>CM077833.1:29403977-29978977 GCA_039720395.1 Liquidambar formosana
AAATCCAACAAGGAAATGGTTTCTGTCCATGGTGCCATCAATATTCATTACCTCATTTAAGGGAATACATGCTAGAAAACCTCATCAAAGGACAAGGATGGAGAGAGCTGCCGCTACATGCATCCTTAAATATCCATTGGAGCAGCACCCTCGTCAGCAGCACCATCACCACCCTCCCCTGCAGTGGCACCTTGTTCTGCGGTGGCACCCTCTTCAGCATCAGCAGCAGCAGCAGCACCCTGTTCATTAGCAGGAGGGTCTTCATCCCCCACTATCTCAAATGCATCGATCAAATGTTGTATGGTTTCCGGATCCAATATGTGGAATGGCTCCCCTCCTCCTACCACAGCAACTGTGCATATGGAGCTCTTGAGCCTTTCTCCTTGCAAGGTTTCCCGAATTGCAATGAGCGCATCCTTGATCAGATCTTCCCGTGAAGCATTCACGAAGGTCTCAAACCTACGTTCCAAGTATGTCTTCGCAGCTTGTGAGCGAGAACCGATGGCAAAAGCTTGATATTCAAAGTAGTTCCCACTTGGGCAGTTGTAATAAAGGTGAGCTCCGGATTCATCTAAGCCAGCTGCCAGCAGACCAACACCATAAGGCCGTTTCCATGAGCGTTGGGTGCAGACCTGTGACCAATAAAGTTATAATAATCAAAGATAAAGAGCTTCGGTTGCAACAAAACAATAAAGCACGCTACAATGGTGCAACGCAATTTATCTAAATAAAAAATTGGGGAGAAATAGAGATAGAATGGGTGACCAAAAGTTAGTGTTGAGAACCCAACATGACTGGTTTCCCAATAAGCAACCATGTAAAAGTTATAGCAGTTTTGCTGCTACAATGGTGCAATCAGGAGGAAAAATGAGTTTTCCAGTTTCTTAACAAAGAGATGACTTTGCTACAGTTTCAAAAATTCAACTTCATAAAATATTCAACAACCCCTGGAAGGACAGTCTGTCAAATGATGATACTATGATGGCAGAAAAAAGAGACGACAATAGCAAAAGATGAACACTGAACAGCCTCTGCAGCGAAAATACTTTCCAGCTTTCGCAGAAGCATGGCTTTATGCTAAATTAGAGACTGATTCAAGATGCAATCAAATATATATAGAGAGAGTTTCTTGACAGTGAATACATAAGAAGTTAACATTATCGAAATACACAGTGCACAATACAATAAAACATAGAAATTCTTCAAATATATGCACATGGTGGCATGATGCAAAATAAAAATACCAATCCCCCTAAAGGATTAAAAAAGAAATTAGTACATAAGTATGTAGTAACCAAAATACCTTTAGATAATTATTACTGAATTATGGTCACAACATTCTTTCTAATTTAACAAAACACGTTCCCCAACAAATCTAAAAGGGACAACAACCCCTAGGATGTTTAAGAGAAGACAAAACAATCTCCCATTGACTCCAGCTGATAGTGAACAATATAAAAGAAGAGGCAAATGAGAAATTGGATTCCACAAATGACTAAAAAAAGCCAAGGCAAGATACCCTTAAAGAAGAATATAAAAGAAGAGACAAACAAGAAATTGGATTCCAAAAATGAATAAGAAAGCCAAGGCAAGATACCCTTAAAGGAAGTATTGTACAAAGAGAGAGAATTTTGAACTTCAAAATCATTTCCATTACCATAATGTTCCTAGTCAAAGCCCAACACAAATTTTTCATCACCTAACATGGTTTAGTCTCATAACTTCGACTTTTGGTCAAAATTGTATGCTAGACACGATACTCAATGTAAACTTAAACAACAAAAATACAATGAGTCAAAAACCTACACTTATTGATGAATCTTAGCTTAAACAGCAAAAATCCAGGGGTTATATTCCTATCTAAGACACTACCAAAAATTTGCAATTCTATATCACAAATTTACAATTATCATTTGAATCTTAAATAATATCATGCAATCACTTCAGTTGAAAACTTGAAAATAAATGTCATTTTTTGAGTTTAAATTATATGTAAATAATTTTTAGGACACATGCCATTTTCTTCGCAAAAGATGATTTAAAAAAAAAGTGAGCATTCTTTATACAGGCACGGTTTAATTATAAAAGAACTAGAAAGCGACTGTGATAGCAATATATACATTTAAGATGCTTTTATACATGAAATTAATACTATAGTAAAAATGCAAAGTCACCATCTGGGAACCAAGTACAGCAGATTTAGGTGAGAGATAATAAGCGTAACCCTAAAAAGATAGTAAAAATAAAAATATTTATACTAATAGCAGTAAAGCAATCCTGATTAGAGACCTAGTTTGAAGAAGACTTAAACAGTTAAACCCTATCAAGATCCTATGTCAAAACAAATAAATATACAAAATTTTCAATAAAATTCAAAGTCTCAAAGTTTTCCCATAGTTTTCACAGCATAGATTCACTCTAGGGAACATAGTTTTCAACAACTATAGAAGATAGTCCAAATTGGAAAGTGTTTCATCCAAGCTCAAGAAGGTTAAAGAAAATCTAATGAATGAAACAAAAGACACATAAAGCAAGGATTCAAATAGTACATAAGGAATATGCAGAAATTAGAACAACCAAAATGGTATAATAAATGAAATATAGTATTAAATAAATGATTTAAAAAATCAAAGATTTGCACTATCTTCTTAATAAATTTAAGCTGTATAGATTTTATGTTTTTTAAAAAGTTTGTTTTAATTCTTTTAGAGAAGTTTAAACACTACTTTTGTCGTCTAAAAACAGAACATAATTTAAATAACCTTGTAAGTTAAGACAGAGTACACAAGCAAACATGAAGTAACAAACCAACCAAAATTCTATAAATCAATAAAAAAATTTATTAATCTATAATTATTTGAGATGAGGGAGGATAAATTCGCAGCAACCCGTTAGGGAGATAGGGGAGTTCAAAATTCAACACAACAGGCCCAATATACGAGTCTATAACTCATATGCACAAGAAAAAAATCAAACATTTCTATCGTATGCATCATATCTATATATTGCATATACAACAATGTAGAAAAGATTGGTGATGCATTTCCTGTATATTTGAAAAATCTAAATTTTTTAAGAGTTTCAGAGTTAAGTTATAAACAAGACTTGAAGACCTTACTACACTAACTAAATGAAGCCTTGGAAGGCATTGCAAAACGGATTCGAAGTAGATCAGATGATCACTTAAAGCCATGCAGCAGTATTTAGAAAAGTCAACTATATGTAAATTGGTAAAAATTATTGTTCCACATTCTCTTAAAATGAAACCTCCATCAAGAAGAACCTGTTGTGAAACTGGCACTCTCTGAGCAAGTCACAGCACGACAGATGATAAACAAGCACTTAATCAATCAATGGAATCTGGTACAGAACTGCAGCACTTGAATGTAACAGTATCATATAAGCATATAACGGTGTTTTCTTTGATTTAAATATTAGAATTATAAATGCAAGATATTGAGTATATAAAATACAATGAGTCAAATCCCAAATCAGCAAGTCACTCAGACAACAAAATAGCTTTGTCAAACCCTGCGCGTAGTTGAACCTTCATTCCAACTAAACAAGCAACAAAACCACAAAACTTCCCTTCATGGTTTGGGAAGTTAAAAAATAAAACATGTTGATATATTGACAAAATCTCACATTATTGCCTCAAGCGAAGGCCTCAAAGAAGGAATGGAAACAGCCAATACCCAAAATATAGAGGTATCCAAACCTCATAAGGCAATTGTTCTCTGCTAAATTCACTGAAACAATGACAGAAGCTCTAAGCCCCAAACATTATGCCCCATTTGATAACTGAGAAAATGTAGGAAAAGAAAGGAAAACTCGAAAAGCAATTAAAAGCCAGATTCAAGTGGCAGTAGTGAGATCCTAAGTTTTTCTACAATTTCTCACCAACCAAACAAAGCATAATAAAACTTACATTGTGGATTTCCTAATTTGGGAAAAAGGAACTAGAATAGGGGTTTCTCACAACGAGGATTCCCGCAATGCGGCCTGATGGAACTTAATTAAATTATCAAACCCCTAATGCTCCGTTTGGTTGCCAAGAAAAGATATCAAAAAACAAAATAAATTAGGGTTTCCAATCTCACACTTTTCATCATCGGGGTTAAGTTCAGTTCTGTTTAGAATTTAAATTCAAGTGAACAGGACACGTAAGATAAAAAATTCCATCTTTGTTCTCTTTTCCTCCCCTTTTTCACCACCCAAACGCCCTGAACTAAAACCCTAACCCCTCATTTCCCATGATCTAACCACTCGTCTAACTCAACTCACTCAATTGATCTTCGCCAATCATATATATCCACTTATCAACATAAATATACACGTAATTAGGGTTTTGAGGGAGCACCTGAGCCTTGTCGGCGAGCTGAACAACGAGACGGCCGACGGGGAGAGGGGAGTCGTAAGTGAAGCTGTAGTTGATACATTCGGATCGCATGTACTTGGAGAGGACTCTGCCGTCCGCGGTGAGGCCGGCGATGGCGACACCGATGTGATCGTCGACCTTGAAGATCTTCTTCTGGTGAGAGGACAACTCCGAGTTGGCCTTGTTGACACAGGCCAACACGACGTGCGTCATGGATCGGAGGCCTATGGCGGCGGAGCCTTGCTTGACGGCCTCCATCGCGTACTCGACCTGGAAGAGCCGACCGGCGGGGCTCCATGTCGTGACGTCGGTATCGTACTGGTTCCTGAACATCTTTACGACGCCGTTTTTCTACTCTTTCTCTCTCTTTCACACTGTTTGGGTCTTTTTGTTCGTTGTTTGGCGGAGAGAGGCTTTTATGGAGGAGGAGGAGAAGGTTTTCTTTTTCTTCAAGGCAAGTGCGAAAGATGAAGCAGAGGCTCTTGGAGAGTGGTGGTTGCGGGTTTTAATTTGAGAGGAGGGGCAAAAATGGAATCACAATGTTTGAGTTCAGTACTTAAAAAATGTCATTGGCAAGAGTCAGAAAATGGGAAAGATGGGCTGGGTTTGTAAGAGAGACTGAGCCCAACTGACTGAAGGTTTGAGCCTGAGGTGCATGACTCGTAAACAAAGAAAAGGCCCAAAGTAATGAAGGGTTGGATTGTGGACAAATGCGATGCCATTTTGGATGGGTTTGGGCCAGGTTATAGTCAAGGGGAGTAACCCAAAAAAATTGACATTGAGGAGCCTAACCCACAACACAAAATTCGCATGGCACGTACCTCCCCTTTGAGTTAGGTCACATGATTTCTCATTTCTTTATAAATTATATCATTTTTTATAATAACCCTGAGGCTCGCACTAAGAAAAAAATTATTCCATGTGATGGGCACCTTATGCCCCCATTCTCACATCTAGCTAGCCTCGCATGTGACAAGTAAATGTGAGAGACGGTACAATATCAAATAATTTTGGTATTTCACCACCATATAACTTCAACTAAAATCCACTTAATTAATGTTGGGTATATAAATCTACCCTCATCAACACTTCTCTTCTTCTCTTTTTAATTACCAAAAAAAAAAAAAAAATTTGAGAGGAGAGGGTGGTGTCCTCACAACGCTGTGTGAGCGTCTCTACATATGAACCAGGCACAAGGGCCCACATTTGGAATGCATTAATACTCTTACTAGAATAAACCTCCAATACGTGTCCACATTTAAACATGCATGTACCCATGACCCACCCCTAATACAAAGGTAAGATGCTTATTATGAAACATCACTGGTGCCTGGCAGTCTTGAGGGTGGTGGATTATGGGCTCATCCCGTGCCGAGTGAGGTTGAATTGTTCCAGCTGGTAGTCACCGAGTTAGAGGAGGCCCCCCGAAGAAAAGGGAAAGAATTCTAAGTTTCTTTCTTTCCTCTTTTTTTTTTTTTTTTTTTAAAACAAAAAGCCAAAGTTTTACTAACCTTCTGCTTTATGACTCGGATCTTTAATTATTCATGCAATTATTGCCCCATATATGTTCTCAATATTCTCTGATCCCAAAAGGCAGTCTCCTCAAATTTATTAAATGAGAAAATTGGTGATTAGTTCACTTTTTGGTAAAATATTGGCAATTAATCAAGTAAGGGTTTTTCTAAGTCAATTAATCAAAGAGATTGAACTTATTTATTAATTAGTCACACTATTTTTTAAAATACCTGATTTACCCTTATTATTACTAAGGGTACTCCTTTTTTTGTTATTAAGGCACCCTATGTAACTAACTTAATCTTTTAGTATTATAATTTTTAAAAGCTTATAACTTACAATATACATATCTGTTTTAAAAAAAAAATTATATTTTTGGAATCTACTCGTCGATATTTTTGAAAAGAGATCCATATTGATTAGGTAATTATTAAAAAAATTAAAATTAAAAAATTTTACTACTTGACATAGTCTAACGTAATATTTCATAAAACTGTAAAATTTTACTATTTTACGATGTAGTAAAATTTTACTACTTCAGTAAAATTTATAAAGAAGTAGTAAAATTTACTACTTTGTAAAACTGTAAAAATAGTAAAATTTTACTACTTTGACGTGATCAACTTTGTAAAATTATAAAATTTTAGAAGAGAGATTTAAAAGCAAAAATTAAAATTTCATTGCCTATTTGCAAAGTTTCCACAATTATGGTACCAAATCCTTTTGTATATTCTATTTTTTAAACCCTAAACCCATTCTTCTAGATTTTGCCCAATAAGTCCCCTATAGTTTCCAAGCTTCACTTTAACATGGGATCACTTTCAGTAAAATCTTTGGGGGCAAATCCTTGGCTTCACAACACAGACCAAAGGATGGGGAGGTCTCCTTCATTGCAAAGTCTTAACGTTGTGGTTGCAGTTACCCAAACCACCACCTCACCGCCGTTGGTTACGCTTCCATCGTTCATTCACTCCCTAAAATCACCTTCCCACCATCTTTAGCGTGCCACGACTCTCAACCCAATTTCAGATCTGAAATAAATCTTCCGGCCACAACAACACTAACCTCTTTATAACCCATTTGGTTAAGTTATTTTTCCCGGTGTCTCCATTTTTTCTAATAATAGATATAAAAATCTCAGCATGAATATATTTTCTTCTAAAAAAAAAAAAAAGAAAAGAAAATTCTATGACTTAACACCCTAAAAAAATGACTATGAAGAAAAGACCTCTATAGTTGTTTCAGATATGCCATCCAAAATTTATGCTTTTCCACCCAAAAAAAAAAACCCATTTTTCTCATTGAGAGAGGTGCTAAGAAGAAGAAATACTTCATGGTGGCTTCAGATGAATAAACCTTCCATGGTAAGTTTAGATCTACCACCCAAACCTCGAAGAAACAACATTTTTTTTTTTTTTTTTTTTATGGCGAGAGGCAAACGACGACGATGTATAAACTTCTATAGTGGATCTGCTAGCCAAATGATGAAGAGCTAGTCGGCAAGGAGGACGTCGACAGAAGCTGTGGGTGTAGGGTGGTGATGGTGGTGGTTGGCTTCTGCTGTTGCCGGAGTTTGTTATTTGCGTTGGGGTTTGAGAAAAGAGAGACGGTGAGGGGGTCTTAGTTTTAAGGTTGAGGATAGAGAGGGGTAGGTGGAGGGAGAGGGAGAGAGAGAAATAAATGTGAGGGTATTTTGGTCAGTAACGATAAAAATGGACTAAATGAGTTAAAAAAAAAATTACTTGACTAATTGATAAAAAAGTATTATTTTCTTGACTAATGGCTAAATCCCCCTTATTAAATTCATCAGTCATTAGATTAAAAGATGTCTTCAGCTATTTGTCGGTAAACAGCTGAAGTAATGGGAATATGAGTGAGAAGTTGTGAGTTACAATGGTATGCTTCTCAAGGCATGTTGAGCTAACCCTAATAAAGAGTAACAAGTTGAACTTAAAAGACCTTTTACTTCTTAAAGTTCAATTGAAAAATCTTTGGTCCACCCTTAAGGTTTGATTTGGGTTAAACATGTATTTTTGCGGGTTACAATAGAGAACTTAGAACCTAAACGGCTAGACCTACTTAAACCTTGGTCAACCATGATACCAACTAAGATAAGACTCCTTGCAGAAAAAAAACCCGAAAATAATATGGTTGTCATCATAAGCAAAAAACTGCAATCAGCTGAAATAACTGAGATTCTCTCAAATTAATGTACACCTTCAGATTAATTACTAATAGCATTTTCCCTGCCCTCATTCAACAAAATGATTATTGACTGAAAAAGGATTTGGATCAACTTAAAATTTTACAATAGAATTCAAGAAATAAAACCATAAGATGAGCCAAGTTGTCAATAAATAAATAGTAAAACTTACGTGTTTGAACTTTTATTAGACGCCCGTGAAATAATATGGCCGACAAAATAGTACACAACTAAAGGTCATGTACCCTAATTGCATCTCTCCTCTCTTGTAAATAGAAGTTTAATTAAGGGTTGAGTCTTGAATTTTTTTTTTTAAAAAAATAATTAAAATGGAAGGATATCATGCTATAGAATAAAGTGTAGATCAACCATGATATTCTAAGTAAGCATTCAAAAAACAAAACTGTGAGAGAGAGAGCCAGGGGCCACACCAACGTAATCTTTGAGTATTAAATTCAAGACAAAACCTGTAAAAAGACCCTCTTTGTATTATATTTCTTTATAATATGAAAAGACACCTTTCATAACAAAATAAGAAAAGAGAGAGAGGATAATAATAATAAGTCATTTTCATATACTTCCCTCTTCTCCTTAAATGGCTTCGGCAAAGCTATAATGAGAAGCTTTCATGGGTGTATCAACTATCTTTCTCTTATATTAGGCGATAAGACATGTGCCGTATCTTAAATTGAGGATCTTACAAAGTTTTCAAATACAAATTTTTATCATAAAATGCTTAGTAGTATAATGATGCACAATCAAAATTAGATAATTTCGTTTATTTAACTCTAATCGGACGTGATGCAATTTTATCCACTTTGATTAGTGCTTGCGGAATTAATTTAACCATTCATTTAATTGTTTCTTACCAATTTGACAGACTCCATGTAACCAATATGAGCTTGATGCATGTTTTGTATTACGTATTACAAATGCATAATGAAAATAAAATACCTTTTGGGAAGAGGATGAGGGGGCGTCATTGTAGATGAAGACGATGAACACAATGTCCTTCTACCTTATTATGGTGGGTTTTTGTCGTAATCATAACAATAAATTTGTGGGTCCTCTGCGAATCCGATTGCCTGTCACATATTGTCCTTGATCCATGTATCTTTCCTAAAATTCATAATCATAATGATAAAAAAATATGGTAGTAGGGAAAAGTTGTTCATGATTAAACTAAGCATTAGCAAAATATCAATCAAGTGGGCCCATTGAGTCCTCCTTATTAAAAAAAAAACTGCAATCTCAATCCCTCTCCTCCAAAAAAAAAAAAAAAACAAAAAAATAACATAAAAGGCCAACTAATAAAATTCACCATGCCAGATAGTCCAAATTTTCATAAACTTTCACGAATTTCATTGGATTAATTTGAGCCAGAGAATCGTTAGCTGTGGCCTGTGGACTATTACAAGGGCTCATCATCTTTCCAACCGATGTGACACCTTACCAAACTCAACGGTCACTCTAATATTTTCACCCAAGATAAAAATAAATAAATAAATAAATAAAATATATATATATATATATTTTTGGACCACATGGCATGTTTAATGGGCAAGTTCACCTCCCTTTGGTGGTCCCAGTATTTAGCCGATTCAGTATTACTTCGGAGGTCCTATCCAATCCCATGTGAAATAAATGGATTACAGATTATCAGAAGTTTGATACGTGAATCTCCAACCATTTTTGAGACACATGCACCCAAAAAAAAATATCACCCATCATGCATGCTTTTAAATTTTGTTTGGTGAAGAAGTGACACTGTATTTGATTGGCAGGTGGGCTTTGTAAATGGCACTCTGTAGGGTATTTGAATCTTTGACTTCACCATTTGGGTGGATGAATGTTTGTCTTTATTCCCTATAATTATGTATAAAATTATTAAAAACATCTATATAATATGTGGCCATGTGAGAAAGAATTGACTTACTAGGTCAAGAAAGGACTCAGTAAGCTAAATTAAATCACCGCTAATCTCAAGCTTAGTTGGCATGGAGGACTGTTTTGTCATCCTGTTAAGACACTTGCCGAAGGTGTTACAATATATAACTACAAGACTTGTAATCTCACATGAGGAGTTTATTATTCTAGTACTCCCTCTGTCTCATAAAGATAGGTCATTACTTTAATAAAATATGCAAATTAAGAAAAGTCATCAATGTATTAACTTGTCACCCATTAATTTTTTTTCTTTCCAATATTACCCTTCTCTTATAGGGGATTTGGTTTTGTGTTAAAAGTCATTCTTAAAATAACAATGGGTAATACATGAAAGTTTAAAAAAAAAAAAAAAAATTTGATATAATTTTCAAAGTGAAAAAAAAAATTAAAACAACAGAAATAACAAGAATGATTTAATTTTGTGGTACGGATGAACTATTAGTTTCAAGAGCTAATGATAACAGCAAAATGTGCTTAGTCGGTGAGATGTTTAAAAAAAAAAAAAAACAAAAAAAGAAGAGGAAAGAAACAATACTCCTTCAAAGTTATTTGGATCTGAGACAACGTATCTTATAACGTCTTTCAAAATCAACAATGACTTCAACTTTGGAGACAAAGAAATACCAAACCGGGGTGGGGGGTGTTAGAAACTTGTGAAAAGCTGCCATGATTGTCCATATTTGCTAAGATCTCCTACAAGACCACTTGGATCGCCATGGCAACAATGGAATCACTTCTTTTTAAAAGAAAAACGAAGAAGGGGGAGTGACAGATAGGTCCAGCTACGGATAAATATTACAGTTACTAGTCATTCATAATTAAGTTAGTAATCATTTATTACAAAGTTAGTAGCCATTTACTAAGTAGTTAATAGCCACTTGTATTAGAACTGTAATTGTTTGCTCATAGTCAGACCTATCTGTAATTCTCCCCCCCTCAAAAAAAAAAAAAATAATAATAATAACAGAAACAAAATGATGGACTCTCTTATTTTAAACATTCCCACCAGTTAATAATTAATTAAAAATTGAAACTAGTTGGGACATCCTTACACTTAACAATCAATTAGAACTCCTCTAAAATAATGCATTTGGCACATCAAATACATATATTCCATTAAGAAAATAAGATTCTTTCATTGGATGTCCCACAACATTACAAATTATAATTATTTTGAACTTTATTAATTTAGCCTAGAGATGCAATATATATATATATATCATCTCTCATATGATGTGTGGGTAGAAAGGTGGTGTACCGTACCATTGGCGGTGAAGGAAGTATTTTATTTTTATTTATATATTTTTTGCCTTTAAAAAAATTTGAAACAAATCTAAATGTATGTTTTATTTTTATTTTTTGGCAAATGAAATATATGTTCTTTTTTTTTTTTTTTGGGGGGGAATTACAGTGAAGGGGAATCAAGTTATCAACCTCTAGACCTAACGCTATTCAAACTCTTACTCATGTAGATACTATATTTGAAAAACCATACTACATTATTTTCACGTGTCAATAAACAATTCCATCATATAAAATGATAAAAATGTGAGCTTTTCCTATATCTCTCCCTAGTCATTTATATATATATATATATATATATATATATATAGTTATGTTCCCATTAGCACGTGTTGATATAAGTTATATCAACACTATGCATTAGGAGTTATACCTCTTACATTGGTTTAATGTACCTCATATATCACTAATACACAATGTACGATTTTCAATGTAGATTTTGATATAAGTTATATCAGCACGTGCTTACCTGATCATTATCCTCTCCCTCTCTCTCTCTCTCTCTATATATATATATATATATATTTTTTTTTTTTTTTTTGTTTTTCTTTCTTTCTTTCTTTTTTGCTAAGAGACATTTTTACTTTCCACTAAGACATTTTTCTCACACGTGATATGTGTGTTAATACACATATATATAAAAAAACTAGCTTATCGACCCTCATTTTGTATTTTAAATTATTAGTTTGTTTAAAATTATTACAAATTCAATCTTATTTAAATTGTTGACGGATTGTCTCTATAAAATTACAGAGGAAACGGTTTGGAGAAGGAGATCAACAGATAGAACATACTGTAGCAAAAATTTAGATCTTCAAAATTAAAAAAAAGAAAAAAACACTTTCACGTTTTGGTACGTTGTATGTGTGTTTCTACAAAAAATAAAATAGCCAATGACAGCATGCCACATCAACAACTCCAGGGCAGCCTTGGTTGACGGGAATGGAACGTTGAAATTGTACAAGCCCGGAACATCCCTAACTTATTCAGTGAGATTCCGGAACAACCCCTCCTCTCCGCATCAACATTGTTGGCATTGAGGACTAAAAACGGATTGGACTCGCAAAGACTTTAGGAAAACAACAGCAGAGGAACCAGTCTTTTTATTTTTTGCCGGTCTCGGCCGATCTTTTGCGACAAGGGCCATGAAAATCGCCGATTCAGCCAGCAATACCATACAGTCATCCACAAAGCGGTTGGCGTTTTCCCGTCACTTTCTAAGAAAGTCACTCGCATTTTCCATTTTCCATTTTCCTACTGTTTCCTTCTTCTCAGCGTCCTTCTCTGCCCAAAAATTACAGAGAAGAAGAAGAAGAAGAAAGAAAGAAGAAATTGTGTGAACCCTAGCTATACCTTAGGTAGGTGGAAATTCTCAGTAGCACCGCACACTCAGTAAGACCTCATTTTCCTTCACTTTCTCGAGAAAGTCGCTCTAAATTTCTCTCATTCTCTCACCTTTTTTTCTTCTCTTTGGCTTTCTCTGTATAGGGACAATCTCTAGTTGGGTGGAAACTCTCATCAATGGCTGATTTCTCGCGTCCTCTCCACAGAAACCAAGCCGCCACTGCAACTCTCTCTCGGAAACTCTCCAATGTCCATAGCTTCACAGGGAAAACCTTATACGACGACGTTTTCTCCACTCCTCCGAAGTTCGGAGCTCCCACTTTCTCATCTCGAGTCGAAGATTACTCTGAGATTTTCGGTAGCTCTCGCTCTTCTCGTGCCACTTCGGTTCCCATCCTCGATCTTCCGGCCATCGACAAAGGAGAGGTTTCCGCCAACGTTCGGAGCTCGAAATTCGATTACTCGCAGATTTTCGGTGGCTTCAATGATGTAGATTTTGCTGTACCGTATGAAGAATTGTTCACGATGCCGAAGAAAAGGCATGTCTCGTTCGAAGAAGCTCGGTAACGCTCTTTTCTCTGCTTTGTTGACTGTAGTATTGAGCTTGGAATTAGTACTTTTGTTCATTGGTAGGGCATGTTCTTCAATTTGTTATTGTATTTCCTGTTATATTGTTGTTTGTTTCAGTAGTTTGGGTGGATGTTAAGAATCTTGACATTTTAACAAATAATGTGCTATGCAATTATCAGTAGCAATAGGAAAACTTTTGATTGCAAAAGAGAGGTTAGCTAAGAGCATATCATTCACATAGACAGTTGCAAGCCACATAGAAAGTAGGAGAATTTCACTAATTAGACAGAATATATAAGAACCTTTTTCTTGAATTTATGGACATGAATTCTGAATTACGAAAGAGAAATTGGGGTTTTGAGGCTCCCACAGGCAAGAATGATCATAGTTAGGCTAAGGTTGTAGTTGACTATTGGTTCCTATGAAGATTGTTTGTATTTTTTGAAGTTAATTATTTGTTTCCAAAGCCGTTTTTTAAAGCCTCTTTTCTTCTCTTGGTCCTATAGCCTCTTTTCTTTCAATATAATTGGTGTCAAGGAGTGTTCAATAGTCTATTTTGGGGTTTAATCTTTGATTCTTAGCTCTGTTCAGTCTGGAAGCTTGCATTTTGTGACTTCCTTCGTGTTGTTTCAGTCATTTGGAGGTCAGATGTAATAGGAATTTGGAGGAAAAATTGCATTGTTGAAATTATAGTTCGCAAAGAACACCAACAGTGTTCTTCATGAGGCTGTTCTGGTGGTGGGTATCAGGAAACATGTCTTTGGTATGCAGTAATTGAAGTTTCTTATATTACACGTGTTGGAAATATACCACATCCCACATTGCCCAAATATTGGGTTTGACATAACTTCATATACCTGTTTGGGCCCTCCACTTATAAGTTTAGGCTTTTAAGTTTGAAACTTAACATGGTATCAGAGCATGTCGCTCTTGGGCCTGTCTCGCTTGTGAGCTCGTCTTTATTGTCCACGTGACAGGCCATTTAAATATTGTTAGGCTTGCACGTGAGGGGAAGTGTTGGAAATATACCACATCCTACATCACCCAAATATTGGGTTTGACATAACTTCATATACCTGTTTGGGCCCTCCACTTATAAGCTTAGGGTTTTAGGTTGGAAACTTAACAACACGCATTTAATTTTTTCATTCACAACTAATTCCTGAATTATTTAAATCAACCTCCTCTCTCTCTCTTGCCCCCCCAGGCCCTGCCCCACCACGTGAATGCATTGCTTCCTTTTGGTCAACTCTTTTTTTTTTTTTTTTTTTTTTCCTGAATCAATCTCAACTTCTTGTATCTTCTATCGCTACCATTATTTCATTATCTTGACTTCTTCTTCCTTTTTTTTTTTTTCTTTTGCCTTCTAAACCCCGAATTTCAAATTATTTTGTTCAAATTTTGAATTCATTGCTATGTGAATCAGGAAAAGCAACTAAAAAAAATAATTATTCTTTAGTGTAATTGATTAAATAGAATCTGACAAAGTAAAGTTCACTTGGTTTCTAGGGCTTTCACCAGATTGCTTCCAATTCTAGACAACCTCCCTTATTGTGGAACGAGCGGAGCTACCATTACAGGGTTATTATTGAGAAATATTTGAGGGTTTCATACGATTTGGTGTTTGTATGGGAATTTATATAGGCTTTAAATAAGGCTTGGAAATTGCAACTGATTCCTATATAAGAAAACAAATGCTGTCTCTTCTTATTTTATTTAAGTGGTGATGGATATCCTTTTTTAGAATAACCAATTTTCCCCTTGAAAATATCGCTAATGACGGGAAGGGAATAAGAATTCATTTTATCAGATGTTTCTGTGTTGATTTGTTGTATTCACTAACCTGTACAGTTAAACTTACCAATCTTTTGAGTTAGCTTCTCCTTTTTGGGTGTTAGTTCTTTCATTTAAACATCGAGAGGAATCAAACAGTCTGGTTGTTAATTATTCAATTATTCATTTTGTGTTTAGGACTCCAGCTGAAACAGGATCTCCTTTAGAAGGTCCACATCTTTCAAAATTTCCAGAAGAAAATCAACTGAGTTCGCATGAAGCATCTTATCAATCATTTGGTGGCATGAAGCAGTTCAACATGTCCTATCATAAAACCAATGTGGGAAGCAAAGATGGGACAAATGGGACAACACACATAGCGCAACTCCACGCTGTCCCTGGATTTACTTGTATAGTTGATGAAGTAACTCCTTTGCAGAGGACAGAAGGTAATAAGCCAGTACCCTCAATAAATGATGTTAGTCGTACCATGGATATCAGTGAGGGGATAATGGAAGGAAAACATTGCAGGAGAACCTCTTCACATATTCCAAACTGTGGTGCTAACAGACAGACTTTTGAGGATGATGTCCAATTTCAAAATGGATGTGGTTGGAATAGGTCCAATGCAAATGATTCTTTGTTTCATGCATATGAAATTGGCCTAAAAGTGGATCGCTCTAAAGTGACACGACATTCAAGTCTGGTGCAGAATTTTAGTAACGGGAAAAGTAATGGTGCTTCAAAGACAGTAACGGCTTCAAAGTCTGAGGCTTCTAAAACTGATGCTTTTGAAGGTGCTTCAGGTGATTGTTCACCAACGTTTGATGAGGAAGTAGATCCAAATTCAGCTGCTTTTGAATCTGCAGCTGCTGTTAAAAAAGCAATAGAGAAGGCTCAAGAAAGGATAAGAATTGCAAAAGAATCAATGGAGAGGATGAAGGAAGGTTTTCAAAGTGGTGTGAAGCCGAATTTTAAGGATGGCTTGAAAGTCAAGGAGAGAAGAGAGGTTAAAATTGATGATGAAACAAACAGATTCAAAGAGAAAAAAGCTCAGGGGACACATGAAAGAGACAACACTGCAAGGCAAGATTTTTCTGGGACAGAGAGGCAAAATGCAATCAGAACAGGCAAAGTGGCTCCAAACTTCAAGGACTGGGAGAAACGTTATATTGATAAAGAAGCTGCAGGAGGAACAAATGGAAAGAAATCCGTATTAACTCCAGTGAATCATAGGCTGGAAGGAGGAGAATGGGAAGCAGCAAAACAGTCTTGTGAATTTTTAAGTGCTGGTAATTGTGTGGAAGCAATCCTGGAATTTGAGCAGGCAGATGGGAAGAAGAAGACGATGCAATCTTTGGATGAATCTGAAAGGAAGAAATCCAAACCAACCATGGAAAATTTTGAGCTTCCAGAATTAAATGGTAAGAAATTGAAAGCGGTTGAAGAAGCTATTAAACGGGAGGAATTTGAGAGGAAACCAAATGTGGTGAATGGGGTACAGGAGTGGGAAGAACAAGCAAATAAATCAAAATCAGTTGGAAAGATTCATGAACAGGAAGAAATTGAAAAGAAATTGAAAGTTGCTCGAGAGAAGGAAGGAATTGAGGAGAAACTAAAAGCATCCCAGGAACAGGAAAAATGTGAGAAGAAACTAAGAGAGTCCCTGGAGCCAATGAAAAATGAGAAGAAACTTGAAACTGAAAAGTGGGACCAGAATAAAAATGAGAAGAGACTAAATGAGGCTCAAAAGCTACTAGAAATTGAGATGGAGCAGAAAAAGGATCATGAACGAGAAGAAAATGAGAAGAGATTAAAAGAAGTTCGTGAGAGGGAAGAAAATGAGAAGAGAAAGCAGCTAGAAATTGAGATGGTGCGGAAAAGGGCTCGTGAACAAGAAGAAAATGAGAAGAGGTTAAAAGAAGTTCGTGAGAGGGAAGAAAATGAAAAGAGATTAAGAGAAGTTCATGAGAGGGAAGAGAATGAGAAGAGATTAAGAGAAATTCATGAGAGGGAAGAGAATGAGAAGAGATTAAAAGAAGATCGCGAGAAGGAAGAGAATGAGAAGAGATTAAGAGAAGAGCGTGAGAGGGAAGGGAGTGAGAAGAGATTAAAAGAAGTTCACGAGAGGGAAGAGAAAGAGAAGAGATTTAAAGAAGATTGTGAGAGAGAAGAAAAGGAGAATAAATTAAAAGAAGTTCGTGAGAGGGAAGAAAATGAGAAGAGACTAAAAGAGATCCGTGGACAAGAAGAATATGAGAAGAGACTAAAAGAGGATTTTGAATGGGTAGAATATGAGAAGAAACCAAAAGAGTCTTGTGGGTGGGTTGAAAATGAGAAACAAAAAGATGCTCACACTGTTCAAGACCAGGAGACGGGGTTAGATAAGGTTCACGAGCAAGCAATAAGATTAAATGATCCTCGTGAAATGGAAGAAAGTGAGAAGAGATTGAAAAAGGATTGTGAGTGGGAAGGATATGAGAAGCCTGAAGAGGCTCAGAAGAAGGAAGAGAATGATAAGATGCTGAAAGAGGCGCACTGGATGGAAGGAAATGAGAAAAAAGAAAAGGAGGCTCTTAGGTATGTGGAGAAAAATCATCCGGAAACTTATGATGCATGTAAGCAGGTTGAAAATGAGGAGCTAAGCAGGACTCAAGAAGCTTGTAGACATAAAGAGAATGACAACAATGCAGAAGTAACTCATGAGGTACTTGCACATGAAGAGAGTTGGAGGATGCTTGAAGCAACAACAGCTTCCTGCGAACCTGAAGAGAATGAAGAGGAGTGGAAAGCAGTCAAAGTGGCAATGGAACTAGGGGAAAAAGATTTGTTTAGAACAGCTTGCTGGGCTCAAGGTGCACTTGAACGCAATAAGATTGAGAACAACATGAAGGATGAATCTGAGGCTTTTCTTTTCGAAGACAATGGGGCAAATGAACCCGAAGAGGATGAAGAGGAATCAAAAGCAGTCAAATTGGTGAATGAACTGGAGGAAAAAGAGATGTTTAACACAGATTTCTGGGCTAAAGATGCACTTGAAGACGATGAGATTGAGAAACTAACTCATGAATTGGGAGGAAATAATAAGAATGTGAAGGAAGCTGAAGTTGCCTTTGATAAAGTAGAAGAGAAGAATAATTTCAAAGCAGCTCATGGGGAAAAACAATGGGTTGACAGTGGGAAGAAGATGGAAGCATCTCAGCTGAATAGTGTGTTTGAAGGAGTAGGGAAAACCTTGGAAATAGCGCAAGAGAACAAAACTAGCCAAAGTACAGAAAAAACAAAGGAGAATCTTGATGAAACCCTGACAATGGAAGAGAGGGAAGCCAAAGAAACCACACAGAAAGAAGTGGATCTGGAAAAGGAACACCTTAGAGATATAAATGAAGCGAAAGAGAGGGGAAGGGAAAGAGAAAGAGAGAGAATAGCTGTTGAAAGAGCCATCCGTGAAGCCCGAGAAAGGGCATTTGCTGAAGCCCGAGAAAGGGCAGAAAGGGCCGCTGTGGAGAGGGCAACTGCTGAAGCTCGGCAACGAGTAATGGCTGAGGCCAGAGAAAAGTTAGATAAGCCTTCTGCAGATGTTAAGTGTAAGTCAATAGCTGAAAAGGTTTCTATGGAAGCCAAACTTAGGGCAGAACGTGCTGCAGTAGAGAGAGCAACTGCAGAGGCTCGGGAACGTGCCCTAGAAAAAGCATTGTCTGAGAAGGCTGCCTCTAAGGCAAGAGAACGGACAGAGAGGTTTGTTGCCGAGAAGGTCTCTGGGTCTTCCAGTGATAATGGAATGAGACAGAGCTTCTTATCCTCTGTGAGTATTGTTACCTTCTGTTATGTATGACCCTTGTTATCTATGAAGCGTGTTTTCAGTGGCATACCAAATGATTGATTAATAGAGAATTTCCTGCAGGATCCACAATATCAAGGATCAGGTCCTTCCAGCAGTTTGAGATATTCGAACTCTTCAAATTATGGTGGTATGTGAATTTTTGAATTGCCACCATAGCATCTGATATGTACATTGTCATCACTTTTTTATTTTCTTAAAAGGAGATTTTTTATTACAGTAACCACGTGTAATTATAAACAATCATTTATCTTGGTCTGATGTAGTTCCCCATGCTACTGAGAGATTTGATGATGGAGCCAGAAATGAATCTTCTCAGAGGTGTAATGAGAAGTTAGAGAAACATCAACGGATAGTGGAACGTGCGGTATGCTTCCTGCTTTTCTTCAGGTTTAGGTTACAAATTTGTCCATGAATAACAAGGTTTCCCATGCTTTTATTTATTTATTTTTGTTTCTTTTCTCTTTCAGGCAAAAGCTCTTGAGGAGAAGAATAAGCGTGATCTTCTTGCTCAAAAAGAGCAAGCAGAGAGAAATGTAATCATCTGTTCAAATAAGATCAGGAGATTTTTGCATTTACTTGACAAGGCATGTGTTTTTGTCCTACTGTTCTGAATTCGATTTTATTTGCAGAGATTAGCAGAAGCTCTTGATGCTGATGTCAAGAGGTGGTCAAGCGGGAAGGCAGGGAACTTGCGTGCATTGCTTTCGACGCTGCAATATGTATGTCCACACCTTTGATGATTAAAGTGTTATCGGTATAATTTGTAATGCCTCTACAACATTCAATTCTTACTGAATACCAAGTAATCCACACCCACCGCCCCTGTAAAGGGCACTTAATACCCAACCAAAGAGGATTCAGGTTCTCTTAAGTACAGTTAGGTAACCACGAGCCGTGCAGCCAAAGTGATATCTGAGGTGCCTATAAAGACCTTTAGTTCGAGAAGGTTGATTTGTTCTCTTTAAAAACAGTTGTCTCTGGATTTCTTGATTGGTGTTAGAAAAAAAGGTACGATTAGGTGTTAATAATCCCATGGTGTCACGTGTGATTAAATGACATCATTAACAATTAATACTAGTAGAACATATATTAATTAGTGACATACATTGATGCTAATATGGAACATTATATATACACTAAACTAGGTATAAAGGTGAGAATTGTACGTCTTAGAAACTGTGTATTGTATTTCTCATAATGAGTTGATCAAGGTCAACATTTTCCTCTTATAGATTATTGAAATTTTTTGTGAAAACATGCAATTGTTCTCATTGATTTTATTGCTGTTCCAGAGTTCTATATCCCAATAATTTTCAACATTGTTTATGAATAAAATTTTCATTTGAGATAGCTGAAGAGCTGCTAGCTGTTGGTTGTAACTGCATTTTCTTCATTGGCAGATCCTTGGGCCTGATAGTGGTTGGCAGGCAATTCCTCTGACAGATATAGTAACGACTAATGCTGTAAAGAAAGCCTACCGGAAAGCCACTCTCTTTGTTCATCCTGACAAGTTGCAGCAACGGGGTGCAAGCATTCAGCAAAAGTACATATGTGAGAAGGTTTTTGATCTACTAAAGGTGTGTTATTCGTTTCCTCTTTGTGAACTATTACCATGTGAAGCACCATTTCTGGGTTGGTGACAATATGAGAGGTAAGAGAGAGAGAGAACTTTTCACAGTGAACTTGGTGGTTTTGCACTATCTGCTGTTCTGTACCTTCGTGGAAATGCAGACACTAAGCATGCGTCGTTTCACACTTTTCTTATTAACTTGAAGGCATACATTTAGGGGGAAAAGGGAAGAAAATAGAAATAAAAAGGCTCATTGGCCCCAATCACTTGCTGAGACAAGCTCTCCTCCTATTTCTGCACTGTATTCGGTTGATGGCTATTTTGCCTCTTCTTGCTCCTTTGACTTCTTCGACTCACCTTCCAGCTCAAACTCATAAGACAAGACTCTTATTCAACAAAAGCTTCATTTGTCTTGGACAATGGCTTCTTCATGGGTAAAACCGGGCAAATTTAAGTTATGAAATTGCATATTTCTTCTTACTTTCCTGGATGGACTCCGCATAAATACGGAAATGCATTTGCATAATTACCAAAAATATGAATGGTCGAGCATTTTTTAAATCCATAATACCAACATACGCATGTTATTGTTTTATGAATCCTCCCTTTCAATTCTTACATTTTTTGTTTTCCATTTTGCTTCTGTTTTCCAGGAGGCTTGGAACAAATTCAACCCAGAAGAGCGGTAGACTATTTACTCTAAATTGCAGTCTCAGCCGGCATAGTGCATAACCAGTAATTGTATCGGCTGAAATACTGAGCACAATGAGCAAACAACTTCTAGGTATTCTTTTCAGTCATATTGTGCATTTTCTGAAAGGAAGCTGTAATTCCATGGAGAACTGGCATCAACCAGAATATAATTTAATGAGAGACCTAATAATAGTTCAATTAATCCCCATGTTCAAGTTCTTATCCTCATGCTCATAGAAGATAACAACATTGTAAAGATTCAAACCGCAAAGTCCTATGTCTATTCAATCTGAAAATGGTCAATGCAAACTTATAATGTTCTATATGGTATGGGTTGTGTGGAGCCCGCCATAACGATAAAGAAGTGGCATCCACTCAAAAGCCAAGCAAATGAAGCGTTGTAAGCGATGCATAAAATTGGCCTTTGGGCATGCTGACTTATGAGGGCTTTGTGGTTTCATGCGAAGAATGTCATAGCATGAACTTAAAATTGACATTGAAACAACGTTTTTAGGACTTTTTAACAAGAGGCCAGTTAATGGTCCGTCATTGGGACGGCATGTTACAGAGATTTTGACAATTCTAATTGCTAACATTGACCAAGGCTTTTCGTTTTCTTGCAAACAGTTGCCGGAATTTTGCAAAGACCAGTTACTAAGCCGGCATTACCCAAGTCCGAGGGTTAATCTGACTGATACCAATCGAATATCTATAGTCACCCAAGGGAGTTAGTCCAGTTGGTAGGAAGGGAGACCCTCTATTCTATCAACTTAGGTTCGATTCTTTTAGGGACTTCAGGAATAAATTCTTGAATGTACTAGACCGATGTGGGGAAATGCGTTCTTAAAATCGCTTGGGAGGGATTTAATCGAAGTATGCGTAAGTTGGTTCCATATGCCTTGACCGTCAAACCAAAAAAAAAAAAAAAAAGAATATCTATAGCCATTGGTCCATGCTTCTGAGGGTTTTTTAAATTGAAATTCAAAAATACTCTTTAAGATGTTTAGTACCTTACTGTATAAGATTTCGGTTCAATTCCCAAGAGTACAATTTTTTATGAGAGCTCTACACTGTAGGGTGTCCTCATGGTTTGATTAACAAACTCTTTATGTTAAGAGAAATTGTATGAATCATAAAACATGTGCCCTAATATTAGGTTGAGGCCATGTTTGTTTGGCTGGAATGGAATGGATGGAATGGAATCTCATTCCAATTCATTTCAAACAACATGTTTGGATGAAGTAATAAATTGAGAATGGAATCAAACATTAGTAGTAAATTATAATGATATTTATTTCGCAATGTTTATTTCAACTTCATTCTATTCCAAACTATTTTGAGTATGGAATCAGATTCTATTCCCACCCATTCTATTCCAACCAAATAAACGTGACCTGAGGACTTTTAAGGATGTTAAGATGCTATGTACAAAATTACAATATAAAGTGTCGCATGATTTGATTAGTACGTAGGTCCATTAAAGTATGATGTTCTATACATCAATGCTTGAATGAAATGACTTTGGTTGCACGTGTCGTCTCATTTCAACACCATTTTTTCCTTGACTTTGTATTATTAACATCGACTCATGATAATAAATTTGATGACGTCACTTTGTCAGGGAGTCTGCTAAAAAATAACTAAATAAATGAGAGAAGATGATATGCACAAACACGGGGACACGTGTTCAAAAGGTTTCGAGTTTGTCAGTGTGAACTGTGAAGATGAGTAAGTAGGTGAAGTTGGGCCCCTGAAGTAAGCATATGGGGAGCGGCTATTGCAACCCCTGAAACATCTAAGTTGCCCTTCCTTATTTTCCAACCTCCTAAATTCACACATCCATCCCTCCTAAAGATTAACATACCCCTAACCTTTCTCATCCACCTCACCCCATGGCGACAGCAACAGCGAGGAAGGGCAACGGCGACGTTAACCCTCTTTTTTTTTCAGATCTCTGTTTTTCAGCAAGGGATGTTTTTTTTTTTCAAAACCTCCATTTTTTCCAGCGAAGGAGGTTCTTCCTCTTCTTCTCTTCTTTATTTTTTATTTATTTATTTATTTATTTCCTCTGCTGGTCACATTTGTGTATTTTCCGGCGAGGGGGGGTTTTCAAAACCTCCATTTTTTCCGGCGACGGGAGAGAAGAGAAAGAAAATGAAAGAAAAAAAAAGAGGCTGCCGGGAGGGAGAAGAGTGAGGGCTGCCGGTGTGGGGAGAGGGGTTCTGGTTCTGGGAAGGAAGGAAAAAAAATAGAAGAAGAGAAGAAGAGGGAAGAGGAGGAAGGAAGAAGAGGGTCGCCGGTGGGGTGGGGAGAGGGTCGCCGGTGGGGTAGGGTGGGGTGCCGTTGCCGGTGCGGGGAGAGGGGTTCTGGTTCTGGGAAGGAAAGAAAAAAAAAATAGAAGAAGAGGGAAGAGGAAGAAGGAAGAAGAGGTCGCCGGTGGGGTGGGGTGGGGTGGGATGGGGTGGGTGAGGGTACTGAAGCCTTTTTTGGTAATTTTGCATAATAATTTTTTGAATTAAAAAATGTGGGGGGTCAACTTAGCATATTGGGGGGTTGCAATAGCCGTTCCTAAGCATATAAGGCCTAGAATGTCTGGTAATGTCTGTTACTCTGTTCTGCCTGACGCGGCCTAATCAAACCCTTTCCGAGTTGGGAACAGCTATTACAACCCCTCAAACCTAGTGGTTGCCCCCCACATATTTTAATTAAAAAAATTATCACATAAAATTACCAAAAAGGGCTTATCCCTTACCTCTCTCTGGCACGTACCCCACCGGCGACCCTCTCCCGCACCCCTCTTCCCTCTTCTTCTCTTCATTTTTTTTTCTTTACTTCCCAGAACCCAGAACCCCTCTCTCGTCGGCAAAGCTCCCTCCCCTCCCTCTTGTCAGCCTTCCTCCTCTTCCCTCTTCTTCTCTTATTTTTTTTTTTCTTTCCTTTTCTTCTCTTCTTCCCTCCCGTCGGCAGAAGATCTGGCTAGATCTGACTAGCAAAGGCAAAAAAAAAAAAAAAAAAACAAACAAAAAACAAAGAAAGGCCATCATCGTCGCCGGAAAAAATAGAGGTTTTAAAAAAAAAACCTCCCTTGCCTTTCACACATAGATTTGACCAGCAGAGCAATATAAAAAATAAAAAATAAAAAAAGGAAAGAAAGAAAGAAAGAAAAAAGAAGAGAATAAGAGAGAAGAGGAAGAAGGTTAGAGAGTGGTCACTCGTTGAAAAAAATGAAGGTTTTCAAAAAAAAAAAAAAACCTCCCTTGCCTCACACAGATCTGACCAGAGCAAAAAAAAAAAAAAAAAAAAAAAAAAAAAAAAAAAGAAAGGAAAGAAAGAAAAAAGGAAAGAAGAGGAGAAGAGGAAGAAGGGCATCGCCGTCGCCGTCTCTTCTTCTTCTTCTCGCCGGACTGCTATGGGGTGTGGGGTGTGTGAGAGGGGTGGGTGAGAATAGGAGTATTTAAGTATTTTAGCCTTTGAGAGCGGTGGGTGTATAAGTTTTGGGGGTTGAGAAATAAGGTGGGGTTGCAATAGCTGCTCTCTTCCGAGTTTCCGTGAAAGTTATGGGCCAATGGCGTAAAGAGCGTCATTCTACCGCTAGCAAATTTCTTTGGTCCACAATAAACCTTTTTTTTTTTTTTTTTGGCTGGGTTTGTCCACAATAACTATTCACAAACAAACACCTTGATAAACGGTAGCTGAAATCCCACTACCGAAAGGCCCAAATTCAACTTCAAGAGATAGATTAGTGGTTCTGAGACTTATGCTTTAGAAGGGAAAATTTTTTGGTCATAAGACTAATCATTTATTAAAATTTTCTTTCAAGTGATATAGGATGAAGGATGACCCTATGTTCCAAAAGAGTAATTGGGCCAAGGGTGAGGATACCTTTGGAAACATAACACCATATAGAATAAACGACTTCTTTAATTTATTACACCATATGAAAAATCTCACAGTGACACAACATACGGAAATATGCTTTCTTTTCAGCTTGTGCCGTTGGTGTGGGTTTCAACAGGAATAGGAAGCAATCCCTTTGCTCGGCATGTTTCAACAGCTCCCGTAAACATGTCCTCTAAGCTGTATTTGAACTGGAACCCCGCTTCTATCAGCTTCTTAGAAGAGAAACAGACAATCTCTAAGTTCTCGTCGACACCTTTGAACCTGAGCATAAATGGTAATGGTACCCAAATTTAGACAAGTCCTTTTTTTTTTGGGTGCTTAGAAGACAAGTCCAATTGTTATCCAAAAAAAAAAAAAAAGGGGCTAGGGAAAAGGTACTTACTTTGTGGGGACATTGTACTCGGGGTATTTTTCACTGAGCAATTTTGCAATATCAAGAATGGTAGCGTCATGTGAGGAGCAAATGTAGCGTCCCTGGGCTTTAGGATTCTCGAACAAGTATATATGAGCATTGCAAAGGTCATCCAAGTGCACGAATTGACCTTGCCTTATAATGGAATAATGAGCTTCATTTCCTGTAGTCAAACATTTTAACAGGGGAAAAACGAAAGCAACTTGATGGTGTGATTGTCGTGTAATCAAGACGTAGATATCAAATTTGGGTATGTCATGTACCGGTGATTGGGGAAAGGGCAGTAATGAGGCTAGGAGGCATGGATTGCATAATGAAGGGGCCAACCACTAGAGTTGGTATAATGCTGATAAAATCAATGTTATTCTCCTTAGCAAAGTCCCATGCAGCTTGCTCTGCCAGCGTCTTCGACACGAAATACATCTGAAAAACCACAAAATGAGGCCTCTAATTAATATATAATTAAAATTAAAGCCCCTTTTTTTCTATCATTTGGACGCCCAAACAGGCCCTACATATCAAAAGCACAAACTCAGATTAAATTTTGATATTTTTTTTGCCCGTGAAGCCATGGCCTTAAGTACAAAATTATGGACTTTAAGGAAGGGGCAAAAAAAAGGAGTTACGGACCCATCCAGTCATCTTTTTGGCCCGGCAAAATTCCATATCACTCCAGCAGCTTTCATCGTATACCGGCTTTTGATGTTCTTGAATGTTGACGGTTCCTGCAGATGATGTGAATACAAGCCTCCGCACGGTTTTTGCCTTGGCACATGCTTTCATGATGCCTAACATGCCAGCTATTGTTGGCTTTATCACTTCGTTCTGCAAATTAGAAACGTTTAAAACTTTTTAATTTCAGTATAATGTTAATTCAATCATTCAAATGAACAAAAAAAAAAAAAAAACATATACTTTCCAATCATAAAAAATTCGACTTGCATGATAAGAAAGTATTGGTGTACCTCTTGAAATACTCATTTAGTTATCTGACATGACAGTCTACGTGGTATACCATGCAAACCAATTTGAAAAATATAAAAAAAGGTTATAGCATATGACATGAACCATCAAGCAGCTTGCGAGCATGTTTGCCACGTTGGAGGAGAACAAACCAATTGATACGAGTAATGGGGTTATAACACTACTCGATTTACATGTGAGCCTCACGTATTCTTATGGACACGTGTTCACTTGTCTAAATGTCTAATATTAGAAATGCAATGACTAATTATCATAGAAATGTTTTCGTATTTCTTACGTTAACAAAATGCTGACTCAAAATGCATCATTTTGTTCAAGAAAAATGTAACTCACGTTTTATCACTCATCTATTAACACCCACCTTATGATTAAAAAATGAATAAATGAAAGTTATCATGAGGGGCTCAATATGAAAAAAAGGAAAACCGGCAAACTACCATATATGGGCGGGTGAAAGAATAGAGGTGAAAGAAAACTACTCAACCCCAAGAAGTAGTTCAGTTGGTAAGAGACTATGTTTCAATTAATGGAAGTCCTCAGCTTAACTCTTGCTAAACCTCTTACGGTCACCCATACAAAATAATATGAACTCAAGATTTGCTCAAAAGATTTCCACCTCATCCCAAAAACTAAAAATAAAAGGGTAAATTACACTTACACCCCCTTTAGTATGTAATAATTCCATGTGCACCCCTTCTCATTTTTTAAATTATATTGACACCCCCTATTAGGATGGTTAGTTTAATGGGGTTAACCATACACATAAAATGACATCAATACCCTTGATGTAAATTGCATTGTTTAGCAAATCTCTCTCCCTCTTTCCTTCTCCTCTTCATCAATGCAATTTAATAAAATCGGATGTACACCATGACTTTATTTTTAATTGGATTTTTAAAATTTTTTTATTTTTATTTGTGTGTGTGTGTGTGTAGTAATAAAACTTAATTGGACTTTATGCTCTATTTTTTAAGAGTGTAGAGGTGGGTGATGAGTGAAAATAAAAATATTTTCTTAAATTAAAAATATATGAAAATATTATTGGGAATGCTTGAGTTCAATTGTTCAAGTTAGGATGATACTCTTGGGAAGTTAATATAAAGAAATATGAGATAGAGCTGGCTATGAGGCTAATATGGACAATTTGGCACAATCAAAATAGACAAAGCTTTGAAAGATCTATTAAAGAGTTATGGGATGTGGTGTGGGTTGCTTTATTATTCCTTTTAGCCATTAATTCTATCTCTCTTTATTAAAAAATAAATGAATAAATAAATAATACATTAACAATTATTTTTTTATTTTTTTTTTTGAGCTCAAGATATTAACAAATTAGAGAAAAACATGAAAGTGTTTGGTTTGTCTAGGAAAACAACAAAGGTAAGATTATGTAAAATTATATTGTTTAAATGTTCAAACAATAAGTATTTAAGGGTAACCTAGGTATTTTTGAAAAAATTAAACATGACATAAAGCCAATTTGGATGGCAATATTAACGGTGGTTAGCTTGAAGGGTGTCATTGTAATTTATTTTGTAAAGTTGAGGATGTTAATATAATTTCAAAAACAAAAAAGGTGTATCTACAATTGCCAGATACTAAAGAGCGTGTAACTGTAATTTACCCAAAATAAAAATAGCACTACTCTTTTTTCAATATCTACCACACGTTTGCTCCATACCACACGTTTGCTCCATTCTCCAAAGTCGCTGGCTTTTCCATTCTCAAAACGAGGTCCACAACTTCAATTTTCAATTAGTTTTTAGCTGAAGTGAAAATCCTGCAATTTTTCCCCAATATATTAACGTTTAACGTTTAACGCCCGTCACTTCGAGTAGTAAACCAAAAACGACCACGTCGCCATCGGTTTGTTTTCTCTTTTCATTTCCATATAAATTATAGGGACGGGATGGTCCCCAACCCTGTGGCTGTAAATTAGATTGGCCAAATCAATCTTTTGATTCCAAAATGTCGTGCCACCCACACGGGATGGAGCCCACCCTTTTTGTAAATTACTGCATATATTAAGCCAGTCAATCCTTCGATTGGTGGGAGGTCACAAAGTCATGCCACATCTTTAATTTTCCAAACTTGAGTTGATTGGTCTTTGTAAGTGGAAAATCCACGCCTAATATATACCAACAAGCATGGCCGGCCCTAAGACGAGACATGTGACTCTTAATTTTTAATAAAAAACGAGACTCTCAAATTACTTGTTACTTTTGTAATAGATAATAATAATAAAAAATGCACATTTACTTTGTATTTTAATACCTAGATTCGTAAAGGATCTAGAGAGATTTCCAATCCAAATCTATAAAAAATCTCGGCCTTGAAAAGAGGTATGGAGCACTCCTATAATGTGTGCCACTCTTTCAATATCCAAACAAATCATCATGTTTTCCATGTAAAGGAAATTAAGAAATTTTTGAAATCGATGGTTAAAAGATTAATGATCAAAACTATTTTAAGAAGTTAATCTTTCAAGGACAAGACGGCTTTTTTTGGTAGGTGTGTAGCACTAGGCAACAATGACCCAATTTACACCCCCCAAACCCTCCTCATGTCACACTAGACCACAATGACCGGCGATAAAACTCGTAGAAAAGTGCTAGCTGCACTTGACCAGTTACCCTATTGAGTCATTTCCAACCCTCCTCATGTCACACTACACCACAAAGACCGGCGATAAATTCCTAGAAAAGTACTCGGCAACAATGACCCAACATACACCCCCAGTCCTCCTCATGTCACACTATTTTGTTTCCTGCCAACAAGAGGTCAAAAACCAATGTGCAGATTACCTTGCACAAAACTATTTGTAATTTTCAGATTTTAGATTTGCCCCTTAGTGGGATTTGTAAGTTGTTGTTTGCTGGTCTGATGAGATCTAGTTGAATAAAATACCTTTGTACAAAAAATAAATAAATAATTCCGAGTAAGGCACGATTATTTCCTCATACGTGTTGTGGTAAAAAATTTCACATCACTTTTCATTGCTTGGAAAAGCGAAAGTTGAGTTAATCATTAGAGCTCTTTATAGGAAGAAGAAAAAAATACTTTAAATAAATAAATTCCCAACGCAGCCATGGCGCAATTTAGCAATTAGCAAAGAGAGGCAAACAGACTAACCTCAGGGTCCTTGGACTCGAAATCCATGGGAGTGGCAACATGGAAAACTCCGGTGCAGCCTTTAATGGCGTCATCAAAGCTTCCCTCTTCGGCCAGGTCCGCCTTCCACAGCGTCAGGTGCGTATCGGCCTTGGGCAGTTCCAGCAAGTGCTTCACCTTCTTCATGTTCTCTGCAAGCCATCATTTATTAATTATATATAAAAAATCTTAACCACAGATCAGTACTATAGTCGATATGTGAATGGAAAAAGAGGCGGACCTGGGTCGCGCACCGTGGCTCGGACCACGTAGCCATGCTCCAGGAGACGCATCACCAGCCATGACCCGATGAAACCAGCCGCGCCGGTCACGCACACCGTTTCACCTTCGGCTCCCATGCCTCCTTGTTTTTTCTTTTCTTTTCTTTTTTCCTCGTAAGAAGGATGGGAGACGAATGAAGCGATGGAAATGAAAATAAAAGGCTGTAATTATATGAGATAGTGTCTTCTTGTTTATATACACGCGACTTGGAAACCCATCTAACACGTGCTTTCTTTTCTGCTCAGCATTCCCAGCACGTGATCACCCGACGGTAGTACCACGTGGGTGGTAGCTGTCTCTACCTGCTTTCTTCCTCTCCAATTTGCTTTTACCTACACTTTACCTTTTGCCTTTTCATTCTTTCTTTCTTTTTCCTTTTTCTTTTTTTTTTTTTTCTTTTTTCAAATTATGAAAACACCCATCCATGTGAAGTTAAAATCAAAATCTCTATAAATTTCAAAATTTTAATGGGATGAGACATATCATTAGAGTTAAGGGCTTTTAACCTGTTACAATGTACTTGAATATCTCCAATCATTGCTTTATATGTATTGCATTCAAGGATTTTTTTTATTATTTATTATAAGAAAAAAAAAGGGGAAAATATTTAGGTGACAAACTGTCATTGTTAAACGAAGTCAAAACCATTGAAATGATAAATAATATAGAGTAAATTTATTTCTACACTTCCCTTTTTTTTTGGTTTTGTGGTGATGGTTTGGTTGCCATTACAAAATCAATGACAATTTGTGATGCTCATTGTTAAAAAAACAAACCAAAAAAAAAAAAAATTTTGGTAACATGAAACAAAACTACAAAAATAATATTTGTTTAGAATATTAGGTAAATTTGAGCTCAAGTCACTGTCACATAATAGTTATTACAAATTGTCCCTAAACAGTTTTTATTATTCTATTATTATTATAAACCAACATATTTTCTATCTAATCCCAGTCTTAAGAACAAATTTTTCGCTAGAGATTACGTCTATTGTTCGGAAAAATATTATGGGTATGGCGGCTTCTATTGGCACCCTAAGATTTGCTTTATGTCACCTACTTAATTTATAATTTAAGGTTTATGAAACTATAAAAGGTTCTTGTATAAAATGATCACTTTATCCACTAGAAACTATCATTTTGAAAAATTTTGTAGAATAAAGTTTTTCCAAAATCTGTCGTTTAAATGGATTTTTTTAGCCATTTATGGAATAGATACTATAAATGGTCAAAAAGTTTACTTAAACAATAGATTTTGAAATTTTTTTTTTTTTCACAAATTTATTTAAAATGATGTTTTTTAATAGTTAACATGATAAGTTTTTATGAAAATCTTTTACATTTGTCAAAAAACTTTAAAATGTAAAATAAGTGAGGGATAAAAAGAAAATCTTGGGATGCCAAATGAGGGCCCCTATGGGTATCACTGAAACTTGTAAGCAGAGTAGTTGGAGCTTGGCCCTCCAAACAAGTTTTCAAGGTTCGAGTCTTCTCGTTAGGTGGGGTGAGACAAACCTTAACCCGAGATTTATACCCTTGCATCTGGCCACATGTAGGGATGCTCACATAGCGTTGTAGGAACACCACCCTCTCTCCTCAACGTTTTTTCTTAACCAAAAAAAAATTTAAAAACAAAAAAAGAAAAAAAAAAGAGGAGGCCTCCTATGGGCATTTCATTTCTTTCCTTGGTAGGGGATATTACATGTAGGGTGGTGGTGATTCCTCCCTTTTCCCAAAAAGATGGAAGACAAGAAGTGTAAGTTAGGTAAGATCACGACCGATTGAGACACAGTATCGGTTGTAGCATTTAGTGCCAGCAAACTACTCGGTTGGAATTTGATTGAACCACACCTGCATTAGAGTTTTCTCACTAGATTTATGCTCTTCGCGGGCCAAGCCTTGATCTATTTGCCCCAAAAAAGTACATGGCTCAGTAGCTCGCAACCCATGTGGGCTTATTTTCTCTGTGATCATCCTCCTGCTGTCCTATGTTGTCTTTGAGATTAATGCTCCATGCCCGAATGGAATCCAGGATCATGGGAGAGATGCCATCATGTTATAATACCATTAATAACATTTCTTATGATTAAATGTCAATTGGATCGAAGGTCTTAGGCCTATATACATGTAAAAAAAATAAAACAACAATAATAATAGTAATAACCATTCTCTTTGTTTCCCCAAAAAAAAAAAACTCTTTGCTCTTATTTTATTGTCCTCACTTTTTTTTTTGTATGTTCTAAAATTATTATCTCATTCAAAAAGTCAATGATTTTTTTTTAATTGATCTATCTTTCTCATGAGTATTTCACATTTTCCCAATATTTTGTACACTTGAAGGAAAAATTAAAATGTTAAAAGGGGAATTACAGATTGTTCAGAATACAAGTAAATTAATCGTAGTTAATGGACATTCTTAGTTAACTTTATAGTCATTTACTACAAAGTTAATAGTAAGTTATATTGAATTGTAATTATTTTCTCATAACCCAACCAATCTAAAATTCCCCAATGTTAATACATATAAATTTATGTAAAAACATATAAAAATATTTTCTAGAAAACTTGTAATTTTTCAAAAGGAACAATCAATTAAAAATGATGAGAGTATTAATGATAATAATAGAGTGTGTAAGAAGGGACAGACGAATGTGGCAACTCTTTTGCGGGGAACAATCTTTACCCCAAGTAGTAAGTAGTCTTATTCCATCCTGTGGATTCGACCATAGTCCGAAAGCAAATATCCCATCAATGAACTAATAGAAAACAGGCAGGGGCCTAGATCATGGGTTGTGCTAACACGCAACAGCAAAGTCGGTGGCAAGTACCGTGTGTAAGTGGGTTCCCAAATTCTTTGATATTTCTAATTAGAATTAGAATTGGAGCTCTGACGTCGTCCTTTGTTGCTTGTCATTTTTCATATTGTCCTTATTAGGATCATAAGCAGTAGTCTCACTCAATTATCGGGGGCGCAACAGCGATCGAGCTACTGCAACCTTCCAATTTCCAATCAATTTAATTACTGGTTATTGCTTGTAAGCGACTTGATTGATGCCCCAATAGGGTTGAAAGGGATAGGTGTACTTAGAGCTTCCAGAGAGTGGACGGGCAGACCGTCTAAGCAAGCATGGACTGATCGATCTCCACATTTGGGGTAGATGAGGGGCACCACCCCTTTTGCCTAACACCCACACCAAACAAGTTGGGCATTCCATGATGGTCCCCCCTACCCCTCTTATGTTTTTTTTTCTGTTGGGGGGTGGGGGTGTTGAATTCAACTGTGGGATATAAAACGCAGGAACAGACCCTTTTAAATGCCATTCAAACTTCTTCCCAATTGAATGCTCGTATTACTATTCTATGAGTAATGACAATTTAAGCCATTTCGGTGATTAATAGATGGGTGAAAGCGGAAAAGTTTTATCCGCATTTGGATATGGGCATAAATGTTGTGTCTGGAGTTTGGACAGATCATTTTATATGTTAGAGAACCTGGATGTTAGAATAAATTTTTTGGAAAAAGGACTAACAAAAGAAGCTACAAAAATAAAGACAAACAGCGGAAAAAACCAGAAAAATAAACCTAAATCTGACTAGGTCCAAAAACATTTGTCCAGAAGGGAAGCCTGCCTCACAGGAGCAGGCAATGAATCAGGTACTAAGCACCCATAAAACCCCCTTTTTTAAGTACCCATCGAGCCATCGCATGAGCCATTTCGTTAGCAATGCTATCCACTTTCTTTACAGTAGAACTCTGAATCACTCGCAGCCCAATATGACAATCAACAATTATAGAATCATAAGCCCGTGCACGAAGAGCCTAATCATATAACTGTGCATTATCACTCCAATCAATAAGCCATTTCGGATTAGGAAGGTGTGAAAACATTGAAACTTTCATGACTCAAGGCCCAGTGTGAAAATTTTTATTTTCAGGCCTACCGTCGTATAGCTCAGAATAAATATACTCCAAAAGAAACAAAGAGGAGCTACCATCAAACCACCAATTTGCATTATTTTAACTAACAAAATGAAAACAAAGTGCGACAGTTCCAGGAGATCGAAACTGGAATGAAAACAAATTAAGTGCAAAATTCAAAGCTCTAATGGTCAAGAGTCGTCTCCAAACAGTGTAATCACAAATTCTAGTTTTTGGTTTTGCTTGCACTAGGAACTAGCTGGCATCAACCCTTTCTCTTTGCATGATTCAATAGCTTCAGCACACAAATCCCCCACATCGTGTTCACTGGAGTTGTACTTAAATTTGAAGCCCAGGTCCAATAGTTTCTTGGATGTGCAAGGGACGGCTTTTAAGGATTCATCAACACCCTTGAATCTGCCCAAAAATCCCAACACAAAAGCTCATCAAATGGTAAGGGAAGATGAGAGGATGCATCATATATATAGCAGTGTAAATTATTGATACATACTTGGTAGGAATATTGTACTCTGGGAATTTCCGGCTTAGCGATTTGGCAAGATCATAGATAGTAAAACAGTGAGACGAGCAGATGTAACGGCCCATTGCTTGTGGATGCTCAAACAAGTATATGTGAGCATTGCATGTGTCATCCAAATGCACAGCCCGTGCTCGAGTTAGCATTGAGCATAGGGCCTCGTTTCCTACACAGATAGCATGAATTATATAAACGCTTATGTGGTAAATTTGTAGCTGTGTCGTCTCCAATATATTAAGCCTAGCAATTATGCATACCAGTAATCAGAGCAAGTGAAATTTCAATGCTGGACGGCATGGAAGGTGTTAGAAATGGGCCAATCACAAAGGAGGGCTGAATGGTGACCAGGTCTAGGCCGTTGTTCTCTTTGGAGAAATCCCATGCTGCTTTTTCAGCCAATGTCTTCGCCACAAAATACGTCTGCAAAACAATAAGAAATTGAAGACCAAGATCATCAAAATTGTGGCTACAGGCTCATGGTTTTAAAATTGAGAGGAGCATATAGGTTGCGTTTCCATCTAGTCTAGGAATTATAAAATTTCAAAGGAAAAATGTTGAAACTGAGAAAGGATCGATAGGAAAATGCTGACCCATCCAGCCATCTTTTGAGCCTTGCAGAAGTCAATGTCGGTCCAACAACTCTCATCGTATTCAAGTGGGGGTGGTGGTGGCTGAACGTTGACGGTTCCAGTGGTTGAGGTGTAGATGAGCCTCTTGACAGTCTTGGCCTTGGAGCAGGATCTCATGACGTTTAAAACCCCGTTCACAGTTGGTTTTATTATATCGTTCTGCAATAGCAACATTAATTTTTCGTAAATACTAATAATACTTTTAAGTACATATAATGTCTAATTTTTATGAAAGTTATAATGTTAGTTTACAATAATACCTTTAAGATCGATTTCCCTTATGTTCTGGATTTACTGGGGTGTGTGTCTTTTACCCCAAATTTTGCATCTTTTTTTCTTAAAAAAAATAAAATAAAATTTATCACCTGATCAAGGCTTAAAAGCCGCTGATTAATGCATTGTAATACCATTATGTCGCCAACTAAAAAGAAAATGCAAAGTGATGATGGTTTAGGCTGTCCTTGTTTTGCAACATTTATATATATAAATTTGCAGGATTGATTTAAAACTCTCTGTGGCCAGAAATTGGACAAATGAGAAGCTATTTTTTTCCACAAATTTTGGGAAAAAAGGTTGAAAAATCCAACTGTAATTTGTCTGGAAAAATCAAAATCAACCGAAAAAAAGAAGGAAATTTGATTTCTACTTGGGTCAAAGAGGCAAAGCAACTCAATAGTCACGACAATTGAATAAAAACCTTAATGACAAACGCACAAATTAAGTGGAGTTGGATGATCGATCAATTTCACGGCATGATTACAAAAATATGTATCATTCCCTTGACGTATAACGTACCTCAGGATCCTTAGCCGAAGCAATTTCCATAGGGGTAGCAACGTGGAAAGACCCCACTACATCCCTCAATTGCATCATCAAAGCTCCCTTCTTCAACCAGTTCCGCCTTCCGCATGCTTAGATGTGTGTTAGCCTTTGACAAGTCCACAAGATGTTTCACCTTCTTCATGTTGCCTACAACCATTCAGGCACACTATAGAAGCTTCTAATAAACTCCCTGATACTAGTATTCATTACCACCTCTTTTTTTTTCCTTTTTTTTATTTTTTTGTTGCCTTTTTTTTTATATAAAAGATTTTTCTTTAACCAAAAAATAGGAAAAAAAAAGAAAAAGGAAAAATGTAGGAAAAGGGCAGTGTTTGCATACCAGGATCGCGCACGGTAGCTCCAACATAGTAGCCTCGTTCAAGAAGTCTCATAACAAGCCAAGAACCTAAGAATCCTGAGGCCCCTGTGACACACACGGTGGCTCCAGTTCCACCATGATCTCCTTCCATGCCTGTTTCCCTTTTTCCTCTTTTTTAATTGCTGTACACTGTGGTAGAAAGCTAATGAAGACAATAACATGGATCGACAACAACAATAGTCAATAGAGGTTATTTTACCTAAAATGTGTCTCCCCTCATGCTTAGATGTGTGTCAGCCATTGGCTACTCCACGGGATATTCTACATATACCTCACACTGACGACCATTTAGTCTTCCTTATTAAAAGTGATTTAGCATCATAGACGTGTGGGGTGGTTGGGATGATGAAAATGCATATGAGAGTACACCTTGCAGTCCTGCATTTAGGATGTCAGCATCAATTTGTTTGTCTTTTAACAATATTGGGTCAGCGCGCGTCACCCTGGTCACTAGCTACTACCATGACAGTTGATTGGCGTATCGGTATCATGCGCGCAGAGTGGCGACATTTGAATAAATGGGCAAATCTGCAGATTTCGGTTGGAAAAGTTGAGCCTAAAGGCCTTATCTGTCATTCAGGGCCACCTCTAGGGATGGCAATTTCGCCTCGATCCATAGGGTTCCGACTCGATCCATACTCGAATGGGCAGGTATTTTTTATTTTTTTTTCGGGTATGGGTATAAATTTTTAAAAAATTTCGGGTACGAGTCGGGTATGGATCCCAACACGGAAAAACCCGAATACCCGACCCGACCCGCTATATTTACAAAATATATATATTTTTTTACAATAAAATATAAATACCTACTTAAACCTATCTTGATATAGGCTTATGAAGTCCATTCGAAAGCTCATTATGTATTTTTATTGTTTTTTAATCTTTATGTTTGTGTATAATATTTGTGTGATCATATTAGGTATGATTTTATTTGAACAAGATTATATTAATTAGGTGCTAAAAACATTTATAAGCTTGGTATATGATTATATGAATAACATGTAATAGGTGTAAGTAACAAAAAAAATGGAATTTGGGGGAAAAAAATCCTCACAACAGGGCAGTCGGGTATGGGCGGGTCGGGCATGGGTAGTCCAATAAAACAGTAGATCGGGGATGGGGGTTAATTGTTCATACCCATCGGATATCGGGTCGGGCATGGGTATAAGAAATTAAAGGTCGGGTCGGGTATGGGATAGTGCCGACCCGCATCCGACCCGACCCATTGCCATCCCTAGCCACCTCCACCATTCTTCTTGCTGTCGTCCCTTCTTGGCGGCTGGGGACACGTGGGGCTTTAGAGGCACGTGTCAACCACTTCAAATAAATGTTTTTTGGGTAGGAAATTAGTTTTTGCTAGCCATTCTCTAATATAATACCAAAATAATGAACTTTATAACCATTTTGAAACATATAACAGTCAGTTTATAAGAAGTTGATAAGAAATATTTTTTGTTTGGTATTACATTGCGAAATAGTTACCTAATAATAATTTTCCCTTTGGTGGTGGACAGTCACGTCGATGACTCACGGCGCCCCATTCAAGATTCTTGGTTCTAAAATTCTTTTGGACAAAAAAAAAAAAAAAGAGGTGAGAAAAACAAGCAAGAACCAAAATCATACCAGAGAGAGCAGTTCAGGTCCAAACATAGAAATCCGCTATACATGCTTTCATGACTGGAGAAGGAAGCGAACCCGAGGAGAGATAAGGGCCCATCAGGCCCATTGCATGAGAGAATAATGAATATGACACGATCAGATGACCTTCCACGATACTCGATTAATGAATCGGGCCAAACCAATTGACTATACAACTATGAAGGTAGGTGTGTTGAATCAGCGTCAATTAAATATGGGAACGGCCATTGGAACCCCCCAAAATTATAAGTTGACCTCTTCATATTTTTTAATTAAAAATATTATTATACAAAATTACTAAAAAAGGCTTAAGTACCCCCACCCATCCCCTCTCCCGCACCCCTCCCCACAGGCAACTCTTTCTGGCACCCCACCCCACAAGGCGATGGCGAGGGAATAGCAACAGCGAGCACCGCACCCCTCTTCTTCTCCTTTTTTTTTTTTTTTTTCAAAACCCCTCTCCCGCACCCCTCTCTTGTCGACGACAAGCACCGCACCCCTCTCCGGCATCCCTCTTCTTCTCTTCTTCTTCTTCTTTCTTTCTTTCTTTCTTTCTTTCTTTCTTTCTTTTTTTTTTTTTTTTTTTTTTTTTTCTTTTCCTCCTCCTCTTCCCTCCCATCGGCGGAAAAAATGGAGGTGTCGTCGGAAAAAATGGAGGCCCTTGTCGGAAAACACACAGATCTGATCAGCAGAAGGGAAAAAAAAAAATAAAAAAAAAAGAAAGAAAGAAAGAAAGAAAGAAAGAAGAGAGAAGAGGAAGAAGGACAGAGAGAAGAAGAAGAAGAAGCACTGTTGCCGGAAAACACACAAATCTGACCAGCAGAGGAAAAAAAAAAAGGAAAGAAAGAAAGAAAGAAAGAAAGAAAGAAGAGGAGAAGAAGAGAGAAGAAGAAGAAAGACAGAGAGAAGAAGAAGAGGAGAAGGCAGGCCAACACCGTCGACGTCGGCGTTGCCGTCTCTTCTTCTTCTAACGCCGGTTGTCGTTGCTATAGGGGTGTGGGGTGGGTGAGAATGAAAAGTATTTTAGTCTTTGAGAGGGATGGGTATGTATATTTGGGGGGTCAGGATATTAGGTAAGGGCAACTTATAAGTTTGGGGGGTTGCAATAGCCGTTCCCATTAAGTATTTGTCCCAGACCAAGGTGCGAATTTTAGGCCTAGCCCAACCCATTATAGATCAAGTTGAAGATGATTTCACATTAGTGGTTGTAAAGTTGGGTTGGGCTCCGGGAAATTGCATATTAAACCCCCTTTTTTTTTTCTTTTTCCTTTTTTTTTTTTTTTTGGATACGATATTGCAACCTCAAAACTTTGTTTGTAGACTTGACAATTTTTTATTTTTTCAAAGTTTAATAAACGTATAAAAGGTTTTTATGAAAATTGGCCGTATTGTCCACTCAAAAATGTCATTTTGAACAACTTTTCAGAAAAAATATTTTCAAAATATATATATATGTGGGGGAGATACCATCAAACAATTAATTACCATGAATCTTACCATGGAAGTGATGAAAAAACACATAATTCACGGTTCCAATGGTGAACGCTTTTTAGAGTATACTCATACATTCTATAGAAAATATTATAGTAAGACATTAATCCTCTTCACTATTGTTAGCTTTCTTTCATTTTTCTCTAGTCCTAGGTTTTGCTTGCAGTGTGAACGGGCATCACCCACTCCTCTATGCATGATGATTCAATAGCTTCAGCACACAAATTTCCCACATTTTAATAATTGGACTTGTATATAAATTTAAATTCTAGGTCCAATAGTTTGTTAGATGAGCATGAATAGCTTTCAAGGATATATCAACACCGTTGAATCTCTTTACAAAAATAAAACCATTCCCAATACGAAATATGTTGGGATTCAAATGATAGAATGCGAAAAAAGACTCGCAGAATAAATGAACAGATGGAAAAACTGTTCGTGGCTTGTAATTTCGCATTATTTCTTGAATAAACTGGTAATGACCAAAAATGTAGAGATGGAAAAACTGTTCATGTCGAGTGACTAGCCTCAAAGTCATCATGTCTCGACCAAGGTGGAATCAGTTGAACAACGATTGCACGAAGCTTCCATCTTGAGAGCATACACCAGAATCATAACCCGAAAAACTTGGCCGGGGAGTATGGCATCAGTGTTTTCCTAAATGCAAGGAAAACAAGAGTTGATACCATCAAAATCAAAGTGATCAAAGCATGATTCTTACGATCGAAATGACGGAAAAGTGCATCATTCACAATTCCACTAATGAACAGTTCATCTCTAAAGACTATAATAATACATTCAATTAAAAAAACACACGCACATAATCGATCCTCTTCGGTCTTTACTATTGTTGGCTAGCATCTTTGTTTCACTTTCCTCTAGACCTTGGTTTTGCTTGCTGTGTGAAGTGGCATCAGCCCCTTCTCTCTGCATGATTCAATAGCTTCAGCGCACAAATCCCCCACATCGTACTCCTTGGAGTTGTACTTTAATTTGAAGCCTAGGTCCAATAGTTTCTTAGATGAGCAAGGGATGGCTTTTAAGGATTCATCCACACCCTCAAATCTGTGATTTTATTTAAAAAAAAAAAAAAAAAAAAAAATCCCAATGGGAAATTCAGCAAACGGTGAAGGGGGGGTAATGAATGGAACATAGTATAGAACAATTATTTATACATACTTGGTAGGGATATTGTGGTTTGGGTATTTTTGGCTGAGGGATGTGGCTAGATCAACGATGGTAAAAGCGTGAGATGAGCATATGTACCGGCCTTTGGCTAGTGGATGTTCAAACAAATATATGTGAGCATTGCATAAGTCGTCCAAATGCACAGCTCGTGCTCGAGTCAGCATTGGGTAAAAGGCCTCGTTTCCTATATGGCATGAATTATGTGGTCGTGATCATGAATCTATGGCATTAGAAAAAGAAAATTAGAGCTCTCGATCTGCCAAACAATTATACGCACCAGTAATCAAAGCAAGTGAAATTTCAGCGCTGGTAGGCCTAAAAGGTGTTATAAATGGCCCGATTACAATTGAGGGCTGAATGGTGACCAGGTCTAGGCCACTCTCTTTGGCAAAATCCCATGCTGCTTTCTCAGCCAATGTCTTGGCGACGAAATATATCTGCAAGATTCTGAAAAATTGGAGACCAAGATCCATCAAAATTGTGGCTACTGGCTCATGGGTATTGAGTAAAAATCATCAAAATTGAAACTTAATCAATAAAGAGAAGGGGGAAGCATCGGGAAATGCTGACCCATGCAGTCATCTTTTTAGCCCTGCAGAAATCAATGTCGGTCCAATAACTCTCGTCGTACTCGACCGGGGCTGGTGGTTGTTGAAAGACAACGGTTCCAGTGGTTGAGGTGTAAATGAGCCTCTTGACAGTCTTGGCCTTGGAGCAGGATCTCATGATGTTCAAAACCCCATTCACAGTTACTGCTATAGCTTCATCCTGCCAAGGCAGCTTTAATATTTAGCAAAAATATTACTCGTAATACTCTAGGCTGGGCAGATGGGTGCTCAATTTATGACACAATTACAAACTATCAAGCCATTTAGTACCTCAGAATCGTCAGCCCAATCAATATCCATAGGGGCAGCAACGTGGAAGACCCCAGAGCAGCCTCGAATGGCATCATCAAAGCTTCCCTCCTCAGCCAGTTCCCCCTTCCACAAGCTCAGATGCGTGCTAGCATTTGGCAAGTCTAGAAGATGCTTCACCTTATTCACGTTGCCTACAACCATTCGTCAATCACTACAAGCTTCAAATATTCATACCAATTTTTTCCCCCTTTTTTTTTCTGAACAGTCCGTATTTCTTTTATAAATAGATTTAAATAGAGAAACACAATAGGGGTAAGAAGGTAACATAAACAAACCAGGATCGCGCACTGTTGCTCTAACATAGTAGCCTCGTTGGAGAAGTCTCATAACCAGCCAAGAGCCTATGAACCCAGAGGCCCCTGTAACACAGACAGTGGTTCCATTGCCACCTTGATCTCCTTCCATTATTTTTTTGGGAGATTGAAAACCTCAAAATTGCAATTGCGTGGATATGAACGACAATAGATGTTATTTGATGTTTCCCTTCTCATCTTTGTTTATGTATTTATAAATACCTTAGCCTATACTGACGGACATTTTTTTTTTTTTTTTTCAAGTCATAGATAAAAGTAGTTCATTAATTCGCATCATAGACGTATGGGGTGATGAAAATGCAGCCGCACTTTAGGAGGTTAGCAGGTGGTTTTTCCTTTAATTTATTTATTTTTTCCCGAAGTTAGTCGGAGGTCAGCATCACTCTAATAAAATAGTAGCATTGTTATAATTTGGGTCCTACTCACTACAGTTGTATAATGACATCACACCCAGTATCTACTATTTACCTAATCTTAAGGGGTTTTTTTTAGGGCCTTTTGCCAAGAAGTCTTGGGTTCAAGTCTCACCACTCTTCCTTAAAACCATCCTCATGAACTTTGTCCTGTAATTATGGTAGCTCTTAGAGCTTCTTGCCAAGCAAAAAGTTTTAGGTTCAATTCTCACTACTTTCCCCTCAAGACCACCCCTAAGAACTTTCTCCTATAATTACTCAGTGCATATGAAACGAGGGGACTACATGTATTTAAGGTGAGTTAGTTGACGTAAAACATCTTAAATCTCCTAATATAAAAATAGTAAATAAAAAATCTACTTACCTACTAACTAGAAAACTGGATCCGCACCACTTGGGCCCTTAACTGTCTTTCTGAGCCAGGCCCACCAAATTTGCTTTGTTTTGTTTTTCCGCGCTCTGGTGACAACTCTTCTTTCGTAACCTTTAGCCCCCTTTCCCGTGTATTTTCTGAACTAGACTGCGTTGACACATAGCTATGCCTATCTATCTTAGGGGACCTCTATTCTGGCTTTCCGTTGACTAAAATGCAAAAGCTGAAAAGTCTTTATTTCTTTCTCTGATCTACGACCACCCTTCTTTCTCTCAATCTTTCCGGGATTCCATGCCCGCTCTATCCGACTTGGTGCTTTCCTTTATATCAGTTTGGGATCGAGATCGTCTTTTATTTTCTTTCTCGGGGCTTGGCCGTTTTCAGTTCCTTCCATCCAAATAGCAAATAGGCTGCTACCTCAGGCTCAGGAAAGTAAGATATGGATTCCCAAACCCCCATTTCCAGTGGACTTCGATCCTTATTATGGTATGGCTTGACTTCCCTACCGATTACTTTTGATTCCCTTTACTTTCTCTTCTCATTTCCATTTATCTTTCTGCTCTTTCTTATTCTTATCCGCCTTCTTCTTTCGAGTACCGTATCTTTCACCTAATTCACCAATCTTATTGACAGCAATGTATCAAAGCAAATAACAATGGATACCGTTATTCCAACAGTTAAGTTAGACCTTTCTTTGATTTTGATATAGATTCTTTATTCCTAATTTCTGCAGTACAGAAATAAAAATATTGTCCGAACCCCTGTTTTTATTTTAATTAGGTTTAAGTCTGACGAGAATAATATTCTACAACTAGCAATTCATTTATTTTCAAACCGACCCATTTACTATCTATTATTTGATTGACTAATCCTTTATATTGGAATGGGTGAAGGGTCAAATGTTTTGGCAATTCCTCACGGGGGGATGAATCAAGATAATTTTGAATCAGAGCTCTAGATTTTTGTTCATCCCTCGCTGTAATAATATCTTGGGGTTTGCAGCGATAACTTGGTATATCTACTATACGACCATTAACTCAAATATGTCTATGGTTAACTAATTGGCGGGCTTGGGGAATAGTTGACACCACAAGGCGCCTCTTTCTCTGCTTTTAAATACTGTAAATCCCCTTTCATTTAAGAGAATAAGAAGAGTAGCTGTACTCTACTCTTAGAGCCGACTATGACTTCTTCGTCTTCTCTTTATCCTTTATCTAAGAAGGGGTTTAGAGGCTTTTCTATAGCTTTCTAAGCCCTTTCTCTTAGCCAGGGGAAATCCTAGTCTAGAGGAGAGTTTTCTATAAGAATGTGGAAAGAGGAGGAATTTCCTTAATAGGTTACCCGATCCCTAACTAAAAAAGTGGGGGTCGAAGAAAATAGATAAAAGATTTCGAGGAAGGACGTACATGCGAGACATTTGTCCACGTTGGGTCCAAAACTGATAGAACTATTTTGGGCTCAGCACAAGCCAGCCCAAGTAGCCTGCCAACTAAAGGCCCATAGATGAAGTTGAACGTGATTTCAAACTGCGGTTAGAAAGTTGGGCTGGGCTCCGACCAGATGTTATTTTTCTTAATAGGGCCTCCATTGGCACCCCAAGACTTACTTTTCATCCCTTATTTACTTTATATTTTAAAATTTTATGAAAAATATAAAAGGTTTTCATTAAAACTGATCACATAATCTATTAGAATACATCATTTTGAACAACTTTGTAGAATAAAGTTTTTCCAAAATCTATCTTTTAAATGGACTTTGTTTCTATTTATATAATGAAGACTGTAAATGGCCCAAAATTCCACTTAAATAATAGATTTTGGAAAAACTTTTTTCTACAAAGTTGTTCAAAATGATTTTTTTTTAATAACTAATGCATTCAGTTTTTATAAAAACCTTTTATATTTTTCAAAAAACCTTAATATGTAAAATAAGTGGGGGATGAAAAGCAAGTTCTCGAGTGCCAATAGAGGCCCCCTTTTCCTAATTACTCCTCCCTTCACTTTGGCCCTACAAAATTATCATTACTTTAAAATGATTGGTCACATACATATTGCCATATTGGCATTAGCCTGATGTGAAACTGCATAGAATGATTTTGGTTGGGTCAAATACTGAGAACTATTTTATCAATTCTTCCTACAACCGCTTCAATAGGCAGGGGTGGCAAAAATAAAAATAAAACGGCGTGAGCCTGCCGGCCTCAGATCTAGATGGCTAGAATTTAAAAACCCCAACCTAATTTTGCGGGTTTAAATTGGTGGATGGGCAGGTTGAACTCTAATATCAATGACAATGAGGGTTGATGTTTGGGAAAGGCCTGATTCGTAGAAGTTAGAGGCCTGGCCCGAATTTTATTGAAATCCTAGCAAGGGCGCTCAATGGTCAAGTAAGAGTTCAGCCAGTGGACAGTCCACGGTCCTAATTGTATCCTAGTCCCAACAAGTATTGGTGGGTTGAGCCTAGGTGTTACCTAATTGTTGATCAAGTTTTATATCTGGCTGAGTGTTGCCCTGAAGGGAATAGGAGGTTGAACTCGGAATCTTCCATTTCCGTTTCTTGAAAGTAAATCCTTGTAAACTTCTTAGGGTTCTTTACCATTTGGTCAAATTTTAGAGAAGAATAGGACATACATGAGAATTTTTGGAAAAAAATAAGTCCATTTGGATAGTGAGGGGAAGAGGCAAAGAGAAGAAAAACCATTATTGTCGCTGGACCATCATCAAGAACCAACGTTAGTGTCACAAAAAATAAACGAGACACCGACTTGACAGAAGATCAACCTCACTTTCTAGGCTTTATCTCTTAGCACTACTAAGGTCCCTATTGGTTGAGTAGAACCTCCATGTAATTGTGATATGATCATGTGATATCATCAGCCAATAACATTCAAACAGAGTAGAAAAATCGGTATACTTGTTGGTTCTATTTTTTCACTTTACTTACATGTGATTGGCTAATGATACTATCTGATTATATAACAGTTACTTGAAAGTTTTTGTCCTCTTGGTTTATAGTCTACAGTGTACCTCAGAGGACAATTCTCTTAATTAAGCTATCTCCGGTACATTTGGGTCGTTGGGGTACAGGTTGGTAGAAGAGAATCTATCTAGGTAGCCAGATCCGAAAAAATGGGCCTCCATCTTATTAGTCTGATTTAAGGAGTAGCTCCTAATTAATGTGCAGTATCTGCACTACACAATGCAACAAAAATCAATCACCACAATTTCCCAAAACTTAAAGATCAAATCACAACATAGTTTGAAATATCTGGGCATTCATTAGGCAGGCATCCTCGTGGGTCACCATTAATCTCACCCTATCAATAAGCAAATTTGATTTTTATTTATTTATTTTTTTTTTTTAAGAAGCCTAAAATTTCTGTTATAAAAGAAAAGAAAATTCCCACGATAATGACCTGCCTAATGAATTGACTGCTATGGAATGCACAACGTCGAGGACACCATGATATGAGAGGACAACTGGACAAGACGCATGGATTGTCTAGATTGATGTTCCGAACACGGCTTGTTGCATCAGCTTTGCATGATTGATGGATTCATATACGTCTGTGTGTGTCTTCTCTTTTTCTTATTTTTTTCCTTCTTTATCCTTTATCCTTTATCCTTCCCCACATAAAAAAGAGTGGGTAAGGAGGAGAGAAAGCAGATGAAAATGGATTAAGTCCCTATGGCATTTTCTGGAATGATATTGCATGCTTTAATGCAAGCATGACTTCTTATGGAGTGATTGCCTTTTCATAAGCATTCAATAAAAATGTAATGATACGGATGTTATCAGCATAACTCCCACGCAATCAAGCCTTAAGGAGTTTTTAATTTTGATTCTTATGATGCACAACGTCCACGTACGATTATATAATGACATAATACATGTATCAATCTTCTATGCTTGATACTTCGATAGAAGAGTTCATTATATAATAATGCAAATTGAGCACACACTAGACCACTAGTGATGGCCTCACTCTTACCTTTCTCTCTGTTTTTTTTTATTTTTTTGAGTAAATTCTTCCAAATTTTATGATACCATTCCCAAGGTGTGGGTACGGTGATGACGCATTTTACGCCATTAATACGTACATTCGAAGTCACATGAGTGCGTCGGTGGTGGTTCTCACTTACTGGAGTAGTAACTTCCAAAGAGTGTTTTTGGATTTGTATATAGTAAAACAAGAGCACCGAGAGAAAAGGAAATCCACCCACATCTACATCAGAGTTGTTGATTGATTCACATGCACCACTAACAAAATTAATGGCCAAAAAGGGTCAGTGCTGGAGTGTGGGGCCTCCACTTTCACATGGGTAGGAATACCCCCTCCTTTTGCCACTATGTGCTTTTTTTTTGTTTTTGTTTTTTCCTTCCAGAAGCAACCCATATAACAGCCTTTGTAATCGGAGGATTAGGGTTTGTTGCTCATATTGGGAATGTTAATTAATTCATTTCGACATTGTCAGTTAAGATTAGGATCTACTTACCCAAAAAAAGATTAAGATCGGCCATTTCTTACCTTTGACCTCCCATACTTATAACTCATAATCATCTTCATTAATGGGTTGTTACTTACTATTTATGGTAGTCCGTTTTGAATGTTTTCATTTCTTCTCTTTTGCTTTCTCCGTATAAGACATTTGTTGAAGTTATTATTATTTTTTTATGATCAAAGTTGAAGTTAATTTTAATTGTGAATCATCAATGTCATAAATATATATATCTTTCTTAACTTCTGGTTAGATTTCCCCAAATTATATATGATGTTCAAGATTTGTTTTTTTAATTAAAAAAATGGTATAGATATGAAGATGGATGGACTGTTGGCCTAAGTGCAATTTATAACAATTAAATAAGATGGTAATAACATAATCCCAATGGTTTTTTCTATTATAATTAAAATATGAAAAAATTCCCACCATGGATTAGGGATTTGATTAACGACGCTTTTGACAAGAAATTGACCTCACCATTAGCGCTTTCTTGAATCAAGGATGTTGCGTGTAATGCCTAGGCGCCCTCAAGGGGAACATTGCAATGGCACGGTAAAGCTACTTCACGTGACAATGTTTAATTACTTAAATAGAAATCATAAGATACCAAAAACAATTCGTTATGAGATTATTTATTTATTTCTTCTTGCATTAATCGATAATAAAAAATTAAACCCACCTCTAGACTTCACTTCAACATTCACCTAATGCACTGACTCATCTTCTTAGTATCATTAAACCTACCTCTCTTTATATTTTAATTTTGTTAATGTGCCCTTTAGTTCAATTCAATTGGAAAACAAAATCAATTATCGATAGTTACCCAATTGGACATTATTTCGGTGATGGTTTCAGCGATTTTGGATAACACGGGTCCATTAATGGTATCACGTGCGTAGTCATGTGGCTAATTTTCGTTAATTTTCATTAACGACGAGTGATGGTGAGGTACATTACAAAAAATTAAAACATAAAATAGGCATATTAAGAAAATTAAAACATAAGATAGGCACATTAAGAAAATTAAAATATAAAGAGGATTATGTACTGACCCCTTATACTTTAGGGGGTTTTCTGTAATTTACCCAAAGAATAACAATATAAAAAGTTTAAAACATTGAAAACTAGTGGCGTGAGCACATTAAAATAATAAAAAAAGGTTGCAGAGGTTTTGCTTTTTCTTCTTTGGATAGTCGATGGGATGTTCTTATATTTTTAATTTTTTTTAATATTAACAAATGAATATTAATATTTTTTCACATATTTAAATTTGAGATCACTCATTTAACAAGAGAAATAAATACCACTAAATATGAGTTTTTTTGACTTATTTTCATTGAGAGTTGGGTTTAATTTAGTTTCACATGATATACTATCCACCTACAAATTCGTGCATTTTATAGTGAAAAAGCAAAATTCAAACTCAAAATCTTTGATTCTTAAAATAAGATCACTGTGATTTGCCTTGCTAAAGTACATGTTCGGTGATTTATAATTATATAAGAGAGAGAAAAAAAAAGTTGGGGGAAGCAAGTGACCAAATGGGCAAAAGCGAAAGGTGGAGAAGGCTTTCAGCCTTTTACTGCTCGTGGATTCTTCCGTGATTCTTGTTGCCTTCGTTTCCTCTTTATTCTTCGCCCTCGCCGATACGCCTTTTGTTTGGTTTCATAGTTTAATCGATTCTTACATATCTTAGGTTTGTCTCCATTTGTGCTATATGCCAAACGAAGATATGTGCTTTTCTGGGGACGTTCCCCACACGAAACCTCCGTGTAGAAGCTTCGCTCTCCGCTGAATCGTCATACCCTCTAATTTTAAGGTTCAAGGTCAAACTGAAGTCCATCCCTTACAACCTTTTTTAGTCCCCTTGAATGACGGGTACCATGCCACGTGTTTCTCTCCTTCAGCATTTTTTTTTGTTTTTTGGCTCCTTCAGCATTTTTCTTTCAAAAAAATTACCCCCCCCTCCCCCCATTGGTCCCGATTGTCGCCGTGATGTTCGCAGAAAAATTTCTGCCCGTCTTTTACGAATTGCGAGGTCCATTAATTTTCATGGATGGAATGTGAGGTCACCAAGTAGCCTTGCTTCTGGAGAATTCTCATCTTTATATATACGGATATGCCACGTGTACTGTGTATCTTCTTTCGGTTCTGACAATTGAGTACACTAAATTTTGCATTTGCATTGAAGAACCAAACGGGAAGGTGATCTGCACCCAAAAAAACCAAAAAATAAAAAAAGGGAAGGTGATCTTGATTAAATTACAAAAAAAAAAACAAATTGAAAAGGACTGAATTTCTTTGTATCCGGATTTTGCCTGGTTATACTGTTTTCAGACCCCTTTTTTTTATTTTTTTTCTTTTTCGATACAATGTTAGAAGGATTTTTTTATTTTTTATAAAGAGAAATTTTACAAACAGCGGTGAATCAGAAAGGTGTAAATTCATTGTTAAACCATTCCATAGGTGTTTCGAGGGATTTTTATTTTTTATTTTAAGGAATTAATCGTACTTGAAATATATATATATATATATATATGTAAAGCTGAATAGGTTTTTGAAAAAGAAAATAAATTTTTTTAGTAGTAAAAAAAAAAAAAAAAAGAAAAGAAAAAGGCAGCATGCTTGCATTTTATTTATCGAATTCACTAATGTTACGTTTGGATTAAAAATTTGTAGATAAAATTTGCTTTTGAGATAAAATTTGTAAAATTTTTATTAGGATGAGATTGACAAAATTCTTATAAAAATTTTATAAATTCTATTTTAAAAACAAATTCCATCTAAAAATTTCTTATCCAAACATAGCGTAGTAGAATTCATCTCGAAAGTTATATAAGGTGATGTAGATAATGACCTTAAGTGCGTTTTTTAAATTTTTTTATATTGAGGTCTGCATTTGTTTTTTTTTATCTTATCTTAGAATTATGTACTCCGCTAAAATGGTATTCTGATGATTCTTTACCCTTGGAGGAAATACAAAGCAATGGATATCAATCAACTAATTAATGATATGGGCGGCCCTACTATTCACAACTACACCCCCTACTACTTTGACATTGCCAGTTTGCCACCCACCCTCCCGTTCGGCTGAGCAAAGCTACCCCTTTGCCCTCTGTACACAGCACACTACACAGGACCTTTTTAGCCTTTCGACCTGCTTTAAGTAACAAGGAGCGCCCCATTAGCTACTTGTTAAATATAGTGTACATACTTGATTTAAACGGATACAACAGCTTATACAACCATATAAACGGCTGAAAACTCTCTGACCTTTTTTTATTCCGCTCGTTCACATTTGCTTCCTTCCTGCATTAGAGAGAGAGAGAAAGAGAGGGAAAAAAGAAGAAGAGAGAGATGAAACATTGGTGTCTAGTTTTACTGGTTCTTCTGTTGATCCAAGAAGAGGGGAAATTTCTCCAAGTCGGAGCAGAGGATGGGTTCATCAAAACCAGAGGAGTGCAGTTTATGCTGAATGGGAGCCCCTACTATGCAAATGGGTTCAATGCCTACTGGTTGATGTATATGGCCTCTGACTCATCTCAGAGAAACAAAGTTTCTTCTGCCTTTCAAGAAGCTGCAAACCATGGCCTCACAGTGGCAAGAACTTGGGCTTTCAGTGATGGAGGATATAGTCCCCTACAGTACTCCCCTGGCTCCTACAATGAACAGATGTTTCAGGTCTGTCTAATACATGAATTCATCTAATATACTTAAATATAATCCATACATTGTTCATGTTCTGGTTTCTAATTGCCTTTTCTTTTTCCTTTTTCTTTTTGGGTTTGAAGGGGTTGGATTTTGTTATATCTGAAGCTAAAAAATATGGGATTAAACTAGTGTTGAGCTTCGTGAACAACTATGAAAACTTAGGTGGGAAGAAACAATATGTGGAATGGGCAAGAAGCCAGGGCCAGTATCTTTCATCTGATGATGATTTCTTTACCAACTCTGTTATTAAGGGGTACTACAAAAACCATATCAAGGTAAGTCAGAATCTACATCTCTCTCTCTCTCTCTCTCTTTGTGTGTGTGTGTGTATATATATATATATATATACACACACACACACACAAAATATTTTCTTGCTTTATTTTCTGTTCTTCATTTCTATTTTTTAGGAGAGTGAATGTTTGGGTTGACCAAATATAATGAAAAAATAGGAAAATAGCATAAAAACAGCTCACTCGGAAATAAATGGTAGATGAACCGTTTTAAGTTGCGTTAATTTCTTACAGCTTCCACTAATTTCTAATTTGGTCCTTTAAATAAATTTAGTACTGGGATATGATTTTTTTTTTATTTATTTAAAATGACTAGTTTGGTAATGGTTAGGTGAAGATTTTCAAGTCTAGTTGGTTTGTATTAAAGTTTCTCTTAAATGTAATTTAATCCCCATTTTGGAAAATTTCTTGCATGGAAGGTTTTAGATATTCGGTTACTTTGTAGTTCAGATATGAAAATTGTGTGTTTTTATTTTATTATTTTTTAAAAAATTTATAATTAAATTCCCATTTTTCATAATGTGTGATAGACTGTTCTTACAAGACATAACACCGTGAATGGAGTTGCTTACAAGGATGACCCAACAATAATGGCTTGGGAGCTTATGAATGAGCCTAGATGCACTTCAGATCTTTCAGGGAAGACAATTCAGGTAAGGGAAACCTTCTCCCCCTCTTTCCGATTGCTTATGGGAAGATTGGTCTTTCTAGGGAGTTCAAGGGACCACGTTTTATCACCCCCTAGCAGCGTGAAGGGGTAGTGGTGGGAACTTAGCATACTAAAGGTTAGGTTCAATTACCATAAGAAGAAGGGAAACCAATGATTTTATGAAGTGTTCGATAATGATAAGGTTGGTTTTATTTTATTTGATTCAAGATCTGATTTGAATTTAGGATATTTCATTATCATAAACATGTAGATGTCGTATAGTTAAGGTAATAAAGAATAAAGAATTTTAAGAAAATTGAATTTAAATTTGGCGGAATTATAAATTTGTCCGGTTACAGAAAACAATTACAATTAGTAGTCATTTACTTGGAGGTATGTAATTGTTTGCCCTAAGCCGGACCATTATGTAATTCCTCCTTTCATTTTTTTGCCTAAATTTATTTGCTTAATATAACGCCCACTATATATAGTTATTTTTTAAAATAAATTTTTAAATAGTTAATTCAACTGCCATATAAATTTTTTTTTTTTGATTGATCAACTGTCATAGGGAAATGAGATGAGTTAGTATTGTTGAGCATTAGCTCATAGGAGGTTCCGTCCCCACTAGACATGAGGGAATGAAGCATAAATGGGTAAATCTGACAGACCTGCGCATGGAATCCACGCCAAAAAGGGCGAAAAAAAAAACATACTGTTTGATATACTTTATTGCACTTATGTGACAGGCTTGGATTACAGAGATGGCTTCTTACGTAAAATCCTTAGATGGAAATCACTTGCTAGAAATTGGTTTGGAAGGATTTTACGGAGAAGCATCACCTGAGAGACAGCAATACAATCCAAATTTCCAAGTAGGAACGGATTTCATCTCAAATAATCAAATCTCAGGGATCGATTTCACTACAGTTCACTCTTACCCTGATCAATGGTAAAATCCCAGACAATTTTTTCCCCTCAAGCTGATAAATTGTTTTAGCCTATTTGCATTAAAAGGACCATCACTCTTACCTTTCCTAACAAGAGAGCTTATAATCTTGATGAGCAGGCTAACTAGTTCAGACGATGAAGCCCAACTTTCATTCTTGAACAATTGGCTTGACAATCACATCCAGGATTCGCAGAACGTCCTTCGAAAGCCACTTCTCTTCGCCGAGTTTGGAAAATCATCGAAAGACCCTGGTTTCAGCACGTACCAAAGAGAACGGGTACTCAATGCAGTGTACTCAGCGGTTTATTCATCGGCTAGCAGTGGTGGTGCAGCTGTTGGAGGCATGTTTTGGCAACTTCTAACTGAAGGAATGGACACTTTCCGAGATGGGTATGAGATAATCTTTAGTGAGAACCCATCAACAGCAAGTGTTATTGCCCAACATTCCCAGAAGCTTAAAAAGATTCGAAAGATGTACGCGAGGTTGAGAAATATTGAGAAGTTGAAGAGAGCAAAGGCCATTAGAAGTGCTCAAGTTTCGGGTGCGAACAAAAATTGAAGAAGTAAAAATTGTACTCAAGGAGATTAGATTTGTCGTTAAATTACCTAGAAGTTCCATGTGTCTTATGGGATTTGTTAAGGTTATGATAGAGTTGAATTCACTCTTATGAATTCTGTTCATCCGAGACAGTAAGATTATTTATATTTCTTACCTCTGTTTTGAACCAACTCTCTAATATATACTAATGGATTCTAGCAAAAATAAATAAAGGCAACAGCTTTTTTCAATATCATTCATGGAGTAGACTGGACTAGCTGCATGTTATTATCTCTTCTTTCATACACCAAAGGAACTTGTCATTTACATATACGACTATAAGAGCAATCCTCTGCTTCGAGTTTATCATTGCAAAAAAGTTAGAAGTGGAACCCAACTGCTCTTTCAACTTCCATCAGTGGCTCAACCTTTTGCAGGAAGTCCTCAGAAGAGATCCGAGATTCTATATGACCATTCCATCTTTAATTGTTGCGTTCTTCAGTATAACTGTAATCCCAGACCTAATATAAAATCCTTCATTCGGCCTGTCTGCTTCTTGAACGCCCTGAGAAGTCAAAGCATTCAGCAGATGAGTATCAATCAAGATTGAAATATCTTCATCCAGTGTTTTATGTAAAACAATTATTGTCTGTTGAAGAAGTTCCCAAGAGCAATAAGTCATCAAGAGCACAGAAAGCTGTACTTACATCTGAATTTGCAATGACCACATCTCTTCCTATCTTGGCATTCTTGTCAACAATGCAGTTCCTTCAAGAAAATTGAGAGACATTTATCAGCTATCAGACAATATAACCAACTAGAACTTCCTGGCATTCACAGTGGGGACCATCAATCACCGTAACATTTTGCGCAATGAAGTACGGTCTTTTCACATGTTACACCTTTGAGAGAGAGAGAGAGAGAGAGAGGTTCAATGCAAATCTCACCTAATTTTGGAATTCTGCCCAACACCAATAGGAACCTTCCCCTGTGCTAGCAGAGATGCAATTTCAGATTCAGTTTGATAATAGTCTGCACCCATCATCATTGTATCCTGAAAAGGAGAACATGTTGCCATAAACAGAAGTAATTACAGTGTTCACTGAAAAAATGAAGATAAAAACTCTCAAGATCTATATATATCACCATTATCTGCCTGTCAAGCGCACGCACAAACTAGCCATATTGTGCTTGGATTCTTACAGTGCATAGGGAAGCAACTTTAAGGAAGAATGACTTGCAATAGCCACTTGAGTTCATTTGGAGATAAATATAATAGCCTTCTCTAAGAGCGTTAGCATTTAACAACGCAACTTGAATGGAAATAGTGGTCACACTTCATTGAAAGTGGTTCCTGAAAGCAGCTGCTAGCTGCTTCTTCGGAGAAGTAAATAACACCATTAACAAGAATGGCCCATGGAATTACTGAATTCCAAACCCAAGCACTTTAATGGAACTGGAATTAGATAATTAGAAATATTAATTGTGGGCCTTGGAAGTCATTTTTTCCATGAAGTTGCTTCAGAATGCACACAGCACTTTAAAGTTTCCAAGTGGGATTGTAATGCATACTATTCATTTCATCCAATGTATTTTATGAATTCATTTCTGAACCATACAAAGCTAGAAAGGATTAGATTATGACACATGGTAGCTGTAAGGCTCCTTCTCTGATTACATGCAGTCTCTTACTGACTACAGTTCTATCTTCTTGGCCCCTAATTGATAAAGAATCTCAAGCACAAAATATGATATCCTACCTTAAGCTCAACGCCGTACTCTAAACGTGATCGGACACCCACAATAGAGTGTTGCACACTACATTCCCCCAAAAAGCAACCGTGTGAAATTATTGCATCAAGAATCTACAAAGAATCAATCAAAGCATGAGATGCAAGAACTAGAGCCCAAGTTACAACTGATTCAAGCTTAACAACATACCCTGCATTTTTCAACTTTAGTAGGCGGCAAGAATCTAGGAGATGTGAAGAAAGGTGTCTTTGGGTCATAAAATTCAAACTTTGGAGGCTGCATGAAAAAAATATAGTCAGTCAGCAAATCCATTTTCTCATTCCCAGGATGAAAAACCCAATCTACATTGGTAATCATTCTCCATAAGTCCTGAATTACACATGATTTTTTCATTGAGCATAAGCATACCTCTAGCTATTCCTGTATTCCATATAATTTCATGATTCGTGAATCATAATAAGCTCCCAAATAATTTTCAGAACTTGCAAGTAATTTCACAATGATAACATTTGCCTTCTGTTTATAGCATCTTATGCGTTTCATTAATTTAGATATAATGCTAGCATAATAATGGTACACCAACCTGTTCTGTGAGGGCCAAGTTGGCATCAAAGAAAGACTCTATCGTTCCAATGTCCTCCCAATAGTCATTGAATAAATATGCCTGACAATATAATGGCAATCAGAAACTAAGCCATTTAACCATGGGTTTAAATTCAAGCATACTTGATTCCATCAACTATTAGAACAAAATAATCAAGAAAAGTTTAGAGGGTGAAGAAACATAAGGTTTGGAGTTCTCTCTCACTTGGACATTGTGATCCATAACAGCAGAAGGAACGATTTCAGAGCCGAAGTCGTTGCACGAAGGGTACCTCCATCTCAGAAGCTTTAGCAGGACATCAGTTTTAAATACATAAACACCCATTGATGCAATGTAAGGATTTTTCCTGGCTTCATGCTCGGAGAGCCCCAGAAGAGTGGTATCAACTTGCTGCAGAACAATAACCAAAACCAGGAATTGATAAGAAGCTATGGGGAATCAGCTGGGAGTATAATGGGGGCAAAATGCTGGCTATAAAACTAATCCGCAGGAGAAAAAAGAACAAGAGAAAATATTGGTCCAGCAACATAAGAAGATAGAAACCATCTACCATTGCCTTCAAGTCTGGGCCCTTTGGTTTCTCAGCAAATTGGATGATACGTCCCGTGCTGTCAATCTTCATCAATCCGTAATCTGATGCGCGGCTGCAAGACAACAAAACTGGTATGACCTCTACAATCCAAACTGGTTTTAGGTGCTACTTAAAATGATATAGTAAATGAAAATACAACTATATAAAACATATATGACGAAAATTCCTTGGAAACTAGCAATATGTCATTAAAGAGAATAAAACATACCTGTCATCCATGGGTACGCATGAAACTGAAATATCAGCATTTGTATCAATATGCTTCTGCAAGCGCATTGTTCATTAATATGCAGAATTTTTCGAATATGTAAAAAGTTAGTGGATGCAATCTTACATAAATAAGTCAATAAATACCTGCACAAAATCCATGTAGTCCATCCGGTAAAGATGATCGCCAGACAAGATCAATATATGCTCAAGGTTCTTATTCTTGGCATCCTACAATAATCATATGAAAGCCTGTTTAGCCAATTTCAGGATAATTTTTTCAACATAGAAACGAAATTCAGGAAACCCACCTCAAATACCCATGTAAATTGCCTCACAGCATCCGCTGTTCCTTGGAACCACCTATTTCCTGCTTCTCCTGGTGTTTGAGTGGCAGCCAGAACCTGGTTCACATGTGAAATTATTAACACATACACTACTTTTTGACAAAATTGCCATCTTTTCATAACTTGTAAGCTATCAAGTAGATTGCAGTTCCACTCAGCTAAAAAAAGAAGTAGTTCGCAGTTCCTGAAACATGCCAAACCTCAAGATAGCTTTCATAATAAAGTGTAACATTACGTATACTATATTTTTGTTAGCATTGGTACATAGAAATTATGCATTTCAAATGTACTTCAATTCTCCAAAATTATCTTACCTCCACAAACCCATCTCCAAAATTCACGCCATTTCCAAAATTATATGTACGAGCAAGGTGACGATTGAGGGAAAAAGAGTTAAATTGGGTCAAAATAAATATCTTTTTTATGCCACTGTTGATGCAATTACTCATCGGAACATCGATCAGCCTGTAACACCCGCCAATGGGAACCTACAGATCAACGCAAATCATCATTCAATATGAATCCCTTCATTCTGGAAATTGGACGCTTAAAAATGAGATTTCTCCAATATCCAAAGCTGGATATCCAGGTGAATCCCAACTCAATGTTCCAAAACTTTCAATTGAGTAGTCAAAATGAAATATGATATATAAATAACAGATTTGATAAAAGCATGTATGCGTAATCTTACAGCTGGTTTGGCTCTTCTGCTAGTAAGAGGAAAAAGGCGAGTTCCGGCGCCTCCACCCAAAATGATGGAAGCTACGCTTTTTGGGTCTGCTTTTGGATACTCGAATACTGGTGCCTGAAACGTCTGAAATCAAAATCGAAATGCAATAGTCTGAGATGATAATCAAACCAAAAAGACACCGAAAATCCCAATTCAATACAGTAGAATGAAGTGAAATTCAAAGAAGTACCTTTTCAAACACACACACATACAGGAAATTAAAACAAGCACCCAAATATTGACTGTGATACAAAAACAAAGAAATGTTAATCGATGGATCATTGCATGGTGTTTACTTACCAGAGTCTCTTTGTCAATATCTGATGTAAAAACAGAGAAGGCAACCCCTGGCTTAACTTTTCTAATCCTTTCTTCAGTTCTCAAACTCTTCCATAACTGAGATAAATCCCTCCTCTTCAGACTCCCCCTGATCCTCTGTCCCCAAAACCCATTATCTCCAGCACTCACACCTGCTTTGTTAACTTGCATCAAGTGGGCATTGCCCTTCAATGTCCCAAAGCAAGAATCCATTGCCGTGGCCTCTGTGCTAACTACCACCTCAGAAATCAAAAGACCCAGAAAAATTTACTGGAAATTCTACCTGTGAATGCAAAAAAATCCAGGGATTATGGAATCTCGGAATATCAACCGCGTGATTTCAGCAAAAGGAAAAAGCTAAGCCACTTTCCCAGGGATCCGAAAACTGTCAGAACCATAAACCGAACCAAAATTACCAAGAAAATCCTACATACCAGAAGACGAATGGCAGAAAAATTATACTCTTAAACAATACAATTACTGTATTTCTTAACCTGAAATAAACGTAAATAAATAAGGAATATACCCAGATCAGTGAAGCCTCTAAAAACGAGAAAAATTAAGTACCCAGATGTCGAAAAGATCAAAATTTTGGAAAAACCCTAATCAGAGGTTGGTCAGACCACCAATATTTTAGGAAGAAATGGAAATGGGCTATAACAAGAACGTGATCACAGAGACTTTTGGGTGCGTGAATGATGAAGAAGTTAGTAAATAGTCAGTGAGTGTTATCGGCCTGTGAGCTATCACGAGAAACCCTGCAACATTTGGGTTAGAGTGGAATGCATTGGTAATTTCCCCTTTAATATTCCACAGAGTATGATCTGTGCAGCTGTGCTTCCCTCTGTAAATCAGTACGTGTCCTTGTGAAGTATGCGTTTGCTACGGACTTCTAGGCCATCTGGTACTCCAATTTAAAACCAAATATCTCACCCGTTTATTTTTTATTTTTTTATTTTTTTAAAATAAGATTTTTTTAAATTACGATTTTCATGTTCAGTAGCTTGAAAAAGTCGGTGTTTATGAAACCCACCAGATGCCAATCAAAGCCTTTAATTAAGAAAGAAAATCACAGAGAGCGGTGCCTTCCTTCTGGTAGAGAATGGCAACCATGCAAAAGAATCACAGCAACTTCTGCTAGAAAAGGCAAAGCCCAATGCACGCTTAGCAAGCCAATTATTATTGGAGGAGTTACAGATTGGTCCGAACACATGCAAATAATTATAGTTAATAGTCATTCTTAGTTAAGTTAATAGTTATTTTACTTAAAAGTTAATACTAATTTGTATTAAAACTGTAATTCTTAATCTATAACCAGACCAATTTGTAATTCCCTTAATTATTTTATTATGAGAGTAAAGGCTTACAAGTATATTAAGCTTCTTTTAAAGTACTGATAATATTTTCCCATTATTATTTTGAAGTTTTGGGATCAGTGTCAAATTGTTTATGTTACTTTGGATCCACTTTTAGTGAATCTAAGGTTGTCCACGTCAACTGTTCTAGGTAAATAAAAAATTTAAAGGGGTCAGGATTACATGCGTTACACTTCACAAAGTGGATAGGTTACCCAAGCAACATGTGATGGCATGTACCTCATTTTTTTTTGTGGTAAATTAGTTTGATCTAACAAATTTAGTGTGTGATTTTTCATTTTCTAAAATTTCTATCAAACCCTATTGACAATATAAAATTTTTTAGGGAGTTTTCAGAAACAACAACCATTCAAACATAAATTATTATTATTTTGTTCTTTTTGAGCCATTTTGATTTCGAATCCTTAATATCTTCTTATCTTAATTTTACGTCTTAACCAAAAGATCAAGAAAGGTATCTAATCTCCTCTTATCAAGAAAGTAATATATCATGTAAATTACAAAGCTAGAGATGGTAGCAAATCTTCAATTTCTTTTCCTTTTTTTTTTTTTTTTTTTTTTTTGCTAAACTACGAAGTGTCCGAATTGTCAGAACTTGACTAATTCCCGTTCTCCACGCAGGGGTCATTGTTCCATAAAATCATTTAACGTCCGGGCTAATAGCCTTGACTGGTGGTTGGCCAAGAGAAATTGACTGGTTTCAAACTCGAGATATCTGAGTTTACAACTCACTCCTTTGCCACCAGGTCAACTCTCATTGGTTAATCTTCAATTTCAAAAAGTATAAAATCTTATCAAATTATTCTAATCATCCTCTAGTATTAAATGGGATCTGTCAATCGGTGAACATTTGTCTCTATTCCTTATAATCTTATGTACGTATAAATAACATGAAATTTAATTTAGTGTTATTAAATCCGGAGCAACGAAGGCGTGTCCGACTATGAATTGATGATTCGACTCGACAATTGATATGGTTTGCATTAGTAATTAGATTATGCAATCCGATAAGAGTCTATGACTTCTTAATCTCGAAAGTTGAGTACGTGTATTGAGATCATCACACTTGGAAAAATCGCACCTGATCCGGTGATGGGAGAGGCAGGGCCTTGATTCTTTGAAGATTTGAATTTCGTGGCATTGGTTTGGTGCCACGTTGTAATGGGGTTATCATCATAAACACGATGGTGCCACGTTGTGACTGATCATTGATTATCAATCCGATATTAGCTGGCGATGACTCATGATGTGCCACGCACAAATGGACGGCTAATATTATCACAGAGCCCCCCACGTGGCAACGTGTCCGTCACCTCAGTATCTTTGTCCCTGTCACTCTGCCCATTTCTCTGGGGCTTTCATGGTGGCATAAGAAAAAATAATAATAATAAAAAAAAAGAAAAAGAAGGACACATCCATCTAATACTCTTTGATTCTTAGTCAAGCCACCACGACGATCAATTATATACCTTTGTCATTTTCATCACCTTACCATGTTATGAAAAAATAAAATAACAATCACAACCTTACGTTCATCAATACAACAATATTATTATCAATTGATTTATTATTGGCATTTTTCCTTTTTATCTCTTACCACCATCTTAGCTCGCTCTTCACTTTCTTTAGTGTTGGGCTGGACGACCTTACTACTATTCCTAACATCAAATATGTCATTAGTAAAGTTTTATTGTTAAATACAAATTAGAAAGTAATAATTTTCTCACCTTTAGTAGGTCTATCCTAAGGTCAAGTTAAATTCAGAAATTGTTCATATTCATTATTATTGTTATTTATTTCTATTATTATTTTTTGTTTTTTTGTCAAATGTGGATATCTCATCCTTACTCTAGTTGAGATTTTGGTTTAGATTAGTCACATATAATAAAATACTCCACTTACAAACTCTTGAATCCGAGACGAGAGAATGAAGATTTATTCTAACTAGATTAAAACTTTCAATTCCTAAGTTGTGATCCATTGTTATTTGTGCTATCATCATGTACATATCGTTTATATTCTTACTAAAGTGTGCACAACGTGTGAAATTGAAACATTTGGATTTTCAAGTAAAATATTACGAATATTTGAGTATAGAAAAGATAAGAAGCTTACCAAAAATTATAGAAAGTCAAATGATGCTTAAGTCATCTATAAATAACAATTCTACACATCAAAGTTTTAAATTAAATAAATTAGCTTTTCTTTTAATTAATTTTAATTTTTATTATTTGTTGCAATATTGTCAAGTGTATCCAAAGTTAAGTTTTCATAATAAAATTCTTAGATTATCATTAACAAGGGCATCCTAGATTGTAACCATCCTAGAGGGGTTAGAATTATGATCCTACACATTGCAAGCTACCAAAATATTGTGCAGTAGGGCCCAACCATGTGCGTCACGCAGGTACGCCCATATTATCAAGTTGAAGGGCCATCGAATCATTTGCCCTCCCCATTTTTGTGGAGTTGACCCTACATGAGAGACGATTGTTACCAAACACGTGTCTGGAAACGCATGATAAATTGGCTGTTGAGGCTTTTTTTTTTTTTGTTTGGGGGGGGGGGGGGGGGTGTGTTGGTCCAGAGCAAAACAAACTATAGGAATGACAAATGGGGCATTCAGGCATCAAAACACGAATCACGGGCACAAACTTCTCGAACCGAAGCAACGGAAGCATCGTCTTCGAAAGTTTTTCGTATGGAGGGTTGCAAATAAGTCTAGTTGAACCAATAGTAAAATGTTTTAAATTTAATTAATTAAATTTAAGAGTTCAAAAATAATGTTTTTAAAATTTTATTTTTTTAATCTTATGCTAGTTTGAATGAAGTTTACTAAACTGATTTTAAGTTAAGCTTGGACAACTTGGTCATTCAAGTATTAATGAGTTAATCAAATTGAGTAATATTTATTTGAGTCTGAACTCATATCTCTTTTTGAAGGTAAAAACTCAAACAAACATTTTATTAAGTCAATCCGTAGCCGAACAAACCAAAATAACTCGGCTCATTTTATGGTCCAAAGCCCACTAACAGTGCAAACCTTGACACATGCATAACAAATTTATCTTTATTCTTGCATCGAACCTTTAATTTATGACACTCAAATTCTTGTCTGTACATCATCATACATAATGACTGAGATATCCTTTTTTTTCTTTCACTGCCGCATATGATGTAGGGATTCTCATTCAATTAGCCTTGAAATAGTTTTTATCCTTACTAACTAAATAAAAAATAATAAAAAGTAAAAAAGGGAAAGTTTCGAATTTCGTGGACCAAGGAGTTCTAGTGGTCCGAAATGCTTCAAATTACCAATGACTGGTGGTTTGGCGAAACTGTGTTTACATATGTGGACGAGAATATTGATACGATGAACGCGCTTAGAAATCAGTGTCACTCCCATCAATTAAAATAGATCGGCATCAAAACTCAGCCAGAGATCTTTTCATTTGCCAAAAGGAGAAAAAACCAGACAGGAAAATCACAGAAATTCGGGGAAAAAAAAACCAAAAGGAAACATGACAAAGTTCCACATGGGAGTGTTGGTGTTTTGATGAGTGGGTGTTCTCCTTTGATGGCATGTGTTTGGATGGGCTTGACTGGCCCCTATTTTCATTCCTGTGTAGTTGATTAGGTTCACTATTTAATCACGCAGTGTAAGAATTAAGGCTCAATTGAACTACGGTTTAACAGGTTGTTTGGATTTTGTCTTAATTTCGATTTGAAGGTTTGAGTTTGGACTGTGTTCCGGCTGAGTTCAATTCCAAGGTCCGCTTGGATCGAGGACAATCCAATATTGAGCCTAAAAATTGTAGCCTACCTTTTTCCCCCTCCTTCCCAACAAAGGATTTTCAATCCTTTAACTTGACTAATCCCTTAGAACATGGATAAGACCATGTCCATTCCATGTTGGTTAATGCTCAAGATAAACTTAATTAGTGGTTGACTCCCAGATGGAGGGAAAAGTCGAACCTAGAACCTTTCATTTCTTGAACCTTAAGTTTAAGAACTATTAGTCCACCTCTTAAGTTTAAACAACAGTTTACTTGGAATTGATCTAAACAGAAAAACTTGTGCAAGAAATAAGGCTTTCATAACGGGGAAAGTCCGGAGGTTCTTGTTTACTAGGGAGTAGTTATCACTGATGTTCTTCTCTTGTTACCAAAAAATCAAAAATGGATCTTTTAGCTACTTGAGGTGCAATAAAATCCGAGTAGGACAATACCAAATTATCAATTACTCCTACAAGCAAAACATCATGTATTGATGAAAGTGCAGCCTTCAAAATGTTGGGCCTAGCCTAGCCCATCTCAACTCAAACCGACTTTCTAAGTGAGACCGTGGAACGGCTGGGCCAAATTCTTTAATCGGGTTTTTTCCGCAACCTTACCCCCTACACCACATAATCTCCTGATCTCTCATCTTCACGCCCATCTTCGTCTTCACTCATCACTCTCTCTCTCTCTCTCTCTCTCTCTCTCGTGTCAAAATGGCGCTAACTCTACCCAACGCATTCCTCCAAAGAAAACCCCCTTCTCCAACCCTCTCCATCAGTAAGGTAAAAACCCTCTCTTACTCTCTTTCTTAATTCATAGAATCCCCTAAATTTAGGCCTCCTTAATCCGTTGCAATATCGTTTTCATTTTTATTTCCAGGTGAATTCAGTGGGGGGAATTCGGCCGCAGGTGACGTGCAGGAAGAAAGACATACACCCGCAGTTCTACGAGGACGCGAAGGTGTACTGCAGCGGGGAGCACGTGATGACGACGGGTGGGACCCAGAAGGAATACGTGGTGGACGTGTGGTCAGGCAACCACCCCTTCTACCTAGGCAGCCGCTCGGGTCTCCTCGTTGACGACGATCAGGTTTCCAAGTTCCGTAAGAAGTTCGAAGGACTATCGCAGATCATGGAGATCCCCGTCCTTAAGGCGAGATTGTTATTCCCTCCAGGCGCAAGTCTGTTACTAAAGGAGGCAAGAAAAAGTAGCTGCGTCTTCGAATTTCGCGGTAAAGAAAGAAAAAAAAATTATTAGCTTCTGTTTGGTTGCTTAGAAATGGAGAAAAAGAAGAGAATGAAAGTAGAATTTTGAACTTCAATGTCCGTTCTTTTTCCTATATTTTTTCTTAGCAACTAAACGGAGCATTTGGGTTTTTGCTTAGTTTGTAGTTTGATGTAGTACTTTGAATGTTAAAATGAAACGCTTATTTGGGTTTTCTGCGTTTTAATTGTTTCTTAATTGGATGAATGTAGATTGTCAAATTAGAGAGAAAATGGTACCTTTAGGGATTTGAAGTTTCTATAATTTTTGTCTTCTATTTTTTGCAATGAATTTTCGCTCCAGAGTTATCTACTTATCTTTTGATGTCTATGCTGTCGAGAAATTTCCCTATGTTTTGTTTTGCGTAGTGGTGATGCCGAGGCACCATTAAGATTGCAAATTCATTGTTCCACATAAATGTACATTGGATTTATTTATTATTTATTATTTATTAATTTTTTTGGGTGGGGTGGGGGTGCGTGCGTGGGGGAGGGGAGAATTGCTGCAGTCTTTATTGTTTTATGGATATGGGAGTTTGGCATATGCTTAGAAGGGTTGATTTCGGTAGCCAAGACAAGATGATCTATAGTGCTTGCTCGACATTTGGATAAGACTTTTAAGTTTTAACTATATTCTGTGGGTGGGTACTGATGCTTTTGGATGAGGCGGGTGTGATTGCAATAGTGATACTCGTATGCTATTCTATTCAAGTATTTGGAGGAATATCTTCAAACTTGGTGCTAGTGTGATTTTTGTATTAGCATATTTTGGATTAGCTGTACTGATTAACCCCAAGAGCACCGAGAAAATTCTGCACCTCCCACAACAAGAATTATGTGTGTGGTTGATCCCACAGAGTGGAATTTAGAGCAATTGCATAGCACAAAATGTAGTAAGTGAAACTTGGCAGATAATATCATATTGTTTCTTGAGCAATGGTCATGACTGCCATCATAGATGGAATAAATGAAAATGTCTGTGTTCCTGCTAGTGGTCTTTTGGATACTACATCTTTGGAAAAGGAATCTGGGAGGTCAAACTGAGTTTGTGATCATAAAGTGTCTGCTATGACTTGCTGGATCTACTATTTCTGGTTCACCTGAAGTAAACATATAAAAATTTCAAATTGGTCGGCTAGATTAGCATGAAGTCTATCATACATGTATGGGTGTATATGACAACTATATAAGAATGGTGGTTTTTTTTTTCTTTTCCCCCTACGAATTTAAGGAAAGTACAGAACACATGGTGGGTCATGATATTGTTATTCGGACACATACAGTGGCTCTGTCCATCTCACCACACTTAAAGAGACAGTTCTCTTCCGTTCCTGCAGCTATAGAAGGTTCCCACTCAAGCTGATGTGTCACTACTGAACTCTCCATATGGATGGAACTTCCCTGAATCTCAATCTTTGTTCAGAGGCAGTTTTGATGCTCTCTTTGAAGTGAGTTCAATTCCCGTAAAGGTAAGTTTCTATATTTTTTTATTTTTCATTTATCTTTTGCACACACTAATCAAAAAATCAATACACTGTTTAGATAACCATCGTTGAATCCAAAGAATGTGTTTTAGCCTTTGTTATTGAAGGTGCATCCGAGTGCAAAAAATGCACAAGGTGTCCTGAGGCTTCTTTGTTCGGTGCAGGACGTAGGGAATACCGCTGGTCTGCAGGACTTAGGGATTACCACTGATTACACAGAGGCTGTAGCTAGGTAGATATGCGTTTGTTTTTTAGTTTGAAGCAATGGAGGAACCATCACTTAAGATATTGTTCCTTGTTAAGTAATGTGAGTTAACAGACAGGTCCAGTCAGAATTATGTTGGTTTGGATAATTCACATGGGATTCTTTCTGTGGTGAGGCCAGTTGATAGGGGATCAAAGAGGACCTTGAAATGTAGTTTAGAATAGTATGTATATTTTACTTTATGGCCCTGTTGATTCTTGACCAATGTCTTAACTTCTAAATTAGATGAACAAGGCATTGTGTCTGTTTAATTATTTCCGGTCTTTTTCATTCCTGCAGTTTAAGAGGGAAGCTGTCTACCGAGGCTCTTGTTCATGGATGATGGTTAGTTAGAGATATGGTTAATTATTTTGAAAACAAAGGCATTCAGCTAATTGAAGGGCAGGTTTGGCCTACACAACTCCTTTATAGAAATCATATCTATTGTGTTGAAAGCTACATGCATAATAAGCTTTGATATATAATTCTTATAAGAAAAATATGCTATGATAATGAACTGATTGGATTGTATTCTGTCAACTTTCCCACTTTCTCAGTTCATTCCTAGATTGGGTGATTAGTATTGTAGTTAGAGTAATCAGCAAACCAAATCTATGTCTCAATTTTGAGGCTGGTCAGCCCGGGCCCTGCCCTAAGGAGAGCATGAGGAGTGAGGATTACTGGATGACACAACGCTGTGCATGCCTTTGCTTAATTACTAGAGTGGTTGGTTCCTTCCAACGTTCACAAGTAGCGGCAAAATTCTATTTGTGAATTGTTTTATTCAGTTTAGTTTATCTGTTTCCATTTAGATAGTTGAAAGGATAGCAGGGAAATAATTAGTAGTGGTAGTAGTTGTAGCAGTAGTAGTGTTATTGGTATACACAAACAGCAGCAACAAAACATTAAACACCTGAGGACATAGTAGCAACTTTCGAGTTCCATGACTTATCTGGTATAATCTACCTAGAGACTAGAGCAGCAACACATGGAGAATCTCAGGATGTAGCCAAAATAGTGGGTACTTGATCAATACTTGAAGTAGCAGAAGCATGAAAATCCTGGGAATTGGGCATGGCTAGCTCCATGCGTGGTGCCCTCCCAGTTCCTGCACTGACGATCACAGTGGCTGGAGTTCCCACGAAGCCCTGTCCACGTCTTGCTATGCCTCTGGCAGACTTATGCTTCCACCATTGACATCTCTGCATACCAATGGAAACAAGAACGAAAAAGAGGAAAAGGAAGAGAAAGATGAAGAAGAGGGTGAAAGAAAGTCGATGACCATGCAAGTAGCTCAACCATGTATGCTAATCTGTATAATAATCTATATATAACGGAGGAATGAAGTTACTGTGTTGATGCCACATGTTAGCATTGGTATTTTTCATTCTTTTTTCTTTTCTTTTTTTTAAATCACATGCTGAAAAACCTTTTTGATAAAATTACTTTTTAGTGACCACTTTTCAACTTAATACCAAACAAAGGATATTTTCTGTCAACTTGCTACAAATTGACTATATATGTATTTCAAAATGACTACTAATTTCCCTTTTTTGGTATTAAGTTGAGAAGTGATTAGCAAACAGTAATTTTCTCAATTTTTGGCTACTTGAATAGCCAAAATGTCTACCCTTTGTTATTTCAATAATTACTTTTTACACAAAACCCAATCCAAAAAAGTAGAGGATATTTTTAGAAAGAATGAGCTTAATAAATGACAGTTCAATATTCGTTTTTTTTCTTCTATGTTGTATGCCACCCCCCCCCCCCCCCAAAAAAAAAAAAAAAAAAAAAAACTAGAAATAAAACTGGCATCAGTAACACTGCTTTTAATATACGGAAAGCGGTGTTAGTAATGCTTCTTTTAATACACCATACTCCGCTTTTAATACACTGACAGTTTTGTTTATATCTTTTAAATTAATTGACATATTAAATTTATTTTTTTTGAAGCTAGTGTTTTCTAAGCCATGCCTATATGACCTCATGGGCAGGGCTGTTCATGAGCATGGCTTCTGCAGAGATTTACGAAATACTGAATTGAAGAAGCCTAAGGGAGCAACAAACTGTATATTGTCATGCCATCAGATTAGTTTTTGTACCTATTGTTGATGACTTGATGCTCATTTGGGGGGCATCCTGATGATGCCATTTTTTATGGTAACATGTTAATGCATATCATTGGTGCTCATGTGATCCAAATGCTCAGGTGGTACTCACGTGCTAATGCTCATTTTTTGGCAAGCTGTTAATGCTAATTTTTACGGTCACGTGACACTTCAATGAATTTGTGGGTAGCTTATTGTTTCCTTCAACTAGACAAAAGCCATCCAACAAGACGGCCTCGTTCTGGTGGAGCTCTAATGCTGTCTGGAAGTCACCTACCTTTCACTCTGCAATGAATTTTGATATGGAGGCTAGAACTGAAAGTTCAGCAAGAAGCGAGCTTGGTTCTAGAAAACTCACTGCCCCTTTTTTTTTCTGATAATGTCAGTATGCATGCATTTGTATTTTGAATGTCACAATTTCTAAGTTACTGGAGGGGAAAATGTTGCCAAAATCAAATATGCTTGAATTTTTTTAGGTGTGGCTCTCATGCGGTTTGGTTTGTGTTTGTGTTTGATGGATCTGCCTGTTCTTTTCTTGTTCCTTTTCCAATTATCAAATGAGTTATGCATTGTTACATTTTTCAGCTTTGAATGCAGTCAAATATTGTCTCTTCCCAAATCAATTAATATCTCGATCCTGAATTTATCATTATTGGAGCCCTCAAATTGTTTGCTTGTTTGGGTTACTGTAGATTAACCCCAGAAAGTAATAAGCACTCGAGCTCATTGCAGGTGGCACAAGCAATTTTTTTTTTTTTTTTTTGGGAACGGCTATTGCAACCCCCCATTTTTATCGCCCCACCCCTTTCCTTTTGGTTTTTAAGATTTCATGAAAAATATAAAAGGTTTTTACAGAAACGGGTAGGTTGGTCCATTAGAAAACATCATTTTGAACAACTTTGTAGAAGAAAGTTTTTCCAAAATCTATCGTTTAGGTAGATTTTTTGGCAAAAAAAATGAAATAAAGTCTATAAATGACTAAAAAATATATTTAAATGATAGATTTAAGAAAAATTTTCTTCTACAAAGTTGTTTAAAATGATATTTTCTAATGAACATCATGGCTGATTTTTATAAAAACCTTTTATATTTTGCATAAAACCTTAAAAAGCTAAAAGATAAAAGGTGGGGTGATAAAAATGAGGGTTGCAATAGCCGTTCCCTTTTTCTATTCTTTTATTAAATAGAGGCCTCCTTAAGTTTACGACTAAAAAATGGGCCTTTGGGCTTTCCTAGATTCTCTCTCGTCTTTACAATTTGAGTGGGTTGCTTTGGGAGGATTTTGATTAACTAGTGCCTTAAAATGGTGAAAAAGTTGAAGTGCCTTAGAAAAGCATCCGGTTGAGCCTTTACAACAAGAAGGTTATAATCTACTGCAAAAAAAAACAAAACAAAGAAAGAAAGTCATGGAATTTTAATTTTTTTCTCCTTCTCTTCCCCCCAAAAATGTCTATTCGGATCTCAGAAAGGAGGGAAATGAAACAAGAAGAGCGAAAATTGCTATAGAAAGCTATGATAAAATTTACTTTGCAGAGTGCATAATTCAGCTTCAAAAAATTAAAAAGAGAAAAGAAAAGGGCTGTGTTTATGAAATTTTTCTACCAAAAGCGCTTCTCTATTCAACCTTGCTTTAAGGATAATGTAATATATTGAGCTGTCGAAATGTTTTATTAATTTAATGTCATGTACATGAAAAAGGTAGTGAGGACAAAGGGCATGAATTATAGAGCAAATGGAGCCTAGATATCCATCTTATTAGATAATAAGGCCCCTCCTTAAAAGCCAAATATTGATTTAGATTGTCTCCCAGCTGGACACGTGGAATCCTTTGAGAACAATGTCATCCGATGGTTTATCTTTTTTTTTTTTAACTTTTACCTATTTTTATCTTGAGCAAATTTGCCTGAGGGGACAGATGCAAATCCAGCCTAACGGACTAGGGGGGGACTTTTTCCCTTTTGGGTCATGTTGAGGGTCCATCTACCATTATTGACTATTAAGGCATTACAGGAAGAAAGATAATAGAGGATCTTTTGAGTAAAAAGATTGGAAGATGTTTGGCTTTTTTTTTTTCCTAGGCCAACGGTTGCATTATGATAATCAATTTTTCCTCTTTTGTAAGACCTCTAGACTTTTGGTCCTAAGGAGGCCTTACATGCTAGGGGATAATCCTTTCCCTCGAACTCCCGAACCCAAGAGCGTGAATACTCGTATTTGATACCTCCCTCTTATAAATACGAGAAATACCACTAAGTCACAAGGATTAGACTATATTCAAATAGATATTGCTGTGGCATAATTGAAAGATGATATCACATTGATATTCATAATATTTAAGGGTAAGTAGAATAGCGAATGAGTCTAATGACATCTCTTCTTCTTGTATAGTGAAGGAAATCTTGAGTTTCGACAAAAATGAATAGAATCATATCATATTCCGTGGAACTCCGTACTCAAACTAGTAAGATGTTCTACATAACATTACATATTCGTAAAAGTGCCTGCATATCGATACTGCTTTTCCAATTTGGTTTCCATTATTATTACAAGGAGATTCAATTTAGTTAAGTAACCAGAATGCCCTGGCGTGCTAGCATTTTAGAAAAGGTTTTATGTGGTCATATTAAAATTTAAATGTTTCAAAAACCAATTAGATTACAGTGGGATTTTACCATGCAATTTGCAAGTACCTTCTTTCAAAAGACATTCAAAAAAATCTATAATAGATGGCAAATACTCAACAATCCATCTATAGGTCGATGTAATGATTTATGTACTAATAAGATGTGAGATTCATACTCTATATTGATAGATGGGTCAGCGATGTGAATTAATAAGATGGGTCAAATAACATTGCTCATAATAAATTATCACAAACCGATTACAAAAATAAAAGGGATTCCAAACAGGGACAGAGGGATTCCCCTGGGGGAAAGGTGATAAAATCAGGTGTTTCTAGAGAATTGAGGAATCCACTCAGTTCTCGACATGTGACAGAGAAGTTTCCAACTTTTCATGATTTGCCACATGGCAAACTTGTAGTGAGACAGAAGCACAAGAATTATTCTTGGTTTAGGTGAAGGAGGACGTTGACATAACACAGCAAGCAAAAGGGGCAAAGGAGAAGAAGTAGAATAAATAAATGAAAGCAAAATAAAATGCTCACGTGGCATCTTGAATGAGAAAAGCCGGGTGCATTATTCATGGTCGGTTAAAAACTTTGCAAATGCCAAGTATGGCCACCAATGAAAGTGAAAGGAAGGAGGCAAAGTGGTGGACTGGTGGGGGCATTTGGCAATTTCGTAGCTAGTAAGAATTCGGAAAGCTGTTTATGAGACTACTTATTGGACGTCCACGTGGACCACGAATTGCAGAGAAATTACATAGTTTTTTTTTTTGGGGTATTGATTTCATACTGGAAAAACAAAAATATTATTCAAAATGTTAGAGAATACAGCTTTTCAACTTCATATACCCATAATAAATTGAAAAAAATTTAAAGTAATAAATTATCATTGTTTTTAGTAATGATATTCAAATTTTGATCATTTAAAATACAAAAATTATATATATATTTTAAAACCCTTGATAACTTTTGTGTGATTATGACTTGACTGTTCATTACTTTTATCATGCTAACAGGGTCCTAATAAATTTTAGGCCCATTCATATCCGTGTATGATACTTATATTGTGTCTATGTGTTTGTTTGGGTCTCTCTTTTCTTTTCTTTTCTTTTCTTTGCCAGTAGTGGCGTATCTCATCTTCTTGATGTGGCATATACAAGTTTCGAGTCCTTTTAGAGTTATTTATATATTAATTGATGCTCTTTTCTCTTATAAAAAAGATATGAAACTAATAACTATTAAAAAAAAAATTCATATTGTTTGGTTCATGGTAACTAGAATTGTTGACTGCAGAAGGAACAATTGGATCTAGTAATCTTGCCACCCGGCTAATTATACATCGAATTTGTAACTAAGTTCTCAAATTGTCAAAATAATAATAATAATAGTAATAAAGCACGGAAGATTCAAATATATATCAAACGAAGAACGAAGGAAATAAAATAAGATAAATTAACCTAAATTTGTTCGACAGAGTTGCACTATGTACAAAAGATGTACGTTTGGTCACCTTCTTTTTGACCCATTTTAAACAATGCCGAATTCAATCCGGGATCAACTCATGGAATTTAGACAATATTCAATTCCTAATTGGCTCCAAAACCTTTTACCCATCACTATACCAATTAGAGTTGGGTAATTATTGCGTACGTCGTCACTAACAACTATGGTTTCAAAATAAAAAAAAGACACGTGACATTCACATAAATGTAGATACAATTTGATATAGTAGAAAAATAAAACATCTAAATCAGCCGCATTTTTTTATTAAATAAAGTGATTATTGGGCAATTATCTTTCATGCCATGTGAAAGGATATCAAACATAATCTTCTGGGAAAGCACAGTAAGAAGTCAAGCACTCAAGCAGTGATGTAGAGCCCTTAAACAAATGTAAAGTAAGATACGAAGTATAAATCTTCAATCTTGAGGGTATTTTCTAAGTCTCATTTCTAAACCTAACGTGTTGCTTTTTTCCATTACACTTCCTTAATTTTAGTGATGAGGGTCCTAAAAAGAGACCCCTTAATGGCCTTTTTCTTTGTGTTAATTCATTTCTTTATTCATTCCTTCAACTTCAGGGGTTTGGTCCGTTTTTCTTAAGCAAGCACTCTAATTCCTCACTTTTGACCTTCTCCTTGAATGCGTCACTTGGATAATCAAATTGATATTATAAAAATATTTTATTATCTTGGTGGAGGCACTCAGATAGGCTATTTAATTGAATTTGATGTTTGTGAAAACTAACTAGAGGCTAATTATGTTAAGTGTAATCACGTTTAACTAAACGGTGATGTTTAAATTAATGTTAAACGTGTGAAACTATATGGTTAATATAATGTAATAATGCAACTATAGTTACCGTAGGTGGTTGAACCACTACTCTCAAGGCATGGACGTATAATTTTGGGAATAATAATATATAAAACTATGGGCTTGTTTCCCGTGGAAATTAAATGGATTTCACGTAAGACTGAAGGTGCAAATAAATCATCTTAAATGGGGTCATTTAAAATATCACCGCAACTAATATTATAGGGTTTTTATTTTAGAAACTCATGAAATGCACTGATTTATTTTTAATTTTTACTCTTGTTTGTAATGATGATCGTCATCTTTAATTATTCCATTCACAAAAGATGGACATGTCAACAAATTATATGACGAAACAATTCAATTCAAATGGAGGAGCCATACAGGCCCTTAGTGTGCATAAAATAATGAGTCCATTGAAGTTTCCACGAATGCAACCAAGGAAAGCAGCATGACATTGCAGGAACATGATTAAGACTAAAAACTCAAAGAAATGTTGGCTTGCAAAAAAGGTTCATCATATAATAGGGGTGGGTAGGTTCTCGAGATAAACACTGGAGAAATATTATCACCCTTTTTATTTTCTGGGACCCATGTAAATGGAGCAAATTCCCTTTCAACAATCAAACATCTCACCTATACCTAATCTTAATCATCCCTTAATCATAGAAGGTGAAAAGGCTTTTTAGATATTTAAAAATGTGGATTTTTGTATATCCTTTTTGGCTGTGTGGACTTACCAAAGTAACCCCTCTCAACAACTGTCTTTCAACGAATGCCAGACTCAAACATGATTACCTTTTGTAAGTCTAAAAAAATATCTCCGCTGACTAATTACTATTATGACTACGAATTACTATTGTAGCAGTGGCACAAATCTTTTCCGCATTGTCGCTTTAGCGTAGAAGCAAAGATATTTTCATGATAATGGAGTTTGGCTAATCTTAGTGCTGTTTTCAGAGGAGTTTTTATTGCCTGATACGACAGTAATTATGACATTATTACACTTGCACAAATAACTCAGAAAATTTGAAATGTACTAATGTAATAATGTCATATGTTGGCATGAGATCGTGAGTGGTAGACAAATTTTGATATGATGATGGATGGTGAGACTACCATTTTTCTTATAGTAAACGAAGTACGGTAGTTTAATTTCTATGAAGCAATTTGTCGTTTTAAAATGTTAGCACATGAGGAATTAGGATGACTGTACTAGCTTAGATCATTGTGCTGACATGAGATGTAGAGCGGTAAACAAGGTTTTTTTTTTTTTTTTTTTTTTTTTAGGAGTGGTGAACAAGTTATGAGAATGGGAGTGGGAATGGAACGAAAATGAGAATGAGAATGAATATTGCATCCCAATGTTTTGTAAGGAATGAGAATAGAATGAAAAAGCATAGGTGAGACTTATTTTTAATGATTTTTACTCCTAAAAATATGGGAATAACCATTCTTTGCAATTTGAGAAAGAATGACTATTCCCTTTTTGGAGGGAGTCATTTTCTTAGTACAATCAAACACTTACTTTTCTTTTTTTAAAATATGAAATCACTATTTCATTTTCTCTTTTATTCCCTCGTAACAAACATAATATTTAAATGTTGACCCATTATATATTGTAAAAAGCAATTAAGGAAATTATCATGCTAGGGGACTCAAAGCCCTTTAATTATTTCAAAACAAACATCTTTTGACACGAATTGGAAGTCTGGAACTCCTCTAATAGAAGGAAGCCACTGCTCGTGCTCTGAAATCTTTGTAGGCTTTACCAAATTTAATAGGATTATCCACCAGATAAAAAGGTAAAGGAGGAAAATTATTTTCCCGATAAATTTTGAAACTGGGAAAATAATCCCTTTCTCCAAAAAAAATCCGTGAAAAATATGGGAAACTTTTTCATTTTATTTTTTTCTGGTTAATATTATATTATATTAAATTAAATGAAGGATAGGCTGCTATGTGGGGTGTCTGACAACACCTTATCTCTCGCCCTTACTCTGTGGTGGGTTTTTGTCCTGAACGGTCTGATTGGAAAGGAGCGATTCTTTCCAAACAGAGGAAACTACACCCAATTGGTCCCTGTTTTTGTACTCGTAATAAATTAACTCTGTCAAAAGCTACTACTTCTCGCCTGTCAGGTTGCTTTCGTACAGTTAGTTCACGGGTCACGTGATATCTCCCTGTCTCCTACTTGCTCAACTAGTTCTACTGCAAACTCGTACTATTGATACCTGAGATGAGGTTCACTCGTATCACCTTAAGGTTTAGGGTTTCTTTTTTCACTTTTCTTCAATTGAGCTGTTGAATGGTTCATGGGTTTCATCACCTTTCACGCCCAACCCACGAGTTCACGATGCCTATTGGGGCCTTTTACACTTCTTTTTCTTCTCATTCTTTCTTTTATTTGTTCAGTTCATGACCTTCCCATGGAAAAGCCAAATGCTGTAGACGTTCACGTTCCACACAATCCACTTCCCTCTTTTCTTTTCCGAATTGGCATTTTGCATTTACCAATGGATGATGATTTTTAGGCATATCGCGTGCCCAAAAACCATTTAGGGAAAAAAAAAAAAGGGGGGGGCTAGCTAGGTATGTTGGGCAACTTTGAAAAAAAAAGGGCTGAACCTCTCACAATAAACATTTTTAGTTACTGGTCAAAATTGCCCGAAAAAAGTGTAAATTGTAAGTGAAACGGGCCAGCTGTAACGATGCAAAAAGAAGAAGGAAATGATGCCAGCTATATTCGGCAATTTGGGAGAAAAGGGGGTCAAAAATTGGAGCGGAATAATGAACCTATATATAGGCCCAAGATGCCAAAGAAATGAGTAATAAAATAAAAAAGAAGAGAGAATTGTAACTCATTTAATCTGGAAATTAGGAAATAATTGAAATATATAGTAGTGCATTGATGCATCAAATAAGCATGTTGCTCCCTATTTGTGATTTTATAATACAAGGATGGGATCACTTGTGGTTGAGAGCAAAAAGGGTTTTTAAACTACCGACAGCCTAGAGCCCTAGACAATGCCTGATTGACAGCATGGCCAACATGCAATAGGGTGTTGTCTGTAACCATAGGGTGAATAAAATTACCATAACCACAACCACCTATACTGTTGTATTTTTTAGCTTAGTAAAGACACATGCGTCTAAGTGATGAGTTCACATGCATCTAAGTGATGTTGAACTCAGGAGTTTTTGAAATTTTTCATTCCTTGTGAGGAAGACATGCCATTAGACCTAAGACCGATTGTGAAATTAATATAGTTCAAGAGTCCAATGTGAGTCTGAAAGCATAAACAGCATTGAGTCCAATTTGATTGAAATTAAATTATAAAAATTATTCAACTACCTTGATTTAGAAAGGATATGGTGCAAACAATCAAACACATAATTGAGAGGGGGGGGGTTTCAAGTGTGTTGTGAGACCGTTGCTATATTCATTGGATTAATCAGATGCATGAATCCAAATTTATTGATATTGGTAAGAAATTATATTTACATTTTACCCCTCCAAGCTGTTGCACTTTATCCTATATAGTTCTTTTTTTTAAAATAATTTTTAATTGAAAAATTTACAAGCATAACAAATAGTAATTTTCGTAAAATTTTTTAAAAATGAAATAAAAAAGAAACAACTTATTCACGTAAAATTGAGTCGATCATCGAGTTGTTATTTTCAAAGAGGAAGTAAAAGCTAGTCCAATCGAAAGTGATAAGGGGTCAACTTTTCCTAGATAATAAGATCAAAAAGCATAAGAGAAAACATGATGAAGAATACAGGAGGGGATTGCATTAGCCGTCACTTCCAGAAAAAACCAAAATGCCCAGCTGGCATCCGTCCCACACAGTCCCCACGCGTGGTCGTCGTGGTCCGGTCTCGGATCGGTTCGAGTGCAGGTTTGTTTACTGACCGTTCCCTGAACAAAATATTCATACGAAATTATCTTTTTCATATTAAACAAAAAGAAACAAAGGGATCACACTCCCTCGATTTCTATATAAGGCGAAGCGGTGTAGGGAAATTTTCAGTTTCATTCCCCACATTCAAAACCGCCCAAAAAAAGAGGGAAATATTAGATACTAACAAAAACACACACCCATAGCTCAGAGAGAAGAGCTGTCGTCTACTGTTTCCATCCCTTTCCGTAACACGATCTTCCCCTTCCGTATTTCCCGGATTTTCCCACTTAATTTCTCTCTCGCTTTCTTTCCTTTTTTCTCACTCTCTGTTTACCGGAAAATCCTCTGCTTCTGATCCTTCCGTAAACTGTACCCTTCTCTCTTTCCATTTTCCTATCTTCCAAGCACCCCACCGGCCAAAAAAACCCTAATCTCTCCCCTATGAAAACGGGCCTTAAAACCCAAAACAACCCCTTCACTTCTCTCGTCTTGTTATGTTCTCTGTTCTACCTATTGGATTTTGTGTAGACGTTTCGAGTTCGTTTCCTGCGGTTTTTCCGATTCCCGACATTTACTCTCCGAGAATTGAATTTTCTCACCGAGGGAAAACCAAACCGTCGTGAATCAGTATATCAGTTTCCTGGATTTTCTCGAGAAAATGGATTCCTTCGACTTTGATAACGTCAAAGCTGAGAAAGCCAACGCCATGCGCAGGTACCGAAGGCTTCGAAGGTTCGAGAAGTTCGTGCTCGTGCTCGAGGTGTGCGTCGCTCTGATCGCACTCTCCTGGTTGTCGCCTCGGCTTCCGGCAGCCGTCAAGCTCTCCGGACAGTATCTCCGTGAACTCTCCATCGTACTCGTTAGCACTCCCTCTGTTTTCATCATCGGAAACATCATTATCATCGCCCTGGTGGCGCAATCCTGCAAGTTTCCCGGCCAAAACTCTAACGAAAACAACTCCGCAGGAAACGATCTCTACGACGAGTACGTCAGAAACAGTGAGTCTCTCCATAAAATTCGCCGCCGACAATGACCCGCCGCCGGCGGAGGAGACTTCGCACCACGACAAGCAGATTGTGTGTTTAACGAATGCACTTCCTCCAATGCATGAGCATACAGTCGCTACGGTTTCAGAAAAAGCTGTGGATACAGTTCCTACAGTAACAAAGAAGGCGCTAGAGCCGAAGCGGTACCAGAGGACCCAGTCAGAGAGTTTCGAACGCGAGAAGCCTCCGAAAGAGCTCCGACGATCGGTCACGGAGAAGCTGCCGGAAAAGTAAGAGTCGCGGCAACGAACCGGCGAGGTCGTCGGACGCGGTGGAGGATTTGAGTAGTGAGGAATTCCGGCGAAAGGTGGAGGCGTTCATTGAGATGCATCAGAGGATCTCTAAAAGAAGAGTCTATGGCAGTGGTTCTTTCGAACCGGAACTGAATTATGGAAGTTAAAAAGTACAAATTACTGCATTAGAAGCTAAATCCATCTCGATTTTGCTTCCTATTTTAGTTTTTTTTTTTTTTTTTTTTTTTTTTTATCGTATCCGTTTTTTCATGATGCTACGGATCTGATGTACAGTGCTAGTTCTTCACTCTCAGGAATCAGGAAGCAAGAAAAGTTCACGGAATTTCTCCATGTTAATTGGTATATATTATTTGTTTTCCAGGCCGTGTGCCATGTTAATTTCGATTACTGATTATGTGTGTTGTGATGGTTGATCATGTGCACGTGAGTAGATGTGTAGATGCAATAATCACATGCACATAATCAGTAACTGTGTATACTCTTGAAGTTTACCCTTCAGTATGAGTCGTCTGTACTCTCTAGTAAACTTGGGTGTCTCCTCGTCACTCTATTGTGCTGTGCTAAAGGATATTTACCACCAACCATTGAATATTGGAACTTGGCCAATGACCTATTATTGGCCTAACAGCATCTCCCCCTTTTGAAGTGGATGTTTTTCTATGGGGGTCTTGTAAAATTTGTTGATGCTCTTACTTCTTACTAAAATGAATATTCCAACTCTTGAAAACAGAAAATATGAATCAGAATGTTTTTAGTTTCACAAATAGAGGAAGTAAATTAGTACGAGTGAATTTTCATTCTTTTTTTTTTCCTGGCATAGGAAATTAATAGGTATCATACTTTGTTGCTGTATTGTCCTGGGTTTTGAAATTTAAGGATCTTTTTTTTTTTTGGGGGGGGGGGGGGGGGGGGGGGGGAGTCGTGGTTTTCCTTTTTTGATTTTCTTACGAGGGAAGGAAGGGACACAAAGTGACAGCGGAGGAGGAATGATATTTTTCCCCACTTCTTTTGGGTGGTGTTTGAATATTCGTTGCTACCTATTTCCTTTTCACTTCAGCTGGGACATTGAAATGATATGCCCCTAAGTCCCCCAGAGGAGAGTGAGCACGGCCACAGCGCCATTTTAGGAATTTGGAGACATTCTCGTCCTTTTTATATATCATTCCTTTTGGAACAAGTATTGAAGAGACTAACACTCGTCCAGTCATTTATATTTCCTTTGCCATATAGTCTAAGAAGGTAATTCCATTCTGCAATCCACACCTGGTTGCATAGATACTAGCTAGGTCTGTACCTTTTTTAGGATGTCTATCCGCTGAAGTTTCCTGTGTGCTTCTATCTGTGGATAGTTATTATCATTTTATTTTTTGGGTTAGAAGGCAAAAATGTAGACAATTATTCGGCAGAACAAAGGGGGGTGAATTTTTCTTTTTTCCTTTTTGGGTTAAAAAAAATTAGACAAGGGTTTGATTATCAAATGATTGGTGGCTCCTCGTGGGCCGAAAATTATGGCTTTTTCTTGTGCATAATAGCACTAATCCTAAATTTTCTATTATGTTTAGTGAATGTTACCTAAAGCTTGTAATCTTCTCGATGGGAAAAAGTCACTTTTGTTCTACTTTAGGCATATTAGAGTATTAGAATATACTAAACAAATTAGTATCTTTATCACAAATTCTTCCTAGTTGGGTTGGTCATAATTACCCACACTAATGAGATAGGGTGGTGGGTGGTTTGGGGAATTTTGATCCTCCTTTTTGGCGTTCTAAAGGGGTTTCTACATCTGGAGGCAAAGTTACCACCATCTCCGTCTTTCTCCGATAATGTTCTTTGTGCCCCACATGTCAATGTCTCACCTAGGATTTTTTTTTTTTTCGTTTGTGTTGTTTTCTTTCATATATTTTCAGGGTTCCAGAGGACCCATTTGAAGGGGGGAGAAAAGGAAAAAGAAAATGTTTGTTTAGTGGTAGCTGCAGAAGACAACTCTTTTGGTGTGGGGTACTTATGAGGTGAAGGGGATTCTGTTTTGTATTTGTAGTGGCTTCTTTATAATGTAGCAGCTTTGCTCTTATCCACTCGTTGCAGGAGCTCCGCAACAAAGACCTAAAGATGTTATTTTGTTATTTAGCACCAACAAAGTGTAATTTAATATAAACACACTTTCAATTATTTTGTTTGGAGAGAGCCTCATGCGCCCGTACATTGTATTTCAGGAATTGGGTCCACTGGGGAGATTCAATATTCTGACAATCGATCATGCTCATCGACGATCCAATTTCTTGACATTTCCCCCCTACTCCATCAACTGATTTTGACTATTCTATTTTAGTTTGTCCTACTGTTTCAATCATTTCTGTTGTCTTCTCTACATTAGAAGGCCAACAATATTGTCGGTGTAAATCATTTTAATTAACCAATGACCTTATAGACTTCTATCTCCTCTCGCTGGAAAAGATTGCGATTTCAAGTTTAGGGCAAGGCGTAGGGCTCTCTATATATGGATTATTTATCCATTACCCAAGAATAATGATGATTAGCTATAGCTACTACTATATTCTAAAGAGAGTTCAATCTTACCTTACAACCAAAAAAAATTATTAACTCCTTGTTTTATGTTTCCATTTCGAGTGCGACGGTGGGTTTTTTTTCTTTTTTGTGGGGTGGGGGGGGGGGGGGGGGGGGGGGGGGGGGGACTGTTGACCACCCAAAAGAGAAATCTTTCAATAACTTAGCTTAGAAGACCAGTGATTATATAATATAGGTAAAGTAAGTAGATGAATCCCTTTATTAAAATCCTATAATTATTTTTTTAGTTCTGTATTGCTCATATGGTTTCTTAAATCGCAAGTTCAGTTCATGTGGGGATGAAGACCCCTGTTACTCTAATAGTCACCATAGAATAGCTTTTATAATATATTAATAATTAATAAAAATCCATTCATTAAACAAGAAAAAAGGGAAAATTAGAAGTGGATATAAAAAGATCAAAGACTTATACTACAGTATATGATTATCTTTTCACATCCTTGTCTCTCTGGTTTGTCATTTCTTTTTTCCTTCTACTGCTCACTAGCTGTCATATGTCCCCATGTATGAGCCCCATCCTTTTATTAACACTATATGAACTTCAGTTTATCTACCAAACCAGGGCCTCTCTCTCTCAGATTTGAACTTGATTTGAACCCCTTGGATGCTTTGGCACCAGCCCAATTTGTTTTTATTGAAATTCCCCCCACCCCCCAAAATAAAGTGGAGTTGAGAAGACCACTAGATTACAGTGAGTTTGTGACAATAAAGGGAGATTAAAAAAAAAATGAAAAGACAATAAAGGGAGACTAGAAAAATGAAAAGGCAGTTTTGAATGGCCATGTCAACATCATAAGCAGTAGAACGTGTCTGTGTGAGAAGAAATTTAATCCATGTTGCAACCTAAATTTGCAACAAATCTTCATCATAAGAAATTTTTGTCCTCACTTTTGTTTTGATGATGCCCAACTGCCGAGTCTTAATTCGAAACTTTTTCATTTATTAATCACACAGTAATAGGTTTCATTTGGTTAAACATAATATATATATATATATATATATATATATATTTGCTAGATGACTGAATTAAACAAATATATGATGCTTTGTCATTGCTTGAATCCCAGATATTTGTTTTTTTTAAAATAAAATAAAATAATTTTCAGACATCTGGAAACTGCAAAGGACACCAAGATGGTCATAGTGAAGTAGATGATATGAATTGATAGGAGCTTCTTCCAGTGCTTGAATAATTCAAGAAATGAATGTAGCATAATTTAGTGCAATAATTCAGAGATGCATCCGTTTATTCCCCAAAAAAAACTAGTAATAATAATGAGAAATAAGTTGATAGCACCATTTATAGTGGACGCTTATGTATGTGATGGACCCTACCTAACATGCCGGTGCGGCCCTATAGACTATATAATACATATGACTTTGCAGGTGCAACATCCTGTGTGTATGCATGCCCACTGTATAACCTTTTTTTCCCATCTTTAATACTTCATCTCCATAGATTAGGGTTTAGGAGTCGATAATTTTATTTGGTTGATACCAACACCTTGTTTCACCTTACAGCCCTCTTTAGAACCCAAAATAATAATTGTCAAAATTTGTGTTAAACCTTGTGTTTCCAAATCTTAACCATAAATGATTTATGAGTAGTTTCTTCCTCCGAGTTGTCCTCCCATGACACCAGAAACCCCAAAATATTTCGTAACTCCCAGTGCATTGTTGATACCATTAGAAGAGAAGGCCCCTTGAGCAAGGCAATTGCATTCCCAAAAGGAAATCATATTTCAAACAACGGACAAGACCCTAATGTTTTAACATAAATTGAAAGGCACCAATGTGGATAGGACCCTACCTAATCGATTGAATGGGCGTATGGCTGATTTTCTAATCCCTTTACCGAATAGGTATGTTTTTTTATTTGTATTTGTATAACGTAGAAACAAAGTACAACCAATGATGACTACCCTTTAATATTCTCACTCAATTATGAGTATGAAGATAGAAAAAAGGTCGGATTCTCATCCATATTCGTGATTTGGTGTGGTTAGGAGACCAATGGCTTTAAGAATTGGAATGAGAGGGAGTTGGCATTGGGATTGGTTATCTTTAAAAAAAACAAAAACACAAACAAACCAAGTCCCCTATAAGGTGTGGCAATGGGACAGGCTGCCAAACTTGGAACATTGACAGGCCAACTGTACGGCACAACTTTCTGTGACTTCTTATAATTGGGCGTCTACTCTGGGGTTGCCCTTTGTAGTTGGATCATCATATTTATATACATATTTGTGTGTGTATATATTTTCCATACCCAAATTCAGTTTATAGGGCCATTTCCCACAATGGATGACAGATGAGACACACCCAATAGTCAAAAATGGTGTCTTTGTTGTTTGCTCATAGAGTCATAGATTATGGGTCCACTTTGTCCCAATTGGGAAGGTGTAGGGTAGGTGTTTTTTCTTTGGCTCATTCTGGCTGTTTGTGCCACCTTATTAGTCAAAAAAAGTAATAATAATAATAAGGAAAAATAATTATGGATTAATTGCATGACACACTCTCTCTCTCTATATATATTGCTATGCACTTCATTTTAATCGTGCATGGTCAAGACTCTCACAACTCACAACTCACAACTCACAACCAGTCACGGCTGTGATAATTAACAGGTTCAAGGGCTCATTTTTACCTATTAGCCGATGATGGAATGTGGTTTGTAAAATGCTTGAAATAGGTGACATGAAAAAACAGGATATTCTTTACCAGTCAAAAGAAAAAAACAGGATATATATATCCCAAACACCACCCCAAAACCAAACAAAAACACGATATATTTGCATGTTCCAAATCTACATTATGCTAGTCGCTAGGGCTCTCACCTTCATACAAAAATTCGAATGACCTTAGACATAAATGTTTAATTCTATTTATTTAAGATTTAATCTAACACAATTTTTGAAAAAAATAATAAAATTATTTTTTGAATAGTACGAGCATGGGTGGAGCCAGGGGGGCCTTTGGGGGCACGTGCCTCCACTGGCTCAACCAAGTTTTTTTTTTTTTTTTTTTAGAGAGATATTATCATTTGATAACTATTTCTCAACATAATGCCAGAAGGAAGAAGAGGAAGATAGTAGTCATTTTAAAATATATTTACAGTCACTTTGTAATAAGTTGGCAAATTAATCCTTTTTTGGTATTAAATTGAAAAATGATTACTAAAAAGTAATTTTCTTCAAAAAAAATGCTTCCTAAGGCTTATAGTTCTCAATTCCCATTTCACAGAATCATAGCACAGTACCCCCATTGGAGATAAATCCTAGTTCCGCCCCTGAGTATGGGCTGAATTTTGACGTCATCTCGGTGACCCTACAACTGTCTTTATCACCATGCCACAGTAGTAGTAGATAATGTGGCTTTGGCCACTGATAGTTAAGATTAAAGTGGAAAAAGGGCAATTTGAATATGCTTTTATGAATTTCAAATTCAACATCGATCCATCTTAACAGTTGAATCTTCACCAATCATACATGTACTCCAAATGAAACCCATAAAGATAATTTGTAAGAATTAGGAGAAACCCTGCCTAATCCCAATTTAACTACCCAATAATTCATGTACGCAAAGCATTCATATTCCTCTTACAGTCATTTGAACAGAAATCAAATACTTCTCATAATTTATTTTATCAGCAGCATACATACACACCTACCTATATATATATATATATATTATATAATATTTGTTTATGCAGGGGTAATACCGTCCTTAAGGCGTGTCACTTGAACTGGGCAACCACTTTTTAATCTTGAAAAAAGTGCCCACTTCTCAATACTTGAATCCGAGTCAATCACCTTCCACCTGATCAAGTTATGTTCACCAGCTGGATTAGTGCGTGTGGGTTGAAATTGAGTTACCAAGCATGCATTTATTCAGTAGGAGGTCCAAAGTAAAGGTCCAAGTCCTAAAAGTGGACCAGAATTCCACTAATTTTTCTTCATTAGGTGGCTCAATCCCTCATTTCAATAGTTTTGATTCAAGCTCAGATTGTCAACTGAGCCGCTACGATCTGGAGGGCCCATTTTATTTCAACTGTATTTTCCCAGCAATCTTGAAATTTCTGCTATTTGTTATCTTTGAAGTGAAAAGGAAAGTCATGGAAAAAACAAAAAACAAAATGTTTCAACGACTGCAGGATAGCTACAGTGTAGATGAAATGAGACTGTGAGGGCTTGTTTGGATGTTCAAATGAAATTAAAATTTAAAAAGTATATTTTATACGGTATTAAAGGAATAAATCCATCATCACTTAATTGGCGTTTCATGAATTTCTAAAAATCGATCAAATAATATCAATTATAGTGACGAGTACAATTTTTTTGAATAGATATATTCATGCAAACTTATGATTAATCTAAAATACACTAAAATTGTTTAATTTTCATTTGGACCTTCAAATGGATCTTTGATGGTTATGCCATATGCTATGATAAGTAACGAAATGCTTACTTGTAAGTGGTGATTAGACGGTGGAGAAAGACTAACATCATGGCTTTAGCCATGTTCATACCCAAGCATGTCCTCCCTCCTATTCCAAAAGCTAAAAAACTGTATGGTTTCAATTCATCCTGATTACGGGAAAAAAGGCGACTTATCAAAAAGCGTCCGATAATAACAAATAAGTACAACACAATAAATACGCACCCCCACCCCTTTCAAATATATATATCTATACTACCTATAAAAGGCTGAATTTTAGAAAAACTTTTGAACGACTAATATACCTTTACTCTTTTTTTTTTTTTTTTTTTAAGTACATATCTACCCTTCCTTTAATTGAAACACATAGTAAACATTCTTATCATTTGGAAGCAAATGAAAATTAGATTTTAACTCAAACTCTTAACAAATTAAAGTTAGATTCTTACTCAAATTTTTTTTCCTAGAACAACTATTAAGTTGTATGATAATATATATGAATATAAACTCTTTAAATATTCCGTTTTATGAAGAAAAAAAAATTCTAAATGTATATTTAAAGAGTTTTTAATCTTTCATTGACAATTTTGATTATTTAAAAAAAAAAATGTACTTTTGAATTTTAAGCTTTATCTTTTATGAAAAAAATAAAAAAATTTATGTATTTATTATTTTGTATAACTAATATTATTTAAAAATATTCACGTGCAACACACATATGCTATATCTAGTATATAAAAACAGAGAGGTTGAGATGAAGAGACTTACATCGAATCTAGAAGGAAAGAACTTGTCGGGGTCATGGTACACCGTGGGATCAACGTGTATTGATCTAGCATCAATATTAACGTTCCACCCTTTCTTGATTCTAAACCCTACATAAATTTTATTTTATTTTATTTTTTTATCTTTAAAAAAAAAAGAAAAAAAAAAAACTGAAGAAAAAATGGAAATAATTTTTTGGAATGAAAAAGTATATTTTGTGGCTGTCAGAAAAAAAAACCTTGAATCTCACAGTCCTGAAGTGCCAGTCTTGGGAACCATGGTACCACAGAGGCCATCCTTAAGGATTCTTTGACTACCTGTTTACAACCACATATTTTTCTCTCAAAATTTCAAAATTACTGCATGCAGTTAAATAAAGCACAAGAGCAGCTCGTTTTCAGTTCAGGGCGGAGATAGCCCAGTTCCAATCTTTACCGGTCCATCATTACCACTGGGCATTTTCAACTATTTCATTCATACATCTAATTTTAATTTTTAAAAGTTTTAGAAAAATATAAAAGTTTTTATGAAAAAGATTGCGTAGTTCACTACAAAACATTATTTCGAACAATTTTGTAGAAGAAAGTTTTTTCCAAAATCTATAGTTTAAGTGGGCTTTTTGGCCAAAAATGAAATAAGGACTATAAGTGGCCAAAAAGCCTACTTAAATGATAAATTTTGAAAAAACTTTCTTCTGAAAAGTTTTTCAAAATGATGTTTTCTGGTAGATTATGTGTCCACTTTTCATAAAACTTTTTATATTTTTCTTAAACCTTGAAAAAAAATGAAAATTAATTGGGTTGCAATATTCGGACCCCTAGAGAATACAGACCAGTGGGTTGGCCTGCGTACACTTATCTGGGCTACTGTAGCCATTGCATGTATTTTTTTAGGCTGTGCTTCTAACCCACCAAAAATGGGGTCAGTTGGACACTAGAAAGGCCCATCAAGAAATGTTGGACTTGTGGAAGAAATAAACTAGAAATCTTGTATTTGCACCCCCCCCACCCCAAAAAAAAAAAAGTAAAAAAAAAAAAAGGGAAATCTTGTGACCAGGACCAGTACATATATTGAACTTGTATACCTTGGATGCAAATGCCATCTCATTAAGATCTTCTAGTGTAAGAAATGACTTGGGCGTAGCCTTTTTTGCTAGGAAAAGTTGTTCAGCCTGTTTCAACCAACGAACTACATTTATTGGGTTCAGCTTTCCATCAATTAAAAAAAAAAAAATTTACATCATAAAATGAGATAATTCAAGAATAATATATGCCTAATACAAATTGGCAAAATTACTTTACTTTTTTTCTTTTAATTTGTTTTTTCAACTTTTTTTTTCCTATCTGATGTGGTAGCTAATATAGGTGCTACTTACCCCTAGGTCGTCAAGGACCTGTTGGTTCTCATCCAAGTACTTAACCATCCAGGTAATTGCGCTTGCTGTGGTGTCCTGACCTGCATATTTTTTATTCCCACAAGGTTAATATGAAGCATTTTGTATAATCTATATCACTGAAAGGTAAAAACACAAGGCTTCAAATGTGAATAGCATTTTTATCTGACCTGCAATTATCATGGTTAAGATGTTATCTTGAATCTGTGCGTCTGTTAGGGATGGGACCTCATTGCCGTTTGCTCTATCGTCCTCAGCCAATAGGTGTTGAAGAAAATCTTCATGATGAGCTTTTAAGCCTCTTCTTTCACTAATCATCTTCTCCAGTGCACTCATGATTCTTTTTCTTGCCTGATTTATCATTTTAGTGCTTGTCAAATATTCATGGAACAATTCATCTATTTCCCTTCATTTCATTTGAAATTCTCTTAAGCAAAATTCTAAAAAGCCCAATATTTTTCCCCACTGTGATGCTCAAGCCCAGATTAGTTGTGGCTAGGCCTGTTGATAACAGTTGGGCTAAACTTTTGAAGCAACAAAAAGTGGAGAGCCCATGTAAAATTTGATGAGGTTCAACGTTGGATTACCTGGAGGCCTTTATAAAATCTGGTCCAGGGTAATCTCAAAGGGAAAGCGAGCATTGCTTCACAAACAAGAGCCACGTCCTTGTGCAACATATCTAGTTCATGCCCACTCTCTAAGCTCATCAACATCTTGCACATTGCTTTAAATGTTATCTGCACCAACAACAATCCCGATATCAGTAACATACGAACTTTTTATTGTCAAATAGAAAAGAGTTTTGCCACTTAGCCCAGCGACTTTGTGAATAAGAGATCACAAAACAGTCCCTCCCCCTGGGATGAGTGATTAAAAAAACGGACTTATATACTTGGGTTGATGAGCTGAGCCTGCTGACATACTGTGCCAGTCACAGGCTCACAGCCCAGCCCAGCCCAGCCCAGCCTAAGCTTTGTAATTTATTTGTCTCACTTATTAAGTAAGTAATTTCGGATTCAAAATTATAAAAAGGCATTAAATTTGGTATTTGTTGATATTAAATGAAGGTTAAGAGTTAAGATAGATTCAATCGATTAAAAAAAAAAAAGATTTACGTGACAACTTGTCATTGCCAAAGCAAAGATGAATAATGACTAGCAAGTGCTCGGATATGTGGACATAAGTATGAGAAAAATAAAAATAAAACATATATGTTGTACACATGTTTGTTTGCATGTTCATATGTCTGTCATGGTAAGAAACCAATAATATGGATCATCATGCTTTAATAAATCATGACAAACCTTGAGTGCTTCATCAAGTACAACCACCGTGCCCCCGTTTTGCCAGTCGGCGAGGCTTTTCACAATGAGTTCATCAAACTGTTTGACAAAGGAGGAAATAGAAGCGGTGGAGAACAAATTGATAAGGCGGTTACGGATGAGTTTGTGGCGCTGCTGAGAAGCACAGAGGAGGCTTTGATCTCCCACAAGGTCCGCAATCGACCTTATATATCTCTTCGTGAATCTTCCCAAGTCGTTGTTTAGAATCACTTTCGCTGACTCAGTGCTTGAAACAAATACATGGGTTTCACCAAATATGTTCGTTTTGAAGCAGTTTCCATACCTGTCAATCCAATATACCCATTTCTTGATTTCAAAAGAGAAATCCTCGCCATTTTTTATTTTATTTTATTTATTTAAACGTTTGACAATGATAAAAATTAAAAAAAAAAAAAAAAAAAAAAAGGTCCAAACATCATAGAGCCCATCTTTTTATATTAATTGGGGTCTAATTTATAATTTTATTTTATTTTATTTTTGGATACAATTGGAGGGTTAATTTGAACCCTTAACTATCTTATTTCTACATTTTATTCTACCTTCTTTCATGACTAGGGTAGTTCTAATGACTTATTTGGATCTAATTTCAAACCCTTATATAACCTCTCTTGTATAACAATGTCCAATAAATAGAAAAGAGAAACAAGAGAAGAAGAATTTAAAACAAATAAATAGATTAATAGAGTGGTGGCAAGCTCATAGGCACATTATATTAACGTTGCAATCATAGCAAATACGCAAAGTGTCACTATACGAAACCAACCTTTTTCGGAAAATATTAAAAAACTCAATTTTTTTTTCTAGACCTGCTGACCCAACTTATGTAGTAACTAATAAGATATGATGTGGCAATAAAAATGACACACTACATCAATTCACAATAATACCACATCGGCTACTGTATCAATCACCACGGACAACTAAATAAATAAATTTGGGCAGATGAATTAAGTACACTTCTCACCTTTTTTTTCCTTTCTAAGGCTACATTAATAATCAAGAAAATCATGCTAGCCAAATTCATTGAACTTTATAGTAATTTGAAGCAAAATTAAGTGGTCATCCTAAAAAGTGCCGTTAAAGCATCGATCAGTTAGTTTGATTACTAATACAAAACCCGGTGAGGGAGTTTACCGGAGATGGCGAACACGAACAAAGTCATAAAAGCCTTGGCTACAATTGATGGCGGCCATGAACTGTAAGGTTTCTCCGATCAACGGTAGTCCTCGACTTCCTGGTGGAATATTCGCCGTTGATTCAGGCCGAGGGAACCTCAAGATCTTAGCTATGCCACGCATCAAAAATACCAATGCAACGAGAAGCAGCACTGTGCAACAACAGAGGCAAGGAGAGACATAAGGCCAAAGGAGCAGCATCGTCTTTTTTGAGTGTTTTTTACTCTGCTAGATGAAGGGGAGCACCTTCCATCTGGTGCTGGTCACTCATTATATATGTGTACAAAAGTTTTTATTTTCTCAGGATTCACCACTATGCGGGGAGAGACACGTGTACGGTTGATAATACTGAGTGCGGGTGTTTTGGGCGACAGGCTCTCATGTCACGGTGCATGTGAAGTAATGCTTGCTTCCCACTTTCGTACTCAAGTGGGGCTGTGACGTCCGTCCACTGGCTTTCACCTCTCAAGTGATTTCTCTTCACCATCCTCAACCGTTCAAATCAACATTATGTATGGTAAGTAGTTTCTACTATAGATTATGAAGCTTCTATTTCTAATAGAGCGACAATTCGTTATTTTTTTTTTTTTTTTATAAAAAAATTTCTTAATAAAACGTTATATAATCCACATGATGTGCAATTAATGGTGTCCATTAATATTTTCAGTAGATTTGGATCATACAAATAAGTCAATCGGCTTAATAGAGTATCTGTAGTCTCCTATTTTGCAAAAGAATTGATAGACGTAAGAGAATACGTCAACACCATATGAGAGTCTAAGACTAGAAAATGCTTTTACATTCAAATACCCCGAAAACACCTAGCACTTGTGTAAATGGAGTGCTACTGCTATACCATGGGAGATAGTGGGTTGTCACAAATATATTCCATCTTGTGCCAAAAAGCACAAACATAAACTTTTACATAACTATAGATAGGTCATTTGCTTATCAGAAAAACACTACAGATAGGTTTTTTGTTTTTATGAGGAAAGTCAAGAACGATGGCCATGTCGATCTGTTGAGGAATTCTCTCTGTTCACATGGTGTAGTTCTTACATAAAACGACTATACTACCATCATGCTGGCTTGTTTTGCAACTAATGACTTTCAGTTGGTTAACCAATTGAAAAGGTAAATAATAATAAATAAATAGAGTCCGATTAAGATCGACACTTTGTGAGCCTATATTATATGTTCATGTGTCTAGGGTGCCGATCATCCAGCTGCTAGCTAGTATGATTTTTGCTAGTAATAAATGGCTCACTCATTCAAAGATGTGAACAAATGTCTTACACAAGTTTGAAATGCATGTGAATCCATATTTTTGTGTCAATGACACATAACACATAAAAATAATGACAAATTGTCACCTTTGGTTATTTCAAAAGATTAATATATATTTCCCATGGGGATGGAACTGTCTGCAATCTGCATAAAGTAGAAGTCGATGATTTTTGTATTAAAAGTTTGAAACACGAGAGGGATTGCACAGACCAAAAGCTTTATTTAATTTCCATATTTCCTTTTGATTACACGGTTCTTGATAGCAAGCATATTGTGCGAACTACTCGTAATAATAACTATGCTTCTCTTTCTTCCTTCTTTTTTTTTTTTTTTTTTTTTTTTTTTGGTACAATGAAAAGGTTCGAACCCAACCCTACTCTATTCTATTCTTATTCTCTACTCCGCCTCACCCATGCTAGCTTCTCTAACCTCTCTAGATTCAATTAATCTTTTTTCACAATGGATAAGACCATATTAAAGTACTTAGTTCTAGTTCTAGACAAGTGATCATCCACGATCATACTGAACCTTTGAAACAAATCATCCATTATAACTCTTCCAAAATGACTCTCCAGCATCGACTCCACCACAGCTCTTATCGTCTTCGATACTCGCTGACCGCTTGATAGTGTTCCAGCATTGCAAATATTGTCTCCTCCGTCCCAATCAATTTCAAAGGCATCCAGCCGATCTACGATGAACGAGCCTTCCTTTTGTATCTCACTTTTGAGTTCTTCAGGGCACGGCGCATAGTAAGGGGCGTTGAAAGAATCGACCTTTTCCTCTTCAACAAGACCCTGCAAGTAATGCATGGTATAAATGAATCAAAATGATGCTTTCTGTCATTTAGATTAATTTCCTTTTGTAAAAATTCTACTCCCACTTGTGCATTCCATATTCTTGTTTCCCATGAATGGCTATACCAACCCTTTTCTTTTGTGAATGACAATACTACGCCTTTGTAAGCCAATAGGCCACATATCCAGGGACAGAATGCATTTAATTTTATTTATTTATTTATTTATTTTATTTTTACCAAATGACAAGAGAACTACACACCTATCCACATCAATATGGAATTGAAACCGAGACCTTTGCAAATCTCATAGCTTAATTAGGATGGAAAATACCCAACTTGTAGTAACACTTTATAATCTTTATTGCTTCCGTATTGACTGATACAGATGATGGAGCATCATTGTTAATTATACGCATTATTGCTTTCCTAATTGTGAGTTGTGACACTAGCTATTTTGCTGCCACTGAGCAACCGACCCTTTTATTTATTTATGGAAAACGCTACTTCACCCATGTCTTGCCTCCCATGTTTACAACTCACCTTATGTGTCAAAAGTGTATAAGTGAAAACAAATATGTAGGGTCCAACATAAATAAGGAGAAAAAGACACATATGGATGGGTGGGAGAATATGGATGAAATGAATGAGTAAAATAGCATAGTCCTTTATTTATTTATTGGTTTTAAAAGAATAAAAGAAAAACATAAGAAGCTAGAGCCTAGAGGTGACAATGTATCAATGTACCTCTAAAACCATACTCATTAATGCTTGGGCTAAAAGCTCCCAGTGGTAGCAGCTCTCTTCAGTAGTGGGGTCCGTGGATCTCCTTCCCATGAATGATAAAACCATCCGTCCACCAGGGACTACTTCTTCCGAACGCGACTTGAGAAACAGTGAGAAATCCTTCTGGAATTGCAGCGAGTATGCGTCTAACACCCAAGGCGGGCTCGTCTTAGAAATATAGATCTTTCCCTTGTTTAATGGCGTGCTGGCCTTGCTCTCCAGTCCTGGTGGAACCTGTACTTATATATATATATATATATATATATATATATATATATATATTTATCAGTTTATATATAACACGACCAAACTCATGCACCTACAAGAAATTGAAACCACGCCTTGTAGAATCCCTTTGCTCCTATTCGGAGAAAGGTATACATGCTAAGTCACCCACAAAGCCAATGGCCTTTCCACTACTTTTGAAAGACCACTTTCGGAAAATGAAACCCACAGACTATTCACTATGGCAATGACTTCGGATTTGGTGCTGGGTCCCAAAACCAAACTCACTTCGAGCCCATCATTTTTTTTTTTTACGGTTGGGACTAAAAGATCACAAAACCTATCATTGAGGTCATAGCAGTGGAGGGTCTTGAATAGCAAAACTGACCTGAGATAGCCAATGGAGACTAGAAGAAGAGTGCACAAAGTGCAGACTCTTGCCCGGAAACAACCTTCCATAGAAAGAGCCAGGCACGCCCGATATAAAACACGGCCCGAACCCATTACCATTCTCTTCCTTTAATTTGTTGTAGAATGCTGGCAAAGACCCAAATATGTCATTAAAATCATTGCTAGGAAGATCATTCAAGTAGACCCGAAACTCCGGTGTGGGACGGCCTAGATGTTTGCATTTGCCACATATGATGTCCATTATCTCCGAAATCACCGATAAGACATTAGGTCCGCACGAGCAACCTAAATCTGCTATGCCTATGCTCTCAGGGAAATTGGTGCACAAAAGTTGTAGTATAGCTTCCTCAGTTGTTGGCTTGGTTATGGATATAATATTGCTCTACAAAATTATAGTCGAGGGGTCAGAAACTTGGGACAATAACGAACGAAGAAGAAATATAAGAATTGCCCGTGGCAAGGGAGGGAAAAATAAAGAAATAAAATAAAATAAACTAGCTTATTGGACAATGGTAAGGAATTTGTGAAAATGCCCAGATTAACCCCTTTTCTTTTTCCTTTTTTTTTTATATATATATATATATATATATATATATTTTTATACCTAGTACCACATTACAGGAAATAATGAAAACCAACCTGAACTGTGGAATTTTGTGCATAACTAGTCTCCCCAGCTCCTTTGTTCATGTGAAGTACTTGCAGCACTTCCATCTCTCTCTCTCTCTCTCTCTCTCTTCTCTCTCTCTCTCTCACTCTCTCTCTCTGTCTCTCTAATGTCTTGAATGTGGAGCATGGAATGGTGCTGCCTTATATGTAGACCCACGCAATGTAGGATGCACGTGACGGTGATACAATGGAATCTCAAGATTATTGTGGTCCAACTATTAATGTGGTCCAATTATTTATGTGGTATCATGTGTATTTTGAGGTGGGTCTGAACATACATGGGGTTTATAGTTGGATACTAAGGGGTACCTTAGTTTTGTGAAAAAGAGACCTAACCAACATTAGATTTGAACCACAAACTGCCGTCGACATTAAGTCAAGTTAAAGAAGACCAACTCATTTGTGTTATTATTTAAAGCCACATTTATTTTTGCTAATTTAAATTTATTACCGACTATTCGTTGTGTCTTTTGGCTATTCTAAAAAGTCATATCAGAGTCTATATAAATCTGCATTTTGCACTCATTCAGTATGAAGTTAAGAGTTAATTTTCGCATCATTTGGGCCTATCAACTCATGTTTAGAGAGATAGTAAATACATAGTGGATTCGTCATATACACAGATTACTGTACTTTTTCTGCGTAGTACAGATCACTGTATCTTAAGAGCCAGACATCCAAATAACTCCGAACACTAAGTAAGAGGCAAAATCTATGTTAAGGGCGCAACGTCAAACACTAACTTGATCATCTTGTTTTTGTTTTAATTGACTTCTGTATACTATTAATTTATCATTTTTCAAATTTCATTTATATTCAATTTTATTTTATTTATTTACTGTTTTGACATAATCATAAAACTACCAATTAATTTCAAACAGGGAAGTAGTCATCAAAGAGGTCATCCTCCCCTAAAGGAAAGTCAAAATGAGAGAAAACGCTACCGCTCTCTACCGTGTGTTAGAGCACGGGCCTGAAATCTCGCATACTCCGTACTACGTTTTTGCCCTCAAATCTCAAATTTGACAAGAGGCCACGACCTTTTTGTACTCTCCCTTGTTTTTCACCAAGGAAATATTGAACAAGAAAAAAATAATAGTTTTTTTTTTGGTAGATGAAAAATCAATTATCTTTCAAACTAGTTTTACTTATTAAATCTTTCTAAATAATAACCAATATTTCTAAAAGAAAACTAGATTTCTATAAACCATTACATTTTACAATATATCTAAATTAACTTTGTAATAGCATCAGCAGCTCTATTTGTTTCTCTATACACATGATTAAGCTTAATATTTATATTATTTTTAATAATAATCTTTCTACAATCACTTGTTATACTTTAAATTATTCAAGGGCAATTATCCAAATGATGTAAATTATTAATGACTAATTTATAATCACTTTTAATAATCACCTTGTTACAATTTTTTTGCTTTGCTAACAATAAACCATTTTTTAATGTGATAGCTTCCATTTTAGGAATAGAAACATTCTCTTCAAAGTAATTACAATGCATAATTATTAACTTACCAAACTAATCACGAATTATTGATTCTGTAATCCCATTCTTTTTTTAACAAATCCATCAAAATTTAATTTAAACCGCTCATCATCAGGAGGAATCCATCTAATAAACTTTGAACTCTTTTTAAATTTCTTGTTTTCATTATTTGTGGAGTTATCAAAGTTAATATCATTTTTTGATAAGTTAATCACATAGTCTAAAAAAAGATTAGTAGCTTTCTCTATAATTAAGAATTTATTAAAAATCTCATTCTTAAAAATAACATTATTTCGAGCACACCAAATTTGCCAAAGCAAATTAGCAATTTTATCCATCTAATAATTTGATTTATTACTTTTTCTAAAAGAGCATTTGTATAAATTCAAAATTCAATTAATCAAATCATTATCATTATTGTAAGTATAGGACAAGAATTACTAACCAAATTCCACACTTCTTTAACTCTAATACAGGTGATAAACATATGATTAATATCTTAAATTTCTGAATTACAAAGAGAACGAGAACTATCCACATTTACTCTTCCATTAACAAGAAATTTTCATCTTGGAAGTTTGCCATTAATTAACAACCACATAAAATTCTTGATCTTAGGAGTACTACATAGCTTCCAAATCCAATTAAAATTTTTCTTATTGCATAATTTTTTCACTTTCTTTTTACGTCTCAAAGCCCTATGAAGCCACGTAGCTGTTTTAACTGAAAAACGCCCATTGGATGCTAGACCCTACTAGATTTTATCAGGAATATCCATAGTTGGGATAGGAAAATTCAATATTTTTCTTGCTAATGTCTCCCTTACAAGGGATATAATAAACTTTTGATTCCATGTCTTCTCTAAACAAATAGCATCAAATACTTTCAAATCCCAATTAATATTATTAAGATACTGTCTAAAAGCAAGTTCAAAAATAATTTTATTAGATAGCCATTGTGTGGAAATATATCTGAACTGAGGTCTCAACTCGGGATGGAAGGTTCAAGTCTGAAACGCTGACACGTGTCGAAGATTGCTCAACCAGGCCAACCACAACGCACGTGATTCACCTCCGAAGATCCAGCTCGGGGCAAGGAGTTAAAACACTTCACTTGACACGTGGGAGGCCTGCACGGTAGGACCCGCTACAAGGCACGTGATCTCCCAACTCGGTTCCTGGCTTTCACCTCGGGACACCTGTCTTATGACTCATACTACAGTCCAAATCCTACTACAGTCCAAAACTGTCCTAGCAGCTGTAATTCCTGACACAGCGGTTACAAGAAACCACGATTCTCTGGCCAACCATGGTCACTAAACTATGGTCAGACGGTTATGGGCAAACCATGGTCAGATCTGACCTAACCCAAGCAGTTATCTGACCTCACATGGTCAGTCCGTACAGGTGGGTATAAAAAGAATACGATACAGCCTAATTTGGTAAGCTACAGTACCCTAATTCTCTGAGATTCATCTTCTTCCTTGCCTCATTCTCTACAGTGCAGCTTTCTGACTTAAGCTTCGGAGAGGGCACGGCCAAAACCCACCTTGGCCTACCCTCTGACCCATTTTCCAAGCTTGTGATTGCAGGTCCAGGCGAGGGAACAAGCTCCATCATCAACACGTAGTTCGGGGAGAAAGATTTTACCCCGTACAATTTGGCGCCGTCTGTGGGAACCATCGCGATAAGATGGCTACACCACCTCCGCCCACCTTTGGGCGAACCAGATCTGGAGCGAACTTTACTCGCGTAGACCAAGCCATTACAGGCGATGCTGGGAAACGAGCAGAAACCCAGCCTCCACAGACCAACCCGCCATTGCTTGCGGCGGGAACCAGTCAGCTTCCTCCGATTCAACAACATCATATCTCCCCTGAAATGTCTGCTATTCTACATTCTCTTGATGACCAGCCTGTTTTGAAAGCCGCCTTCGATAAGGCTGTAACAAACAACCCCAACCCAGCGGCGGTAGTGGAACTGATTGCAACCATGCAATCGGAGATTCAATCGGCGCAGCTCGCAAAGCTAAATGCGGAGCAAAATTACCACCGCTACCTCCAGCGAACTTTTGCTCCTCGCGGAGTTAATATTGTCGCTGAGGAGGCTAGCCAAACCAGTCCACTCCGTCGCACCAGGCATCAGGAGAGCTCACCAGGCCAGGGGCCTCACACCACCACCACCGCAGCAGACATGACGATCAGCCACGATTAACTGATCCAGAACAGAGACATCTGGGAGGGGGAGATGAACAACATCATGCGCTGATTCAGAGGTCCCCAGAACGCAGTTCAAGGCGTTCAGAACATGCGCGAAGGTGGAATGAGGACCACCCAAGACCTCGTTCTCAGGTGCGTTCTGGGCACGAAGTTCACAGAGAAGAGAGACGCTATCACAGGTCTCGGTCTCTTGAAAGAAGGGGGGAGAGAAGTACTGGGGGGACGAGCAGAAAGCACTCTCGGTCACCCAGGCGTGAAAGAAACAAGGAAGAAGCCTCCAAGAGACACCGGGGTAACCAGAGTAGAGGGGGATATAGACCTGAAAGCCTTGCTGTAGCTCGGAGCCCATTCACACGATGGATTCAACGGGTCCCAATCCCACGAGGGTATTCCGAGATAACTTTTACTCTTTACTCTCTTTCAATAGACCCCGATCATCATTTGAATTATTACTTGCAACGTATGTCGTTATATGCTGGAAACGAGGGTTTTCTCTGCAAAATATTCCCTATGAGTTTGGGGGAAGTGGCTCTTAAGTGGTGGGCCAAGATCCCAGACGAATCTATTGACAGCTGGCACGAACTGAGCAAGCTGTTCAAGAAAAGGTTCATCACCAGCTGTAAATTCCCGAGGACCATGCAGAACCTATACGAGCTGAAACAGAAAGATGGGGAGGGACTTCGGGAATTCTCTCAGAGGTTCTGGGAGGTCTACAATGAGATTGACGAGCCCATTGAGAAGAATGCAATGGATCTGTTTCGTCTCGGGTTGAGGAAACCGTCACCTCTGTTTAAGGAGCTCACTGTTAATCCCCCCAGAAACCTAGCCAAGCTACTCTCCACTGTAGCCAATTATTCCAAGTTGGATGATTTTTACACCCCACAGTCTGCCAAAACTGGCGAAAAAGATGACAAGAAAAAGGACTCTAGGTCACAAAGAGACAATCCCCGAGGAGAGAAATCTAGGCCACCCACCAATCCAAACCAGGCCATCTTCACTGTATTTACTCTCCCCATCTACAAGTTAATGAAGGCACTGGAGAACAAGGACTTCTTCCAGAAACCTCGACCTATGTTCGCGGAGCCCGAGAAGAGAAATAAGAAGCTGTTTTGCAGGTTACCACAAGGATCATGGCCACAGGACAGAGGACTGTAAGGTTTTGAAGTACAACCTCGAGGCTTGGGCCAAGGAAGGGAAACTCGATGAGTTTATAGCCCGAAAGGATAAGGGACAGCCATCCGAGCAGAAAAAAACCCGAGAACAGGGCTCCTCAATCCACTCAACCAAAGATCCTCGGGAGGATTGATATGATCACCGGAGGATATGAGGAAACCGCTCTGTCAACCAGCCAGCTTAGGGCACAATATAGGATGGCGTGTCAAGATGCTGAAGTCAGTGATATTGGAGATGAGCCAATACTGTTACCTCAGAGTGAGGGAGAAAATGGTGAGAAACTGCTTTTCTTCGGGGATGCCGAGACTGATGGGACGGTACGCTGCCCGCACAACGATGCTCTAGTTGTCCGCATGCTCATAGGGAACTACGACGTGGGCAAAGTCTATGTGGATAACGGGGCATCTGTGAACGTCATGTTTCAGAAGTTGTTCAGTCAACTCGGGCTCAAGGACTCCGACCTGAAGCCCTGCCACGTCAGCTTGAAAGCTTTTAATGGCAACATGACTTTCCCATTGGGGCAGATAACGCTCCCAGTTCGGGCCGGGCCAGTGCAATCCATGGAGACGTTTGTGGTAATCCAGGAAAGGTCAGCTTACAATGTGATACTCGGGCGACCCTGGATTCATGCTATAAAGGCTGTCCCATCCTCCTACCACCAATCCATCAGGTTCCCGAGCCTAGAAGGGATCATGGAGATAAAGGGAAATCAGGCGGCGGCCAGGGAGTGTTTTCTGGCAGAGTATGCAGGCCACTCAGCACCTTCTGAGGACAAACTGAAGTCCAAGGTCCCACGCCTTCCCAGCTCGGGAACTGGCAAACTCAAAGCCCCGAGGCAAGAGCCTGAGCAGAAGAAAAAAGCCAAGATTGATGAGGTCCCCTTGTAGCAACGAAAGGGAGAACGGCCCGGAGTAGAAGAGACAGCTCTGGAACCCGCAGATAGAACGGGGGAGGAGCTAGTGAAGAAGATAATCAACCCTGATGATCCAGAGAGGTTTTTCTGGATAGGAAAGTCATTAAGTGAAACCCACGCAGCAGAGCTGTTCGAGTTTTTGAAGAAAAACATCGATGTATTTGCTTGGTCACCCCATGAAATGCCAGGAATTGATCCCAGAATTATTACTCATGAGTTACAAGTTAACCCGAATTACAAGCCAGTGGTTCAGAAGCAACGAAGGTTGTCAGATGATAGAGCCGAAACAGTTTCTGCCGAGGTTGATAAGCTTTTGAAAGCAGGGTTCATCAGAGAAGTAAAGTACCCGAGTTGGCTGGCCAATCCCGTATGTGTAAGAAAGAAGACAGGGGACTGGCGAGTCTGTATCGATTTCACAGACCTCAATAAAGCGTGCCCAAAGGACAGTTTCCCCTTGCCTAAGATTGACCAACTTATAGACTCTATCTCGGGGTATGAGAGACTGAGTATATTTGATGCCTACTCGGGTTACCATCAGATTCCTATGGCAGAACACGACCAAGACAAGACAGGGTTCGTTACTCCTAGAGGAACGTACTGCTACAAGGTGATGCCGTTCGGGTTAAAGAATGCAGGGGCCACCTACCAACGTCTTGTTAGCAGGATGTTTGAAGGACTGATTGGCAAAAACCTTGAGGCGTACGTTGATGACACTATTGTTAAGAGCAGCTCAGAGAAAGATCATCTGGCAGACCTAACTGAGGCTTTTGCCCGACTCAGGGAGTATGGGATGAAGTTAAATGCGAAGAAAAGCTCATTTGGCATAGGCTCGGGAAAATTCCTGGGTCACTTAGTTTCAAGAAGGGGGATCGAAGCAAATCCAAGTAAGATTGAGGCGATAAGAACCTTACGTACTCCAACAACGGTCAGGGATGTTCAACAGTTGAACGGGATGGTGGCAGCACTCAGTAGATTCATCTCGAGGTCATCAGACAAATGCCACCCATTCTTTCAAATACTAAAGAAGAGCACTAACTCGGGATGGAACACGGAATGCCAGGAGGCTTATCAAAAGTTAGTTGCTCATTTAGAAAAACTGCCCACCCTGACCCACCCTTACCACGGGGAACCTCTTTACCTCTATCTTGCTGTTTCAGCTCATGCACTCAGTGGCGTTCTTTTAGCCCAACGCAACCTTACTCAAGCCCCAATCTATTATATTAGCAAGACACTATTAGACGCTGAAACCCGCTATCTGCCCCTTGAAAAATTGATCCTAGCCCTTGTCACAGCCTCCAGAAAACTCCAACACTACTTCCAGTCTCATCCTATCATCGTCCTCACCAACTACCCACTGAAAGATGTGCTACGCAGAGCTGATTTGTCAGGACGCGTCTCGAAGTGGGGGGTAGAACTCAATGCTTACGACATTCACTTCCAGCCCCGACCTGCCATAAAGGGGCAAATATTGGCTGATTTTTTGGCTGAGTTCGCAGATCCTACTTCCAGTTCGGGACAGACAGCATTCAAATCCTCTCTGCCCGAACTGGGGGGGAGAGACAATATAAACACAGAAAAGAGGAAGAGATGGGAGCTCAAAGTGGATGGTGCATCTAATGCGAAAGGCGCAGGTTTGGGAATTGTGCTGACAGATCCCGAAGGAGAGATCATCGAGCAAGCAGTGAGACTTATGTTCCCAGCCTCAAACAATGAAGCAGAGTATGAGGCAGTGGTGGCAGGACTAGCAATGGCCCAAGCAATGGGGGTGAAAGAGCTGACAGTATACAGCGACTCCAGGCTAGTGGTTAACCAGCTGAACAAAGAATATGAAGCCAAAGATGAAAGGATGGCTGCGTACACGCACAAGGTATGGGAATTAGCTGCGAAATTCACCAGTGTGGAGTTCAAACGCTTTGCCAGGGATCAAAACAGACATGCAGATGGGTTGGCCGCCTTGGCTGCAGCGTTGGAAACAGACACCCCTCGAGCCATAAATGTCGAAATCTTGCAAGAACCCAGTATTGGGACAGAGGAGCTCATCTCGGACATCCAGCCTTCGACCCCGAGCTGGATGGATGAGATAGTTGCCTATCTACAAAGAGATGAACTACCCGAGGATCGCAATCAGGGTCACCGAATTCGCGCTAAGTCAGCTCGTTTTTGGTTATCTCCGTCGGGCTCTCTCTACAAAAGATCCTACACGGGACCATACCTGAAGTGCGTACATCCAGACCAAGTGCTGGACCTGCTGGCTGAACTCCACGAGGGATCATGCGGAGGTCATGCAGGAGGAAGATCACTAGCCCATAGGGCAAACACTCAGGGCTACTGGTGGCCATACATGCAGAAGGATGCTATCAGGTATGTGAGGAAATGCCCGAAGTGCCAGATGTTTGCTGACAAAATACACCAGCCTGCTCAGGAGTTACATCCTATATCTAGTCCATGGCCTTTCGCACAGTGGGGATTAGATCTCGTTGGTTCATTGCCCACAGCCTCAGGGAACAGGAAGTACTTGTTCATCGCAACTGATTATTTTACCAAATGGGTAGAGGCTATCGCGCTTGCTTCAATTAAAGATTCTGATATTATCAAGTTCCTTTGGGAAAATATTATCACTCGCTTCGGGATCCCGAGAGCCTTCGTATCGGATAATGGGACTCAGTTCGACAGTAAGAGAACTCGGGAATTCAGTGCAGAACAGGGAATTCAGTGGTGGTATTCTAATCCGAGTTACCCGCAGTGCAATGGTCAGGCAGAGGCAACCAACAAGATTATAGTCGCGGGGATAAAAAGGAGGCTAGACAACGTGAAAGGGTCTTGGCCCGACGAGCTGCATTCTGTACTATGGGCATATCGAACTACCCCGCGGAGGTCCACTGGAGAAACTCCGTTTTCTATGACCTATGGCATGGAAGCAGTTATACCAATAGAGATGGGTCTACCAGGTCTCAGAACCGAATCTTATGACGCGGCAACGAATGATCAAACTCTGTCTCAAGATCTGGATTTATCAGAAGAAAGAAGGGAAAGGGCTCGAATTAAAATGGCATCTTACCAACAAGAACTGAAAAAATATTACAACCGAAGAATAAAATCAAGGGAGTTCAATGTCGGAGAGTTGGTACTCAGACAAGTCAACGCTGGAACCAGAAATCCTGCAGACGGGAAGCTCGGGGCAACATGGGAAGGTCCTTACGAGGTCATCCACGTCGGGGGTACAGGTTCTTACAAACTGAAGAGCTTGGAGACCGGACAAGAGCTCCCGAGATCAGTTAACATAGCTAACCTAAGATTGTTTTACCGATAGCCAAAGTTGTAATTACATTCAATGATTATTCAATACAAGTTCAGAGGTTATTCAAGAACGTCATCGCTTGTTTATTAGTCGAGCTAAAGGCATTTTCCCCAACAACGGGTCGAAGTCAAAAACTGCCCAAGAATGGGCACAAGTCTCACCTAATAAATGGCTTGAGCACACCGAACCTAAGAATGGGTTCACAACAAAGTCTTGCCCAAGAACGGGTCCAAGCAAAATTGCCTAAGAATGGGCACAAGTCTCACCTAATAAATGGCTTGAGCACGCTGAACCTAAGAATGGGTTAAACACGAAGTCTTGCCCAAGAGAGGGTCCAAGCAAAGCTGCCTAAGAATGGGCATAAGTCTCACCTAATAAATGGCTTGAGCACATCGAACCTAAGAATGGGTTCACAACGAATTCTCACCTAAGAACAGGTTCAACGCAACAACATAACCAAGAGATGGGTCTAAGTGAACAAGGACCAACAGGTGTTCAGGTCTCTCACTCAACAAACTAAAGCCCATAGTCAGATTGGGTCTAATTATTTTCACCACAGCAGCAAGGGATCTTATCCCGATAGTACATTCAAACATACAACCAATACGAAAATAAAAGACACATGCACACGAGAAAGAAAAATTCTGTATTTCATTCCAATAGAAGGAGTATTACAATGTTCTGTACAAGTTGGGGCATTCAGCCAGAAGAAATGAAAAAAAAAAAAAAAAAAAAAAAAAAAAAAAAAAAAAAAAACCTAAGTAGCTACATTCTCCCCCGAGTTCCCGGCAGCTGGAGCAATGACCTCGGGAGCCGCGACGGGATCAGTAGAGACAGGCGGAACCACGGGAGTCTGAGGAAGATCAGGGATAGCCTCCGTGGTGCTTTCCGTTGCATTTACGGGTGGGTCCCCGTTGGCAGCGACTGAAGTGTCATCAGGGACGTCAACGGTCCTCTCGGCTTCAATGGTGGCATTAGGCAGGGACGTGACCTCGGGATTGTTCTCCCCGGCCTCATCGCCGCCAGCAACCTCCATCTCAGCTTCCCCGACATCACCTCCCTCGGGATCGTAATCCGGGGGAATATCCCTCCTTTCAAAGGGAATATCGGCAATGCCAGGAAATTGGGCAGATGCCAACTCGACCAAGGTCTCCCACGCAAATCTGTAGGTGACCTCGAGCTCGGTGGTCAACTGCCCAACGAGGAAAGCCGTCACGCTCTCCCTCTCCTCAGTCACGGCCTTCTTCACGGAGGCCTTCTCCTTCTCTACCTCAGCCTCAAGGGCCCGGACCTTACTCGCCAGCTCGCGCTTCTCCCGGGCCAACCCATCCTGGGCATCTTTTGCCTTCCTCAGCTCAGCCTCCAAATCTGCGTAGTCCTTCCTCGTGAGCTCGAGTTTGCTGATGGCATTTTCGGCTGTAGACTTGAGAGTCTCGCATTCAGACTTTACCTTCTGAAGTTGAGACATAGCCGCAGCACAGTTGGCCTCAGCCTCCGCTAGCTTCTGATCGTACTCACTCCGGACTTTGGCGAGCTCGAGTTGCAACTTATTGTCTTCCTCCTCGAGGCGATCGCCCGCCAGCAAGATTTGTTGGCAGCCCTATACAGACATCATCAAGTCAAAAACAGGGTTGAACACCAAGTAATGAAACCACAAAAGAACGGAACTTACTCAGTAAAGGCTGGTAAACCCGAAGCGGAGGTTGTCGAGGGCGGACCTCTTCCTGAAGTGCGCCATGTCTGCCGGCAACCTCATGGGATTCCCCAGCTGCCTGAAGTTGTACTCCGCAGAGAAGGAGCTGGTAACGCCCTTATCTGTGGGTACGGGGAACTGCACACGCGAACAGAGACATAAAGTCAGTCAGAATTCGTAATAGGCTTCTGGATAAAAGGCACAGAAGGAAGTGAAGTTTTACCTCGGGGTATTGTGCTATCACATCAGCACGGTGTAGACACCCCATTTTGTACCACCTAATTAATTTGAAATCACGTATTTTGGAAACCCAATGATGAGGTTTATTGTATGTTTTGAGATAATGACAAAGCAATTCCCGACGAGTAGTCAAGATTACAACAGGAAAATACTGCCTTTTTACACTTCATGCGTACGCAACATTGGATGGTGCGTACGCACCATATTTCCATGCGTACGCACCATAAGCCTTTTTCAGGCCCCTTCAGATCTGTCTCCCACTAAACATGAGAGCATGGGGGAGAGTATGGGGGGGGAGTGGGGAGATTCCCACGGGTGTTCCCCGCATGGGTAGGGGATGGGCCAGTCAGGGGATGTTTTCAAAACCTAATTGAGCCCTATTTATACTCTACTGATGGGACTGGAGAGGGGAGGAATCAATCAGTCGGGAGGGGTCCTTTTTTAGAGATAGAGCTATTTCCTTTTTTGGATAGAGGCTTAAGGGAGAACGGCCAGAAAGAGAGAGTGAGAGAAACCAAATACCCACCAAAACACCAGAAAACCAGAAGAGAGAAAGGAGGGTTGAGTGTTGTAATCTGAAGCTGCGAGAAGGGAATTGCTGCGTTGATATTGGAAGCATTCAAACCTGAGGGGTACGTATCACAGACACACATATATATATGCACTGTAAATTTATACTGCATATTTGTTTCTATGAGTTATTGTTTAATATAATGATGCCATGTTACATTGTTAAGGTCAAGAAAATCATTGGTAATGTTAGATTTGAACGAAAATAGCCGTGACATGAGTTCTTGAATTGACGGGTTTTCGGGTTATAAACTCAAAACTTTGACCCAAAAAAATAATCATGATTCTGCAAGTTTTTGGATGAACGATTTATGCGCGCTTGTAGTACGCTGCAAGAGCTTCAATTTGGTTTTTGAATCATTAAATTCGGTTAAGAAATGAGTAAGATAAGTTAGGGAGAAGTTAGCACGGGATAAAGCTCAATACTGCATTTTTCAGCTTCAACCCGTTCTGAGGTTGAAGGTGAAGTGGACAGTGATCCAGTGTGGGCGTACTCACCCACAGGTACCGTGTTCCCTAGCATTTGAAGACCTTAGGTTGGCCCGATTGACTCCAAATTTGACAGGCGAATTCGTCTTGTTGAGACCTATCATGTGGGACCTTTGGTTGGTCATTTTGACCACAGTTTGACCAACTTTGACCGTTCATCATTTAAGCTAAGTTGGTACGTACGCACCACTGCGTGGTGCGTACGCACCACTTCTCCTGGTAGAGAATTAGTTAATGTTAGAGTAATTAGTTTTAATATTATATTCATGGGTTTAATGTGAGTACGTGTGGGTTATATTGTTTATCATAATTTATTCTGGTTTTGATTAAAATAGATTAGATTATATCATTATAATATTAGTTAGGTTATCTTATTAAGTATGGTTAGAATATTTAATGTTAGTGTGAGTATTTTTTGTATATATTAATGGTTGTATCTTTTGTTTAATATTAGTGTATGCTGATTGGTAGTTTTGTAGATTAAATTAATGTTAGTGGTGTTAATATTTTATTTATAAAATGCATGTTAGTGGAAAATGTAGGGAAATTGTCTTGCTGATGCGTACGCACCACTTCATGGTGCGTACGCACCCTATGCTCTGACAGAAAAAATTAGTTTGCTTCAAATGGCCATTTTGAATCCACTTGGTGCGCACGCACCACCATATGGTGCGCACGCACCAACACCTGGTGCGTACGCATTGTAGTTTAGGTACTCTTTTATCTGTTTATTTATTTTTGCTTTCCGTGAGTTATTATCTCCTGTATATTCTGTCATGCCATGTGCTACTAACCATTTCTCTACTTGATTATTTTCTTATTTGCATAATCATTTGCGTGCTTGGCATATTGTTGCATTTTCGCATGCTTAGGGTTAAATTTGATTAAATACCTTGATTAATTAAAGCCAACAATTATTCACGGAGGCCGGTTTCGACCGGGCATTTTTGGGTGCCTAATACCTTCCCAATAATGTACCCTAGCTCCGGACCTGAATCTCTGGACCTCGAATTTGACCAAAAACACAGTTCCCAAAGCTAAATTGGGTGGCGACTCCCGCTTGCGCTCACAGTGGCGACTCCGCTGGGGACTTGAGAGCTAGACTCCATATGATAAATTGTTGGCTTTAATTAAAACAAAGGAATTTAATTGAATGAAACCACAAATTGCACACACGGGCACGATTACCCTTATACCCTCGGTGAAAGTCTGACGGAAGGTACCGGGCCCCATTCGCGCCTATGGTTACTGAAAGTTGGCATCACTAACCCACAGCCTGTGCCACTAGCCTGTGATAAGCTAGTGAGTACGTTAACGGATTGCTCATTGAGCGTCCTAGCTTGGGTGACCCTTGAAGTTGAAGTACCCATTGCCTAAACCCACATAGAAAACCCCAACCGGCCGCTTTTTTGCATAACCTTGTTTGAATGTGTGTCATGTTGTGTGTCATAATGCATCCATGATTAGGCATTTATCGCGGGTACGGGGCGAGGCCCATGCTACTCATTAGCTGTTTCAAGTTGAGCCCGATTGAGGGAAGATGTGAGATATTGTTATTGGACCTAGGCCCAAAAGTAAAACAAAATAAAAGGGTTTTTCTGTTCGTAGGCCTACTATTCCTAGTCGTCGGAAAATCGTCTATAAGTGCTCCCTTTTGTCGCCCCAACAAGGCTCATTCCTCCGCCACAATGTGTTCCTGGGGTCCCGTCGTCTTCGCTATCCTGTTCACTGTGCTTACCCTCCAAGTGGCCTATTTCTGCGCATGTGAGAGGATCCCATTCAGGAGGATGATTCCAGTTCTGGCAATCATTGGACTTTCGCCCGTTTACATGCACTACTTTGGGAGTTAATATGTATTTTGTATTTTAGCTTACTGTAGCTAGTAGTGCAGAATATGTAGTCTGGTTTTAGTTCATGCATGTGAATATAATTTCCTTTTATGTTCATTTAACTATACTCCAGAAAAAGAAAAGAAAAAAAAAAAAAAAAAACACACAAAGACCCAGAAAAAGAACAACAAAACGGAGAAGGAGAAAGATGCTACTCGTTAGTAGTATTTTGAGTAGGATCGGAGGGACCAGCTTCGGGCCGTTTCCGGAGACTCTCAAGTTGGTCCCGAATCTGATCCTCGAGCCCTTCTAGAGCCACAACCCTAGGTGTGACGCCCCTGGCATAAGCGTCCACCATGTCTTTCAGTACTCTGTTCTCCTCTCTCAAAGTCCTTATCGTCCGACCGGATTGACGGATGGTTCGTTGAAGACTGAGAATATGGTGATTTAACCTCCCGACTTCCACACCCTTAGTGTGGAGACGCCGAGCCATGCTAGAGGTGACTATGGTGGCCCGAACACTCAAGGCCATGGCGTCCCCCATAAGGTCCATATCGGACCTAGCATTTAAAATCCTTTCATCACGAGGAGTGACGAGTCCCGCGGCTACCGCCGTCGCGTTTGTAGGGTTGTGTACCACGGTATCATTGACCGTGATAAGTTGATTTTGGGTTGGGAATATTGGTCGCCATATGTCTGGTTGTGCCTCTGGCACAGCGTTCAGGTCAGGACGATTTCGGGAAGCGGAGGAAGAGGCCATAGATCTAGGAGAGTAAGAGATTTGAGGAGGTAAGGGTTTGAGTGTCAAATAATTTTGGATCGCCGGCGATCGATTTTCGTTTTTTAAAGCCAAGAGTCAAGGGAGGGACTCGAGGGCTGATGCATTGTCGGGAGGCCCGACACGCTATCAAAAACCCTACACTACCAGTGGTAGGGGATTAAATTAATCCCCTCGAGATCCGTGGTTAGCAGCTGACGCTGCCACTTTATTGACAAAGCGACACTTAGGCTGTCAATCGCCGAAATAGCGTCGGTCGACAGCCACGGGCTAGGCTGTCGAGCAAACGGGCTTTCGGGTTTGGGTTAAATTCGAACGTAACAAGTTTTTGGGTCGTCAAATGTTGTCGGGTTAGAGGAGCACTAGCCCATTTTTCCGTCTACCAATGGAAATAGGAAAGCCCAAACAGGTCAAACCTAAAAAAAGAAAAGAAATATAAATTTTTGGGCCTTTGATTCAATGAGAGGTGAGGTGTGTGAATGTTGGGCTCAAATTGAAAAGGCTAATGGACTGCATGGACCGAGTAGGCATTAGGATTCACCCGATTTGATGAACAAAAGCAAATCCGATTTAAAATTGAAGTTCGAAGTTGGTTATTCGTCAAGCTTAGGCCCGATGAGAGTGAGGTGTGTTATTTTTGAAATTGGACTCAAGCCCACACCAAAAAAAAAAAAAAAAAAAAAAAAAAAAAAAAAAAAAAAAAAAAAGATGGGCTTGAATCCAAAAGAGTTTGTGAGATGAGAGCATTTGTAATGGGCCTAAGCTTGGAAAATGATCTACTTTGTGTACCTGTCAAACCTTGGGCACTTGAAAGATTTAGTAAACATGACGAGGCCCAAGGTATGATAGGACAGAATTGGGTAAAGCCTAATAAAGCTCTCATTCAATAAGAGGGGCATGAACTTAATCACTTGCCTTGGTCAAAATTTCAGTAAAGAATTGAGCACTCACGGTCAGATTTGCGTACACCAGGCTGGGCTTGGGTCCGTTCCCCTACATCGAACCGTTTAAGAAAAGCAGAAACCGAGCTAGTAGTGATGGAACGCGGACAGACGACAGAACCAACCTTGGCAGAACTCATGGCCATGATGGTGCGTGACAGAGCTGAAATGAAAGAAATGGTTACCAAGATGAGTGAGAGGCTGAGCGTCTTGGAAACAGGGAAAGACAAGCCTAAAAGCCCAGAAGCACCCAGTAGGGAGGAAGGAGAAGGAATAGTTATCCAAAGAACCGGAGGCACTGATGGCATATGGGATGACGGAGACTATGAAGAATACCAAGCCAAGAGGGATGTGAGGGCAAAGGGAAAAGATCCGAGGATGGACAAACTGGAAACAGAAAACCAAGAAATGAAAGAACAGATGAACCAAATGAAAACCGCCTGGCGGAAGTCACAAGGCTTAGACAGCTTCATGTTCTCCATGGATGGGATCACTTCTGAATCAAAGACTCAGCTTCCGGAAAAATTCAAGATCGCAGATTATGAGAAATTTGATGGAACCGGAGACCCCAAGCAACACTTGCGTCAATACTTGAGCATAGCTAAAATGAGGGGGCTAAATTCAGATCAAGTCTTGTGCGCCTTCCCCTCTCACTATCAGGAGACGCTTCCAAATGGTATTACGCAGTGGACAAGAAGATCACTGATTCTTGGGAGGCATTGACTCAAGAATTCACGGACAAATACAACTACAACACCATGTTAGACGTGACATTGAGAGATTTGGAAATGACAAGGCAGAAGCCAGACGAGACTTTTTCAGACTTCCTAAGCCGTTGGAGGACAAAGGCAGTAAAAATGGTGAGCCGTCCTGCTGAAATAGACCAGGTCAACATGATACTGAGGAACTTGACGCCGGTCTACTTCGATAAAATGTTGACTTCATCAGTTATGGATTTTCAACAGTTGTACCAGTGTGGAACAAGGATAGAAGATGCAATTCACAAGGGGCAGATAGAGGGCAAGCCCAGAAGAGTATTTGGGGCAAGTAACAGCGCTCCAAGTGGGGCAAATCGGGCTAATGGGTCCACGCAAGCTACGGTCAGTGCCGTGCAACAAGCTGAAAGGAAACCAAGGTTTTTTCATGATTTGGGGGTCCCTCTCTCCAAAGCCTTTGTTAACCTAATGAAAAGAGGACATCTGCAAGCACTAGAAGTAAGGCCATTGCCTAATCCTATTCCATCATTCTGGAAACAAAACGAGTTCTGTGATTTCCACCAGCGCATCGGGCATCGGAACTGACAACTGTGTCCGACTAAGGCACGAGATCCAAGATCTTATTGACACGGGCAAGCTACCACCCCCCGGGGAAGAGAAAAAGCCCAACGTACATCAGAATCCTCTCCCCAACTACAAAGGTGCCACACCGCCATATGTGAACATGCTTGCGGAAGGTGCGGAAGGTTACGACCCGTTGGCTTTGATAGTAGCTGTATGTGCACCATGGGAAGACAGCGACGAAGAAAGAGATGGGACGACAAAAAATATTTGGGCTGAGATCAAGGCAGATGACACCGAAGACTCCATGCACCTCACCCGCGCAGGGAGACATTTCAAACCTTCTCACCTAGAAAGCGACCATCCAGGGAGAGAGGTAAATCAAGAAGGGGATGGGGAAGAACTAAGGCAGCGAATGCGGATCTTGGAGCAAGAAGAGGAAGAGGATAGGGTTCTGAAGCAACTCAAGAAAACACAGGCAAACATCAGTCTATGGGGGCTACTAGTGGCTTCAAGAAAACACAGACAGGCAGTGTTAGATGCATTGGCGAAACAAGAGGTTCCAATTGAAACTACACCTCAGCAGATCCTCTCCCTAATGAGGGTGGGGGAGTCTCCAGACGAGGTCATCTTAACTTTTTCGAAGGAAGATCTCCCCGCTGAAGGATCGGAGCATGCAAAACCTTTGTATATTACTGTTGAATGCAAAGACTTGAAAATCCCAGTGGTATTGGTGGACAACGGATCAGCCTTGAATGTATGCCCCATGCGCACAGCAACCAGGTTAGGGTTTGGCAATGAAGATTTGGCGCCATCTGCAATAACAGTAAGGGGGTATGACAATAGCTCCAGACCAGTATTAGGGACCTTCCAAGCATGCTGTAAGGTGGGACCTGTTATATCCGTTGTTGAATTTTGTGTCATGGACATACCCGCCAATTACAATTTGCTCTTGGGGAGAACGTGGCTGCACCCACTAGAAGCCGTCCCGTCCACTGTACATCAAAAGATTAAGCTGCCATGGGAAGGAGGTGTCTTGATAATTCATGGCGATGGAGAAATCACGGGCCAAGTATCGGGGATAAAAGCAGGAGAGGAAAATCCAGGGTGGAGAGGTTTCGAACTGGTTCAAATGCTGGAAAGAAAAGATGAAGGGATGGAAGAGGTTCACCCTGATTTCGGGGAGGGGATCAGACACACGGTAGCTCACATCATGAAAAAGATGGGGTACATGCCAGGTATGGGGATGGGAAAAAGAGGTCAAGGAGTCACTGAACTCCCGGATTTCCGCATGCAGACAAACCGTAAGGGAATAGGTTATGCCGAGGAGGAAGAACTGCCAAAAAACAAGAATACCCTTAACGGGAATTTCGTCAAGGAAGGGGAAGACTTCCCCTATTGCGGATTCCCCGAGCCATGGTTTGACAAATATAGCAAGAGAAGGGTGCCGGGGCTGGAAGTTTTCTTCGCCGCAGAACTGAGGTTGGGCATCACCAAAGGAAAACCTCGAGGGAAAGAGGTGCTAGAAGTAGACTGGGCTGAAAATCTGGGGAATCTGAGTCTACTGCTGTCTGAGCAGGGTTTAGATATACTAGTCCTGACTGAAGAAGAGGCCGTCACAAACCTGACTAAGCTGATCACTGAAGCAAATGGGGGCACAAGCCTGTGGGTTTGGAAGAAAGGAGCTGAGATCCGCGCGTACTCCAACGCGGGTGACAAATCCCCTCCAGCCAAGGACAAACTCACCACTAGCTCTGTTCCTAAGTTTCTCGAGAACACTACTGCTGTAACCACCCCTATTGCCAATGAAATGGATTCTGATTTTGCTTATGTTGACGTGTCTCTTGAGGAATATATTGCACAAATGTCTGAGGATCCTGATTTAAACAAAATAATCAATGACAACCAAGAAAGAAATTTTGAACCCATTAAAAGCGAAACTATTTTAATTAACTTAGGCACTAATGAAAATCCTAAGGAAATACAAGTTGGGTCTACACTATCCACGCAAGAACGGTCTAGTCTTAGCACCTTATTGCAGGAATTCCAAGATGTATTTGCTTGGTCATACGCAGACATGCCTGGCATAGATCCGGAGATAGTGCAACATCGCATCATCGTCAAAGAAGGATCTAAGCCTGTCAAGCAGCGGTTGAGAAGAATGCAACCTGAATGGTCAATCAAAGTAAAGGAAGAAGTCTCGAAGTTATTAGAGGTGGGATTCATACGGGCAGTTGATCAAGCAGATTGGGTCGCCAACATAGTGCCAGTACCGAAGAAAGATGGGCGAGTCCGAGTATGTGTGGATTTTCGTGACCTCAACAAAGCTTGCCCAAAGGATGACTTCCCCCTCCCACATATTGATGTCCTAGTGGATAACACTGCGGGAAGTGCGCTAATGTCATTTATGGATGGATTCTCGGGATACAACCAGATTCAGATGGCACCTGAAGATATGACCAAGACAACCTTCACCACGGGATGGGGGACTTACTGTTATACGGTTATGCCATTTGGGTTAAAGAATGCCGGGGCCACTTACCAGAGAATGGCTACTACTTTGTTACATGATATGATGCACCGAGAAGTGGAAGTGTACGTCGATGACATGATTGTAAAGTCAGAAACCAGGGAGAGTCATCTAGACAACCTTCAAAAGTTCTTCGAGCGAATCAGGGAGTATAAACTGAGGTTGAACCCGCAGAAGTGCACCTTTGGAGTAACATCAGGGAAACTATTAGGGTATATGGTGACAAACAGAGGCATAGAGGTTGACCCTGTTAAGATCAAGGCAATTGTGGAGATGCCGCCGCCCAAGACAGAGAAAGAGGTTCGGGGTTTCTTGGGGAGATTGCAATACATCAGCAGATTCATAGCAGGACTCACTTCGACCTGCGAGCCTATTTTCAAACTGTTAAAGAAAGGGGAACCCAAGGAGTGGAACGATCAATGTCAACGAGCCTTCGAAGTAATAAAGGAATACTTGCTGAATCCACCGATACTAGTCCCACCACGCCCTGGAAAGCCGCTGTTGTTGTATCTATCAGTATTTGAGGAGGCTCTAGGGAGCATGTTAGCTCAGCACGATGACCAAGGACGTGAGCATGCTATCTATTACCTAAGCAAAAAGTTGCACGAGTACGAAGTGAGGTATACTGCAGTGGAGAAATCATGCTTCGCGCTAGTCTGGGCTGTTCAGAAGTTGAAGCATATCTTGATAAATTATGAGGTGTGGATAATATGCCGCATGGATCCGCTCAAGTACCTGTTCGAGAAACAAACACTCAATGGGCGATTATCGCGTTGGTTATTCCTCCTCGCAGGATTTGAGTTGACTTACGTCACCCAGAAGGCAATTAAAGGGGGAGCAGTAGCCGATTTTTGTGCCGAACATTCAGTCCCAGGACAAGCACTCGACGACGACTTCCCCGACGAAAACCTCTTGAACGTTGAATGCGCACGAACGTGGAAGATGTATTTTGATGGAGCATCGAACCAATACGGGAATGGAGTTGGAGTTATTTTGATCACACCAGACGACCTGCATATTCCCTTGTCAATTAAACTCAACTTCCGCAATTCAAACAACACTACCGAGTATGAGGCCTGTATCGCGGGACTGGAGGCGTTGCTAGCCCTCAATGTGGAAGAAGTCGAGGTCTATGGAGATTCGGCATTAGTGATCGCTCAAGTTCAAAATATTTGGAAAACCAAGGAAGAACATCTGAAACCCTACCAAAGCTACCTCGAGAAATTAGCTCTAAAGTTCCAGAAAATAACCTTCACTCCTCTACCCCGATCCCAAAATCAATTCGCCGATGCCCTAGCCACTTTAGCCTCATTGATCCACATCCCAGAAAAAGCCCAATTGCAACCCTTGATCATACAACAAAGCTCTCGACCTGCCCATGAAGCCACCATTATGTTCATAGAAGAAGAATTTGACGATGGGAAACCTTGGTATTTTGATATTTTGAACTTCCTGGAGCGAGAAGTGTACCCTGAGGAAGCTACCAGGAAAGACCGGCGGGCACTGAGGTTGTTAGCAACACAGTATGTTTTATGCAGTGGAAACCTGTTCAAAAGGTCAGCCAATGGCATTCATCTGTTGTGCGTCGATAAAGAAGCAGCCCAAACACTGGTTAGTGAAGTACACGGAGGAGATTGTGGACCCCACATGAACGGGAGGATGCTAGCTAAAAAGCTGATTCGGTTAGGATATTACTGGACTACCATGGAAATGGATTGCGTGGAGTACGTGAGAAAATGTCACCAATGTCAGGTCTATTCCAACATGCAGTACACACCTCCGGTCGAGTTACACCAATTGACATCGCCGTGGCCCTTCTCTGTCTGGGGCATAGATGTTATAGGTAAGATTACCCCGAAGGCTACGGGTGGACACGAGTACATATTGGTAGCCATCGACTACTTCACAAAATGGGTAGAAGCAAAAGCCTACACGGAATTGAAAGCCAAGCACGTGGCTAAGTTCATCGAGACTCACATTATCTACAGGTATGGGGTGCCACACGAGGTCATTTCAGATAATGGATCACATTTTCAGGGGGAAGTCCAAAGTATTTTCGAGAAGTACAGTATTAAGCATCACAAATCCTCCCCTTACCGGCCACAGACCAACGGAGCTGTAGAAGCAGCCAATAAGAACATAAAGCACATCCTAGAAAAGTCCGCAAAGACTTACAAGGATTGGGCAGAAAAGTTGCCAGGAGCATTGTGGGGATATCGAACATCAGTAAGGACGTCTACTGGGGCAACGCCGTACGCGTTGGTATACGGGATGGAAGCAGTTTTACCGGTGGAATTAGAAGTTCAATCATTAAGGGTCATGGTAGAAAGCCAAATCCCTGAAGTTGAATGGAAAAGGGACCGGTACGAACAATTAGCACTGTTGGACGAAAGAAGGCTTAAGTCACTGTACCATGTACAAGGGTATCAAAGGAGGGTTGCCAGGGCTTTTAACAAAAAGGTGAGGCCGAGAAATCTGAAGGAAGGAGACCTAGTGCTCAAGGAAATGTTGACTCGGGTATCGGATCCTAGGGGCAAGTTTAGGCCCAATTGGGTAGGCCCGTATATCATCAAGGCTATATTGTCAGGTGGAGCAGTCAAGCTGATGGACGAAGAGGGAAATGAGTTTATGCAACCTGTCAATCTGGATCGTTTGCGCAAATACTATATATGATGTAGACCCTATCTTGTATTACGAAGGAATTTGAATCAATGCAAAGTTAATTGAAATAAGTTTCATCCATTAAATGGGAACAAATAGTACATCTTGCCTGGTTATTGTGAACTAAAATGGAAATGACATGAAATGCAATATAATCAACAAGTGGCGCATCAGCGTTAGAAATCATTCCCTCATCCACTACCATCATGACCATCTTGATTCAGTCTTTTTCGTTTACGATGAACTTCATCCTCTTTCGATCCCCCAATGTCAGAAGCGAGCCAGCCGTAGTAAGCAGCAGAGGGACTAATCAGCTCAGGGGCAGCGACAGATAAAACCCGCATCCTGTTGGTCCATGCCCCTTGAATGCGCTCAACAAGGCGGGCCCCGAGTGGACAGACATATCCCATGTGCTCTTTAAGCAGCGATCTTTGAGGCCTGCCGAATTGCCGTTGGATGCGAAGCACGGGACAGTAGGACACTTCCCGAAGGCCAGCTAGCATCACGCTGTGAGAAAAAATCAGACCTAGAGTCATGTCGGATATTCTCCACCAAGGACAGTTCCACCGAATACCATGACAGGAAATGTTAGAAAGCATGCCGCGAAGCTCCTTGATGCTAGGAAAAGGTTTAATCAAGGCCCGACGGCGGTAAAGTTGTGGTTGGTACGCCCAAGGACTCACGTGGGGTTCTACTATGAGCTGCAAGCGTTCGAATAACCAAATCTGAAAAATTGGGAAAAGTGGATCAAACCCTTTATGCGTACGCATCAAGATTCAATGCGTACGCATCCCATCCACATGCGTACGCACTGATGAAGGAAAAAGAAGCCAAATGCAGAATGAAAAAGAAAGGATGGACGGGAATGAAGGGGAATTTACCTGCAACAGCAAGGGACTGCCACCAACAAAGGGGACCTCACCCCTCACAAACCTATCTAGAGCATTGAGAGTTCCGGCTAAGACCATCATGCTTGGATTGGATTCCCTCAATAAAGGAAGGATCTGCAATAGGGCCACGTCGGCGGAGTCGGGGGCATCCACAAACAAGTAACATGCCAAGATACAAAAGCAAAGGGCATTTAAACGGTGTTGGAGTTGATTACCTGTAACTATAGGAGGAAGTTGGCTGAAGTGCGAAACTACAAGTTGGAAGTCTATCCTTGAATTTGAAAACCATCCCCGAGCTACCCTGGTTGGAATACCGAATAAAGAAGAAATTAGGCCCTCGACTTTGAGCGGTACTACGGGTGGTAGTAATATATGGTCGAAATCTGGACGCCCAAGGATGGCCCCAAATTCCTCCATGGTGGGACACACTTCCGTGTTATTGAAGCGGAACACATGACGAGAAGGATCCCAAAACTCGGTAGCCAGTTTGAGAAAGTCTTGGTTAACCCGCACTTGGGAATAATCAAGCAAAGAAGACAGTTGAAACTGGGATTTAAATTCCCTGCGAGATTGGCCATCCAAAGACTTGAGCCAGTTAGAAAGGTTCGCCATTAGTGAAAAATAGGAGGTGGAAGGGATGATGCTGGTAGAGTTCAAGTGGCGGCTAGGGTAATGAAGAAGAAGCCTTTATAAAGAAAAAGTACAGCAAATGCCCTTTTGGGAAAGAGACAAACAAGAGAGACTGCTGTGGGCCCTAAAAAAAGGACAGAATTTCATTTGATGCGTACGCATCTGTGGGAGATGCGTACGCATTAATTCCAAGTGCGTACGCATTAATAGTGGGTGCGTACGCATTACGTGTTTCCTACACTGTCAGAACACCCTGTTTCAGTAACCGAGCCACCTGGTTTCATCTATATTTACACTAAGCAGATCAATGCAACTTCAAAATCATTTCAGGCAGCACACAACAATTCAAAGCGAGAAAAGCACATACTGAAATAAAAACCAAGTGCAAATGTTTAAGTACATAACCCCGAAATTGAAATTGCAAATTGTCCAAAGTAAAGAGAGATAGAGTCTAAAAGCCCCTAGGGCGATAAGATGGACCGCTGGATGAACCAGCCCCACCACCACCTTGCCCACCATCATCACCACCCTCATCATCATCACCACCTCCACCTGCATCTGCTGCACCTCCGGGTGCCGGCCCTCCCCGCATGCGCAAGATTGTCGCGGAATGAGCAGTCAACATCCGCTTGAGCCCACCAAACATCTGGTATACAAGCTCCATCTCCGCAAGGGTAAGCTGAAAAATCAAAGTGCGATTAGGGCATGCATATTTCGAACTAACTATTTTGCAGGACCTGTCAAGAGAAAGAAGAAATGCTACCTGACGCGTGCCAGGAGGAAAAGGGAGTGGATGCGCTCGCGGGTCGGGGACAATGGACTCCTCATACGCCTCGCCCTTCTCATCATAAAGAGGAACCGACCACGAGGGGAATGCAGGAGGAAGTCCCTCGGGAGGAATGCCCGCATCAGGAACCTGGGTATGAAAAAAGTGCAATGACAGGGGCAAGCTTATGGAAAGCAAAACAGTGACAAGAATGGAACAGAATGGATACCTGGTGACCAATGAAGCGGGGCATGAGGCGCTCCCTGGCAAAGGTGGCATAGTCATGCTCTAGGCTCAGCAGACGAGAAATGTAATGAATGCCACCTCGCCACTCATCCAAATCTAGCTCACCCATCTGATAGGGCACCAAGGAGAAGGCAGGAGGATCATAGGGGACTCGGGCACACAACTCAAGATCTGTAGTCAGCTGGGGCACGACCCTTTCGGCAAAGTAAAAGGCCCGGGCACGGGGATAGGACAGCAAACAGGACACCTCAGCCATGGCGTGCGCGTCCTCCTCCCACTCTGGGGGACCAACCTCGGCTCGACCAACCCAAGGGCGGGGATTCACCTATTGTCAGGACATGATCAGCCAAAAGGAAACAAAAAGGGGAAAGAGAACAATAGAAAGCAAAAAGTGGACCCATACACGCTCAAGCCTGTCTAGGAACTCTCGGACTCCAATGTGGGACAAGTCCTCCTGATCGCCCAGAGGTCTCAAGTCAATGTACTCCTGGGCCCATAGCTGCAAGACAAACAAAGAGAATCAATAAACATCTTGAGAAGAGAGCAAAGCATGAAAATAGAAGAGAATGGAACCCATATACGGTTACTTACCGCCCAAAGCCTCCAGCAACCTGTCAAAGAGTCGGATTTTACCCGACTAAGGGCATCCGTGGTGGCATAAAGGTGTGCCAAGACGGCCGACCCCCATCCATACTCATATGCAGCCTCAAGGTCCTCCAATGCTAAGAGCCAACCTGGCTCAAAAGTCTGCGCAGCATTAGGGACTAGAAAAGCCCCTATAAGGTAGAGGATGAAAGCCCGAGCCATGATAACACGCTCCTCCACAGAGTCCTGCCCCCTCCCAAGAAACTCATTGTACAAGGCTGGATACTTCATGGTGGCATTGGGGCAAGGCACGCCCAACAAACGCTGGGTCAACGCCTTCCTTTGATCCTCAGTCAGCTCAAAAGTGAAGGGCCTCCCCCTCATTCGAAGACCTGTCAGACGGTGGAAGTCATAAGGGGTGAGAGTCCACTCCCTACCCGCCAAATGGAGGGTATGGGTGGTATCCCACCATCTCTCTGCCAGGCAGAAAACCAAGGTGTTGCTGGTAGCCCGATGAATCGTCACTGCAGCCACGGTCCCAAACCCGACATCCGACACTAACTGCTGAGTATCGGGGGTCAACCGGTCCCACCAAGTGGTCAAACTCTCCAGACTGCCACGTCCACTCTTCTTCTTTGGAATCTGAAAAGAATGAAGACCCAGGTAAGTACAGGTACAGGTGAGCATGGATTTAGATTGATTCTGCCAAATAAATGCGTGGTGCGTACGCATGGTCAATGGTGCGTACGCATTGGCCACAGTGCGTACGCATATGAAAGTCAGTGCGTACGCATCAGTGCTTAATTTCATCTGATTCCCGTTTTATTTTTATTTGTGTAATCAATTCATGGTGCGTACGCACTACGTACTGATGCGTACGCACTACATACTGATGCGTACGCACATACCATCTATGCGTACGCACTCAGGACCCTGGTTCGTCTTCAACCTCGAGACCGTGAACCCCCTCAACCTCCAAACTCAGATTTCACAAGTTTTCTCCAGTTTTTATGATGTATACAGACATACTATGATCATTTGAGGATAAAGTTCACATTTTTATGGACGGTGAGAGATAAAAATCAGATCTTTGAAGGCATGCATATTCAACAATGGAGGAATGGGTTTCAAGACTTACTCTTTGTTGCCGTGCAATGTGGGAGAGATGCTCCTGTGGCCTGAAGATGATGTCGGGGATTTGCTGCGGGTTGAGCCGTGGATCCCAACGGTTGATGGTGAACCCTTCATCATCGCCGCGAAACCGTTTGTTCTTGGGAGGCATGTTTGCCGGCGGGAAGTTGCAGAGAGAAAGTAAGAAGAAAAGAATGGGAAGAATGAGAGACAGAGGAAGGAGAACAGTTGGGTTGGGAATGGGTTTGCAAGAGAATAAGAACAAGTTTTTTATGAAATAGGAGTGAGTGGGAGAGGGAGTTATGGAGGAGTGGGGAGTGATTTTCGGGGTAATGGGAAGCGTCGCCGGAGAAGAAGAGGTCGTTTCAGAATTTGAAACACCCCTTAAAAGAAACGGTGCCGTCTCGGTAAAAAATTTTGGCAGAATTGCATCTTATGCGTACGCACTAAACATGAGTGCGTACGCACCAGTTATTCATGCGTACGCATCAAACCTACCCCACGTATTCCTCGATCCCACCTCGCGTTGCCGTGTAACAAATCCGATACGAAGGAAATCGCACCTAATCTGAGGTCCGATATGAATGAAATCGCACCTAATCTGAGGTCCGATACGAATGAAAATCGCACCTAATCTGAGGTCCGATACGAATGAAAATCGCACCTAATCTGAGGTCCGATACGAAGGAAATCGTACCTAATCTGAGGTCCGATACGAATGAAATCGTACCTAATCTGAGGTCCGATATGAATGAAATCGCACCTAATCTGAGGTCCGATACGAATGAAAATCGCACCTAATCTGAGGTCCGATACGGAGGAAATCGTACCTAATCTGAGGTCCGATAGGAATGAAATCGCACCTAATCTGAGGTCCGATACGAAGGAAATCGTACCTAATCTGAGGTCCGATACGAATGAAATCGAACCTAATCTGAGGTCCGATACGACTGAGATCGCACCTAATCTGAGGTCCGATACGGATGAGATCGTACCTAATCTGAGGTACGATGCGACTGAAATCGTACCTAATCTGAGGTTCGATACGGCTGGATCCACGCCCACTCTGGGGCCCGAGGTAACTGAATCTATGCCCACTCCGGGGCCCAAGGTAACTAAATTCGTGCCCGATCTGGGGCCCAACGTATCCTTTTAACCCACTTTGGGGTCTGCTTTATTCTTCAAGATAACTGTCATCCACTGATTTATACCTATAGACATCCTCGTTACAGCCCAAACGAGGTCGGATTCTCACATATGCATGAACTACGGCGGGTCTGATCCCTTACAAAAGGGTACGTAGGTAGTTAGGTGATCCCTAATTCGACCCCATGCATGGTTACATTTGATTTCGAGTTGTTAGGCGGTCAAAATGATTGGGTCTATGGAATCTTTCGACACCACTCGAAGGAGCGAGTGAAATCGAAAGAGGGGCAACTGTAGACACCCCATTTTGTACCACCTAATTAATTTGAAATCACGTATTTTGGAAACCCAATGATGAGGTTTATTGTATGTTTTGAGATAATGACAAAGCAATTCCCGACGAGTAGTCAAGATTACAACAGGAAAATACTGCCTTTTTACACTTCATGCGTACGCAACATTGGATGGTGCGTACGCACCATATTTCCATGCGTACGCACCATAAGCCTTTTTCAGGCCCCTTCAGATCTGTCTCCCACTAAACATGAGAGCATGGGGGAGAGTATGGGGGGGAGTGGGGAGATTCCCACGGGTGTTCCCCGCATGGGTAGGGGATGGGCCAGTCAGGGGATGTTTTCAAAACCTAATTGAGCCCTATTTATACTCTACTGATGGGACTGGAGAGGGGAGGAATCAATCAGTCGGGAGGGGTCCTTTTTTAGAGATAGAGCTATTTCCTTTTTTGGATAGAGGCTTAAGGGAGAACGGCCAGAAAGAGAGAGTGAGAGAAACCAAATACCCACCAAAACACCAGAAAACCAGAAGAGAGAAAGGAGGGTTGAGTGTTGTAATCTGAAGCTGCGAGAAGGGAATTGCTGCGTTGATATTGGAAGCATTCAAACCTGAGGGGTACGTATCACAGACACACATATATATATGCACTGTAAATTTATACTGCATATTTGTTTCTATGAGTTATTGTTTAATATAATGATGCCATGTTACATTGTTAAGGTCAAGAAAATCATTGGTAATGTTAGATTTGAACGAAAATAGCCGTGACATGAGTTCTTGAATTGACGGGTTTTCGGGTTATAAACTCAAAACTTTGACCCAAAAAATAATCATGATTCTGCAAGTTTTTGGATGAACGATTTATGCGCGCTTGTAGTACGCTGCAAGAGCTTCAATTTGGTTTTTGAATCATTAAATTCGGTTAAGAAATGAGTAAGATAAGTTAGGGAGAAGTTAGCACGGGATAAAGCTCAATACTGCATTTTTCAGCTTCAACCCGTTCTGAGGTTGAAGGTGAAGTGGACAGTGATCCAGTGTGGGCGTACTCACCCACAGGTACCGTGTTCCCTAGCATTTGAAGACCTTAGGTTGGCCCGATTGACTCCAAATTTGACAGGCGAATTCGTCTTGTTGAGACCTATCATGTGGGACCTTTGGTTGGTCATTTTGACCACAGTTTGACCAACTTTGACCGTTCATCATTTAAGCTAAGTTGGTACGTACGCACCACTGCGTGGTGCGTACGCACCACTTCTCCTGGTAGAGAATTAGTTAATGTTAGAGTAATTAGTTTTAATATTATATTCATGGGTTTAATGTGAGTACGTGTGGGTTATATTGTTTATCATAATTTATTCTGGTTTTGATTAAAATAGATTAGATTATATCATTATAATATTAGTTAGGTTATCTTATTAAGTATGGTTAGAATATTTAATGTTAGTGTGAGTATTTTTTGTATATATTAATGGTTGTATCTTTTGTTTAATATTAGTGTATGCTGATTGGTAGTTTTGTAGATTAAATTAATGTTAGTGGTGTTAATATTTTATTTATAAAATGCATGTTAGTGGAAAATGTAGGGAAATTGTCTTGCTGATGCGTACGCACCACTTCATGGTGCGTACGCACCCTATGCTCTGACAGAAAAAATTAGTTTGCTTCAAATGGCCATTTTGAATCCACTTGGTGCGCACGCACCACCATATGGTGCGCACGCACCAACACCTGGTGCGTACGCATTGTAGTTTAGGTACTCTTTTATCTGTTTATTTATTTTTGCTTTCCGTGAGTTATTATCTCCTGTATATTCTGTCATGCCATGTGCTACTAACCATTTCTCTACTTGATTATTTTCTTATTTGCATAATCATTTGCGTGCTTGGCATATTGTTGCATTTTCGCATGCTTAGGGTTAAATTTGATTAAATACCTTGATTAATTAAAGCCAACAATTATTCACGGAGGCCGGTTTCGACCGGGCATTTTTGGGTGCCTAATACCTTCCCAATAATGTACCCTAGCTCCGGACCTGAATCTCTGGACCTCGAATTTGACCAAAAACACAGTTCCCAAAGCTAAATTGGGTGGCGACTCCCGCTTGCGCTCACACACGGGCAGGGGCGCTCCCATCTCCGGCCCCCGAAGCATTGGTTCCCCCCTGTCCAGACCCTTGCACAGTGGGTTGCTGTTCAGGGACTGTGGAGGGATTCCGGGGCTTCGTAGGGGGAACCAGAGGAACCTTTCCCTTCCCGGTAACCTCGGGCGCTTGGGGCCTGCCCACGTCCTGCCCCCTCATGGCGTGGGACATGAGTTTTCCGCTGTTGGGGTCAGTGGGCTTTTTCCCAGCGTCCCGACCTGACCCAGGAGCAGTAACAGCAGCAGCCTTGTTAGTCTTCTGCAGCTGTTGACGCTGTTGCTGCTGCTGCTGCTGCTGCTTCTGCTCAGCAGTCTTCTTCTCCTAGGCCTCCTTCTCCACCGACCTTCTCTCAGCAACCAGAGCCCTCAAATTCATCCCAGAGTCCTTCTTGGTCCTCTGGCTGCCCGAGTCTGTTCTTTGTCTCTTGGCGGGGGGGGGGGGATTGGAGCCTCTCCTCTCCATGGCTTGGGAGACAGTCTCCTCAGAGCTGGAGCTCTCAATGACGAAGGGGGCGCGGCGAGCCGTCTTGCCGGAGGGCCTAATCTCCTCAGCTCCCTCCCCTTCAGGTCGGAGGCGGATCCCTTCTTCCTCCTCTTCCTCTCGCTCTCCTCTCTCCACGTCCTCTTCCACCACACGGGTCAGCTCGTCGTCAGGCTGCTCCCAATGGGGGTAACTCGCCTTCCCCCAAGTCTGGTACCGCGCGTGGTAGTTGAGCAAAGTCTCTGCCGCACGACAGCGCTGGCTGACTTGATATCCAAGTAGTCTCTGGATATCCTCCTTGTTCAGCTTGTCAGCGGGCTCGTTGGCGTGAGGAGCTGCTAGAAAGAAACACAACATGAGTATCAATATTAAATCCAGGATTCAATTCGAGGTCATATAAAACAAAAAGAAGTAAAGTGACATCGCTGATCTCTTACAGCTAGAGCCTCTCTCTCGGGGAATGATGGGAGGATCAGGGGGAAGAGTCCCATCTACAGGCCCATAAACGAAGACCACAATGTCATGAGCTCCCGGGTTGGAGTCTGGGATGTGAGTGACAAAGGGCTTCATCCTGCGCTTGAGGGAGAGGTAAACATCGAGTTTGTTTTTAAGGGCGCAGATTTTGTAGTGGTGGAGGATCTCCCGCACCCCGACAGAAGTCCCTAGAAGCTGGTTAAGGACATGAACCCCCATGATGACCCTAAAGGAGTTCAGCCCTAGCTGGGTTGGGACTATTCCACAGTAGAGGAGGAAGTCATTGAGAAGGTCTGGGAAGGGGACACGAACTCCACCCTCCATGAAAGCAGCAATGGGAATGGGGAGGCCATCCTTGGCGTCTGACCTAAAGACATCCTCCCCAGGCTCAGCAAAGCGGAAGCTAAACTTCCCGTCTTCAAAGCCGTGTAAGGCCTTAAACTCTGCTACCTTTGCAGGGTTCCCCCTAATATCATAAAAAGAAGACATCTGCCAAGATGAAAGGGGAAGGTTAAATCCAGGGATAACTCAACCCATGACAACATGACCCGACCTAAAACTCCATGTTCTAACAGGTATGTTACCCCTGCCTTGACAGACCCTAAAATTTTTCTAAGTGTCAGCTCGGGGAACACTCAACTCGGTGTTGGGAAAAGACTAAAAAGGACACCCAAAACTTTTTTCTCAAGTTTACCCCGAGATGGAGTTTTTTCAAACCCTAAAAGGCGGGAAAATCAGTATCTTGGTGATTTGCCCCAAAAACCAGAGGAAAACCCTAGGATTACGAAGCAAACCCCAAGAACATCTCCAACAACCGCAAAGAGAAAAATACACCGAACAAATTGAAGAATAAAGAACAAAAACCAGTTATACCTTCACAAAAGATCAAACGGTGGTCAAAAAAGCTGTTTCGCCGGGGAAACTGTACGGCACGGCGCTGAAACCTTCAAAAGTTGTTCTTGGAAGGATGAAGCGAGCAAGAAGAGCACCAGCAGAAAATAACACCGAAGAAACGGTTCGCAAAGGCAACGAAGGAGAGCAGAACGGATCTTCTCCCACAAGCGAACGGTGTAGACAGTGGATTCCGGTGGAAAATACGGTATTTTCCTGGAAAAAACAGAAAGCAAGAGCAGAGAAAGTAGAGAGAGGAAACGGAGAACAGGATGCAGAGAGAAAAGGCAGAAAGTAGAGAGAGAGTGCAGAAGATAAAATGAGCAGTAATTTGCTTCCCTCCAAAGACATAATGCTTCTGGAGCATTAAATGCAGATCGTACGGTTCCAAGACACATGACGTCAGCGCCTTGGAATACGGAAAGGCTTAACCGCCTCTTTGCCAGGTAAGCCCTAGAATGCCAAGCGGCATAGGGGCACAGGGAAAAACACTCAGCAAAACAAAATTATGACAAGTCCCAGCTCGGGAATGTCATAATTTGGGGCAAATTGTGTGGAAATATATCTGAACTGAGGTCTCAACTCGGGATGGAAGGTTCAAGTCTGAAACGCTGACACGTGTCGAAGATTGCTCAACCAGGCCAACCACAACGCACGTGATTCACCTCCGAAGATCCAGCTCGGGGCAAGGAGTTAAAACACTTCACTTGACACGTGGGAGGCCTGCACGGTAGGACCCGCTACAAGGCACGTGATCTCCCAACTCGGTTCCTGGCTTTCACCTTGGGACACCTGTCTTATAACTCATACTACAGTCCAAATCCTACTACAGTCCAAAACTGTCCTAGCAGCTGTAATTCCTGACACAGCGGTTACAAGAAACCACGATTCTCTAGCCAACCATGGTCACTAAACTATGGTCAGACGGTTATGGGCAAACCATGGTCAGATCTGACCTAACCCAAGCAGTTATCTGACCTCACATGGTCAGTCCGTACAGGTGGGTATAAAAAGAATACGATACAGCCTAATTTGGTAAGCTACAGTACCCTAATTCTCTGAGATTCATCTTCTTCCTTGCCTCATTCTCCACAGTGCAGCTTTCTGACTTAAGCTTCGGAGAGGGCACGGCCAAAACCCACCTTGGCCTACCCTCTGACCCATTTTCCAAGCTTGTGATTGCAGGTCCAGGCGAGGGAACAAGCTCCATCATCAACACGTAGTTCGGGGAGAAAGATTTTACCCCGTACAGCCATTTATCCACCCAAAAATAAATATCCTTCCCATTTCCTAGAATCCATCTAATACCATGACTAATGAGGTCACGCCCTTTAAGTATATTTCTCCACGCCCATGAATCTTTATTTTTTGGAAGGACTTGAAAGAAATTTTCCTTATTTAAATATATTGATCGTATCAATTTGACTAAAAAATTATCTCTATCAAACAGTATACGCCAAACAAGTTTACCCATACAAACAAAGTTGATGTTAAAAGTATTACGAATACTTAAACCTACTTCTTTTTTAGGAGAACAAATGGTATCCCAATTTATTAGAGCCATAGAATTTTTCTCTAAATTATTACTCCAAAAAAATTTTCTTTGAATTTTATTAATATCATCTGTAATATTCGTAGGGAGTAGATAACAATTCATGACATGCTAACTAACACTCGAAGAGACTGATTTAATCAAAATTTATCTACCAACTCTAAATAGTTCATTTACTTTCCAGTTCTGCATTTTGTTTACAACATGATCAAGAACTTGATTAAAAACTCGAATTAGGCACATTACGAGAAAAAGAAATAACCGATTTATGGAAATTTACCTTTTGTCCTGAAGCATTGGCAAGCTCCTGTAATACCTTTAAAATATTTTTACAAGCAGGAATCGTAGCATTAGCATAAATTAAGCAATCATTTGCAAACATAAGATGACTAATTTTAAGAGTTTTTCTACAAATTTAAATACCAATAAGATCACTCTTTTTACTCCTTTCTTTATTTTGGTAATTAGTAAGTGCTGAGGAAAGCGCTTCCATACATAAAATAAAGATATAAGGAGATAACGGATCACCTTGTCTAATGCCCCTAGTGGATAAGAAATTACCTTTTGGAACTCCATTTAATAAAATGGAAAAAGAAATAGATTCAATGCAACTCATAATCCAGCTGATGAATTTATTACCAAATCCAAATTTAGCCACTACAACTTTAATAAAAAGCCATTCTAACCTATCATATGCTTTCTCCAAATCGAGCTTAACACTCATCCATCTTATTTTTCCTTTCTCATTTTTTATAGCATTACATATCTCGGGCAATAAAGATATTATAAAAAATAAGTCTGTTTGAAACAAAAGCACTCTGGTAAGGAGAGATTAATCTCTCCAAAAAATGTCTCATTCTATTATCCAAAATAGTAGAGTTACCTACTTTAAACTATCCTATATTTAACGTGTAAAAGTGGAAAGAAAAAAATAATTATTCAAAGGTGTGAAATTAAAAATGACATAGAAAGCCAGAGATTGTCTTCTTTGTAATCCAAAAATTATAATTAAAATTAACGGGGACAAAAAAATGAGCCTTGATTACTTAATTTAATTATGAGAGATGAGAAAATAAGGTCTCCACGAGATAGAAAAGCTCTGCAAATTGTAAGGGAGAAGTAATTCTTAACAAGTACGTGCGTTTCAATGGCCGACGTTTCAAATTAAGTATCCTTTTTTCCCACATCTCCAATTTATTTCAACGCTTTTTTTTTTTAACCTTTTTATTGCACTTTCCATGTTTTTTTGGGTGATTCCTCAATTTTTCCCTCTATACTTTTTTTTTTTTTTTATTGGTTGTCGGCAAAGAATTTTCAAAGCATGAGTGGAGAAAAAAATCTACCATCAATATGCAGTCGGCAGTGGTCAATTAGAAAGTACCAGAATTTCAAAAAATCAAAAAATGCAATAGGTGTCCCATATATAATGGACATAGTACATACTTAATACACCTACTTCACCTGTTACACCGGTATTTCAAAAAATCAATAAATGCAGTACGTGTCCTATATATATTGGACATGATACATGCTTAATACACCTACTTCACGTGTTACACATGTCCCAACTCCTATGTCAAAACCTTAATATTTCCTACCTTTCCCATTTAGAATTTCAAAAGTGGGTTTTCGCTATCAAATAATGTGTCGTGAGGGGACTGATACATCACAATCAGCGTTCATCAAAAACGAAAAGTGGATCAACTTTTAAGTGGGCATCGAACAAACATATATGGGTGCAGAATTTTCAAATGGCATATGCGCGCCGTGATATATATACGCGGGCTATTCTTTTATTTCGTGATAAAAAAAATGTGCAATTCTTTGATCTCGTGGCCCATAACAACTTTGCTTAGCGTTGAAGTTTAGTAGTGACTCCACATACGATTCTGATCACATGCTTTTTTTATTAAGAATTTTTTATGAGTTCCAAGAAGTACCATTTCTTAATCTTTACCTAGCCATGAATTTCTCTTTTTAGGGTCTGTTTGGGAGTTTTGAAAATTAGTTTAGATGGGGTCTAGTTCATAACTGTTATATGATTTTTAAATAAACCAACACATAGTTAGTTTGAAAAAAAACTGTATTTATGTTTTATTTTTCATAACAAAGTTAAACTGATTAACAAAAAAAAGAAACTTATCAAACATTATAAAATCAAAACTTGACAGACTTAGTCAGATTTTCAAGTTTACCAAATAACCCTTTAGTGTTGTTTAGTGACTATTCCATGTCGACACCCTTTTTTTTTCTTTCAAGACACATGTTGTGTTAGCATATTTTGTTAAAATTGAATCATTCTACTTAAATGAAAAATTATTCCATTAGATGGATAAGACTAGGCTTCCTAGACAAGGATTACATCTCACATGGTATCACATGATAAATTGTCTATGTTCAATGCGCCGATTAAAAATATGTTCGAATGGATTGCATATATATCTGTCAAAATTAACAATTTTTATGCCCACTACTATTGAAGGAGACAACACATCGAATTTTGAACAACACGTATTAGGTAGATGCTAATTGTAATCCTGATTATTGGACTGTTGCGTGGTGATTAGTGTGTGTGATGCACATGCAAATGGGCCCATTGCAACCGATAGCCATCATTGCCTAAACATCGACCTTCCTAGGGTAAATGTTTGCCGTTGCATTGTCGTCCACCTTCGCATCCTCATCTCCATTTTCCGGCAAAACTCACCTTGGAATATTGAAGGCATTATTGAAGCCCCCGAATTTACACTTGGGATGGGCTCTAGTTGGATTGAGCCTTGGGCTTAGCCACCTAAGCCCACCCAATCCGTCCGAATGAGTCCCGCGTAGTAGATCCATGGTGTTTTGACGGGTGGTCTACAAAGGCCGTTGCATTGTCGTCCACCTTCGCATCCTCATCTCCATTTTCCGGCAAAACTCACCATGGAATATTGAAGGCATTATTGAAGCCCCCGAATTTATACTCGGGATGGGCTCTAGTTGGATTGAGCCTTGGGCTTACCACCTAAGCCCACCCAACCCGTCCGAATGAGTCCCGGGTAGTAGATCCATGGGGTTTTGACGGGTGGTCTACAAAAAACAGTCTTCGCTCTTTCACTCTTCGAGGTATAACGGATAAGGGAATATATATATTACGGAGCCCCATTCTACGCCCTTTCACATGCCAGTCAACCGAGGAGCGAAAGTAGAGTGTTTCATTCTGTAACTCTCTCTCTCTCCCCTTCCTCGCCCCCGGTTGCTCCGTTCCATTTTTCTCGAAGAGTTAGGGTTTTAAGCGGTCTAAACCTCAATTATTCACCACCGCCTTGAATTTCCAGATCAAGGTACTGTGATACTTCATTTTTCAATCCGATCAATCAAGACCTTATGCATAATATCTTTCTTTCTTTCTTTCTTTCTTTTCTTCTTCTTCTTCTTCTTCTTCTTCTTCTTCTTTTTTTTTTTTTTTCGTTTTTACAATTACTTCAAAATTTAATACTGATGATGGAGATATGCACAGCAGGAAGACATGGAGGTGGTTTTAGGGCAACAAGATGCAGCGGATTGGGTTTACAGAGGTGAAGGCGCTGTTAATCTCGTCCTCGCTTACATCGGTTCCTCCCCCGCTTTGGTACATGTCCCTTTCAGTTCAAATTTAGTATCCATCCTTGTTTTACATAATTGAGAAGGAAAAAATTGCTTCTTCTTTACTGAGAATGTTCATTAATGGTAGTTGAACTTCCATGTGGGTAATTTTCCCTTTGGAATGCTCCATGATTGGTTGGATTGTGACTATTTCTGGTTGCTTATTGCTACATTGTACTGTTCTTTATAGGTTGGGAAAGTGCTACGCATACAAAAGGCTCAGAGGAATGGATCGAAGTGTGCGAACGGTTCAGCATCTTTATCGACACATGAATGCCTTTTATGGAAAGACAATGCGGACCTTGGATCATCACCTACGAGAGAAATAGCTGCCCGATTATATGTGCAGCACGTAATGATCCCGTTGTTAGGGGCCAAACATGTTGATGCTGGGGTACGTGTTTGTATCGTCGTAGGTTTTGTTTGATCATGTTGTGTTCTTATTTTGTTATTTGTAGTTAAATTCAGGAACGGTAATTTGCCATGTTAATTGTAATTTATTGTAATTTGCCATGTTGATGCTGGGGTACGTGTTTGGATCGTCGTAGGTTTTGATTGATGAAATTAGTTAAATTATAAATATATGTTATGTCTTTGAGCGATGAATCAGAACCAAAAAAATAAAAAATAAAAACAAAAGACAAAAAAATAAAAAAAAAAGATGGGACATTTTCATGTCATTTGGTTCTCTTAGTGGTTTACTATAGGGAAAAAAAAAAAAAAAAACACTTAGAAATAACTTGGGCATTTAGTTGTTTAAAATTTTGATGAGTGGTAGGTGGCTTACCAATGAAGTAATGAATATATTTCTGACTTGTTTATGTGAATGTTTTGTGAGGCGTTTTAGTAGCATATAGTTCTCAGTGATATCATGTTTGGGAATGTCATTATTCTAACTTCATGATTAAGATCTCTGACCATCGCTGCTTCCTTTTAACTTGTCAGATTCCTGTTCTTGTATCCAGGGAATTCCTGGAGTCAGTTGAAAAAAATGTTCTTTCTCAGCGTCCTGCTTGGAGAGTCAATGCTGCCAAAGTTGATTCCCTCTGTCATTCTGCACTTATTATATCTGATCATTCTATTTTTCCCCATGGTAATTACCATCAATTGAAATGTGCTCAAAAGATTATCTCTGTGCTTGCTTCATTCATTGTAATGTTCTCTGTCGAAGTTTTATTTGCATTGCTCATGTAATTTTACAAGTGTTGTATCTCCCACTTGCAACTCACCTCCCACAATGGGCCACCTGTACTACCCTACCATCTTCATCACTGCCACTGCCTTAACGACCTGCACTACTGCCAATCTGGCACCATTGCGCTGCTGCAGTACCACCTCCCTCCACCATTACCACTTCTTTGATTGGACATGCATCTAGTGTTCCCTTCTCTGGCATATATAATTATGCACCTAACCGAGAGCTGTTCATTTAATTCGGTTAATTTGATTTACTTGGTTATTAATCATTATAAAATAGCATTTAGGATGATGCAAGAGTGGGAATTTTGATTGGAAAACACATTCATTGACATGGCCGCCATGATTATTATTATTATTTTGTTAATTCATTTATTTTGTTTTTCCCTAGAAATTTTATCATCATGAATGTGGAAAAAATTTGTTGATTAGTAACATTTCTGTCATGGAACGAAAGAAAACCAGTTCAATTTGTATTAACAAAATGTTCAAAAGAGTGGCATTCTTAATGAAAACTCCTTCAGTTTTCTTTAACATAATGTCTTACTTTTATGCCTTTCAGGTGTTCTTAAAGCTGAGCCATGTATATCTGTTGAGATAAAGGTGCTTCCCCTTAACTGATGTCTTTGTTTCATATCTTCTCTTGAGATATTCTCTTAAAATTTTCAACTTTGTTCGTATTTTTTTCCCCCACTTTGACTCTTATTTCCAAAAAGCAGCCCAAATGTGGATTTCTTCCATTTTCAAGATTCATAGCGGAAAAAAATGCCAATAAAAGGATTATTTCTCGTTTTAGAATGCACCAGGTCCTGAAGTTGCATCAGAAAGAGGTAATGTTTCCCCTCTACTATGTTTTGAAGAGGGCTCTTTTGCCTTCACTCTCTCAATGCCAACCCTCGAACCTTCAACTTTAAGAATGGTCCTTCAACTTTAAGAATGGTCCTTCAAATTGATGTTTACTATTGTATCAGCATTTACATATGATTAAGGCCAGTGAGAGTCCTGCAGTGTCGCATTTTGATAATAGTTAATCAAGCCTTCTTACTTGTATATTTTTCCACATTTAATTCTGACTCAGTCCTGTTCCCAATTATATCTCAGATATCACAAATCAGTGAATATGATCCACTTGATCTGTTCTCTGGATCCAAGGACAGAATACAGAAAGCTATCAAGGATCTCTTCACCACACCTCAGAACAATTTCCGCATATTCTTGAATGGTTCCCTTATATTTGGGGGCTTGGGTGGTGGCATGGACAGGACAAGTTTTGCAACTGGTGAAGCACTCGAAGATGCACTCAAATGTTTGATTCAGGCAGACAATTGCCTGCATACAATGAGTTTTCTACAGCTTGTTTCTGAGACAATTTTCAAATCAAAAGTATTGGATCGGCTTCTTGAAGTCCAGAAGCTTGATGTTTTTGACATAGAAGGGGCTCTTCATGCATATTATGACATTATGTCTCAGCCTTGCATGGTATGTAGAAATTTGGGTGAAGACACTGTGTCACATAGATATGCCTCTCTGCACTCCCTTCCTTTGGATGAAAGCTTGAAGATTGTGAAGGACTATTTGATAGCTGCAACTGCAAAGGACTGTAGTTTAATGATTAGTTTTAGACCAAAGGGAGATGTGGATCCAGGGTCTCCAGTTAGTGATGTATACCTAGACTCAACTGACCAAAGTTTTGATTATAAGGTATACTGGCACCGATCTCTTATTTGAAGTTTAATGTATGTGGCTTCTTGAAACTACTTGGGGGTGTCTAGACATCAAATGGATATGAAATAATTTCAGCTCTGACAACGTAAATCAAATCTTTAGAAAGGAATCATAAAAACATTGGCTACGTCACCAAAAGTATTTTGAAGACATATCTTAATGAACGATCTTATTCATGCTAAGAAATAAAATTATTTCAAATAGTAAGAATAATAACCCAAAAGCATTTCAAATACCATGTAAAATAAAAGGGAATGGTTCCATTTGTTTGTAGTGTTCAGATCCGTTGGTGTGTTGAACATTTAGTGATGGGATTTACATTCTCATGTACAAGATGGGAATTTCACTTCTTGAAGACGGCTAAAACACCCTGGAAGACTGCTGGAAGTTGCTAAATGATCTATTTAGTAAATTGGCTGATGTCAAATGTGAAATTTATTACTTAAACATGTCTTATTTTACTGTATTGATATCTCACACAAAGTTGGAATTTCCTAGGCATTTTTCATCGACCTGGATATGAAGCCTCTGAAGAAGATGGAACACTATTATGAACTAGACCAGAAGATAGTGAGCTACTACAATCAGATGGTAAAGCCAGAGCATGAACCAAACAAAGTCGCAGGCATTGAAGCTTATAATTCTGTATATTGAACTTCAATCCAATGCCATGGAAGATATTTTTCACGCTGGATTCTTCTGGTAATTCAATGTAATCTTACAAATTTTAGGATTATATATATATACATACATATATATAATAGCAGTTAATTTTCTTCTGTGCCCACTTAATCATGGCCTGCCATAGCATCAATCTGCCTAGACTTTCAAAGCCTAGGGTTCATCTGCTAGACTTTCATCTATTTAAGGCTTGAGCACCAACACATGAGCATCATTTTGTATCTTCATGAGACTGGTGCAGGTGCTTGATTTTGGGCAATCATGAAGCTGCATAAACCCTCAACTTTTTTAACCCACTTCAATTCAATTTGTTGTTTGTCTGGATAAACTTTTTGATCGAAGTCATCTTCTGATGAGTATGATGAAGTCAGCTACGAAGGTTTTCAAAGTTGTGGGGCACGTAAAACAGGAAAGCAAGTAGATTTTTGGATATCTACCCAATGCTTAGTTACTGCTTTGCTCTTAGACATTTAATATTTTGAAGTGCTCTACCTTATTCTGCTCTGGGAGCATTTACAATTCACGGATGACAATTGCTGGGAAAGATCAGTTCTGAGCATTTATTTCTTTGCCAAGGAATATGAAGAGCCCCCTGTCACAGGCGCTTAACTTTGTTTGAACCCAAAGCTTGAACAGACAAGTGTATTCCCTGATGAAACCCAAGCTTAGAAGATCAGAGTGATGCTGAGGCTGGCCATGACTAATTGGGCCCAGCAATAAAATTCATGATTTCTCTTCACTATCAATTCAAATATTGCTAGTTGATTTATTAGCATGGACCAGGTGGACTCTTCTCTTTGTAATTATTTGTTTCTTACATGTTCCTTTTGGCTTTGCAAGCTTGCTGTTGCGATGACCTATGATCAATGAACTCTGAACTTCTTTCTATATGATCAGTGAACTCTGAACTTCTTTCTATCATAGTCTGACTCTATCGTTCAAAAAGAATAGATTTCAATTCTAAAATAGGGGGCATCCTGTTATATGGAATTTTCTTGAAAAAAAACTAGGCCTAGTAGTACTTTATTTCCTCTGGAAAGAAAAACAACATATAAAGAAAAAGAAAAAGAAAACTCATCATCACTGGGCATATGCATGAATTTTCCAAGAGTTAAAAAAGATGTAAAGGAAATGAAAACTCAACATCATATGGCATGTGCAAGAATTTGCCAAAAGTTGGAAATTGTTTCTGTCTTTTTAGTATTAATCATAATAATAATAATAATATTATTGTTATAAAGTTTATGATTTTGACAAATTATGAGTTTGATCTCAATTTGCATAATATGCGTATGATACGTTATAAAGCATTTAATTTCTCATGGAGACGTACTGAATGCTTGTCTTGATTTTGTTGAATATTGATGAAACTTAAATGGGAGAGCAGAGGGGAAAGAGACACTACTGACTTTCTTCCCTAGAAGGAAAGTGATATATCAACTACATTAGTATCATTCCATCCCAAGCCCACATGGCCTATTTATTTATACAGCTGGACTTAGAATTAACCCTGGCGTGTGGAAACTGAAAATTGTGAATGATTGATTTACCTTTTGATGATTTTTTTTTTTTTTTTATTCCCTTGTCAGAACCTTTTGATGATAGAAGTTGAGATTTCAAGCAGATTTCCAAAATTTGTGATTTAAACTTTGGTAAGCTGTTAGGTAACATCGTTTCGTGATTCTTGAGTTATTAGATCCCTAGCAAGTTGTAATCCTACTTGCGTCTTTCAACCCTGGAAGATGACATTTGTTTGGTATGACTTCAAGTATTTTTTGAATGGGTTTGCAAGGTGAAAATTTAGGGTAAACCTGTTTCTGTAGTAACTTGCTGCTCTTATGAAGGCATTATTAATGGCTGCAAAAAGTGGTTCCCAGTCCCTTGTGGAAGTACAAAATTATTACACTGAGAACATGTGCAAGCTCAACATTGGAATAAAATGTACCTTGGACGGTTGGACCATTAAGTCTTGGACATTTTTCTATGCTAGAGGGCTGAAAGGCCTAATTTAGGGTGCACATTATGATTTGATTTTTCAGATTCCCTTGGCACCGATATCAAACCTCAAGTTCTTAGAATCTGTAAATTCTATCTGTGCATCATGTAAGGTTTAACTTGGTTTAAGATCACCTTTGGCAATAATCCATACACGATCCTTGTATTTGAGGACATGGCTTCTTATTACCGCCTATTTGGGATACAGTGTAGTTGCAAAACCAACAGTAGACTTCTTCTATTTCATAAAGCTTCATGCTTAATCGAATTTTTCCTTTCATGCATGCAAGTTCAGTAAACTTTTTTAACTGCCAAGGGTTGGTGAAGTGCCTAGAGCAAGGTGCTTGGGCCATGTAATGAGGGTGTTGAGCTGCTAAATTGTGAATGCCTTTCAGAAACATTTTCAATGCATGCATCATTGTGCATGTATATAAACACAGACGTTTTGGCTGAGGAATGATAAATAGGATTTAAAATTGAGTCCATTGTGCTTTTGATTGCATTTAAAATGATTACATTTGCTATTCTAACTCGTGTTTATGTCTCTCTCTATTTTTTAACACATTTTATATCTCTCTCTCTCTCTCTTTTTATTTTATGATTATTTTTTTTAATGTATATTTTAGTGATTATGGTGATGAACCATTATTATACCATGACTGATTCTGTTCTCTGGGGATATCCAAAGACTATAATTGACTGCTGCATTATTGTTCAGCGTGCAATGTAGTGCAGCCATCAGTTCCATTTCAGGTTGTGGAGCCACAACTTTGTATGACTTGAACTTCTCTCTTTTTGTACTATAATTATGGCATTAACAATTTTTGAATTTTGTCAATCGTTTTATCGTCCTATATTGAATTTGTTGAAGTTAGTTTAAAGTTCAGAATTGTTTTTTTTTTTTTTTTTTTTTCCTAACCCATTTCATTTTAATCTTCTCTAGGCTACATGTATTGAATGAGATTGAGACTTTTTTTTTCTTTTTTTTTTTTTGAAATATTTCAACTGGGAGTTGATCTTGAGTAAGACTAAGTGAATTGTCCACTTAGGTCTGGACTCTGGACTGCAGGAATTTGATTTGGAAAATTATGAGTTTGTCACCACCTCGTTAAACTTTAACAGGGCAAGTTCCAGCGGAAAATGCGCATGCCAGATGCCAGAGTGAGTTTTCAGATTGGGAGTTTGAGAGATTTTGTCAGTAATTTTGCCTTGTGGACCAATTGCTGTGATCGAATATAGTGGCAGTGGTTTCTGGTTAGCTTGTGCTTGGTAGTGAGTTTCTGGGCTATTTAAGGTCTCTCTCTCTCTCTCACATGGAGGCCTAGATATAAGGCAAAAGGACACAGAGAGGTGGCTCAAGTAGGTAGAGTTGGGCCCACTACGCGCTAAAGAACTAAAGGGCTTTGACTCAGTCTCTCCCACACAAAAAAAAAAAAAAAAAAGGAAAAAGAAAAAATGAAAAGAACACACTGGCTAAGAAAACGTTTATGTCAAGTTATCGTTAGTTTGTTACTTTTCTTCAGAACATTCTAGGCTAGAGCCATATGAGAATGTCTCTACATAATCATTGTTGGTCCAGAAAAGCACAAATATTTCACCAGATGAGCAAATTTCAATGTAGCTATGATTAGTAGATGCATGACATGTTGTATGTAGTTGTCACAAGTTTCAAATTCTCAAATAACTCAAAATTTGCATTTGATATGCACCAGCACTCCAATTATTACAAGAGTGATGTTAATTTTAAGGTATGTTATACTTTGTTTGTATGATTTATTTTTAATTAGGAGGGCATACAGTGAATACATGTTGTCTTGTAATAAGCTGGGTCAATGCCTGCGCTCAGAGAGAGGGAGAAGAGAAGGGGAGGAGGAGGAGTGGGGGACTCTACAATAAATGCATATGGGACTCATAGGTGATTCAATTATTAACCTTCTGACTGGCATTTACTTCGAGCCACCAACTAACACAGTCACTTCATTTAGTCCTCACCCAAATTTCTAACCAAAAAGAAGCGAAAGGATACCAATGTATCTTCCTATAGCATAGACACATGAATGAGAGAGAGAGAGAGAGAGAGAGAGAGAGAGAGAGAGATTTATAAATTGCAACTATGGATCCATAACTCCCACCACAGCTTCTTCCAAGTCCACTTTCTTACAATTTTAGATAGTATAAAACTCTATCCTAAACATGTTAAAGGTTCCATCTCTCTTTTGAATCCATACTTCAGTTGCTTTATGGTTTAAGTGGTGTTTTATCCACCCATTTGTTTAATTAATGTCTTACATTCTACTGAGCCGTTCTCTCCTTATACTGACACTTTTGCAGTACTTTTTCAGCTCATTTGTTGTGGCATAGAATTCTTTCTGTTCTGAGCTCAGAAGAAGTACTGACTAACGAACCTGGCTCTTTCTTTTTGTGGCAGAAAACAGTACTGTCAGTGGATCTGTTCTGTTCAAAGTGCAGGAAGAAGGTGATGAAATTAATTGCAACAATAGAAGGGGTAAATTCCATTGTCCTCGACCCGGCCAAAAATACTGCAACGGTGATTGGTGAAGCTGATCCAGTGAGGATCATTAAAAAGGTGAGGAAATTCAGAACATCTGCACAGGTAGTGAGTGTAGGTCCTGCGGCTCCTGCCAAGGAAGAGAAAAAGGAAGAAAAGAAAGAGGCCACTCCCTCTTATCCAAACACTTGTAAGAAATGCGACTGTTCGGTTTGTGTTTGGCGAAGGCGCTCACAATAACTGCCCCATTCTATAGCAAACAGACCCATGTTTCATGGGTCTGTTGTAGTACTGGTTACAAGCTATATTTCATGGATGTCAAGCATTTGAATTAGTGTTGTCAAGTAACAACATTTTGTATTGACTTCGTTCTTAAACTACGGACTATTGCATTGAACATATATTTTCTTCTCCATGGATTCATTTGTCTGTATGCAGATTCCTTTAGCTGTTGATGTTCTTTAATCATGGATTTTATCTCATAAGAGACGATCATGGGTGGTAGGTTTCATTCTTGTTTTTATTTTATTTTATAATAAATAAACTCTGATTGTTAAGATAGCATAAAAGATGCAACTAATTTTTTCCATGCAAAGGTTAATCACTTTGGCAGTGATTGGTACGTACTAGAGCTTAAAAGATGCAACTAATTTTTTCATGCAAAAAGGCTAAGCACTTTGACAGTGATTGGTGCTGCAACACCATTTCTATTGTAGGACCCTGTACCTGCAAAATGGTTGGAAAAATATTGAAGGAGCTTCAATACCTACCAATTTTGCTTATTTATTTGCTGGGAATTCCATTACTTCTGTCGAACCTAGATGAATGGACTCCCAACTTCATCTCCCTGAACTGGCGAGGAATAAGGCTAGGAACAATGAAAATGAAGTCAATATATATACATCAAGCTTAGGATAAAACCTAGCTAATCTTTCATTTCCCTTTTCTTTTCTTTTCTTTTTTTGTCATATATATATAAATTCACTTCTGAACCAAAACATAAGGATTATTTATACAACTAATCACATTTCTAACTTTATGGCATCCTTAACATAGGATTTCCATAGTCTAAAGCGACACACAACAAAAAAAGGGGGGGGGGGAAATATAATTAAAAAAAACAAATGGGACATCATTATAAGTTGCTGTGGATCATAATTAGGGTTGGCATGGATGTGATTGTTCATATACCATGCCAAAACATACCGATGCCACATTGATTTGGACCCATGGGGTATGAGTAATCTGGTTCTCCTTAAAGGGAAAATAAATAAAAATCGCACGCAACGACACGTTCACAAAATATTAAAATTGTGGCCCAATTTCCGACAAACGATTCGATCGCTATTTGGACATTAATAAGAATTATAAATAATTGAGAAAAGTTTCATTTTGTTGATGAATTAATGTGATATCAACAAGAAAGCTCCTTCGATCGATCTTTTTCCAGGAAAAAGACTAGGAAGAGATGGCCACATGTTGTATTTGTTCATCACTCTACTTTAAACAGCTTTGATTATCACTTGTGGTAATTGTTTGTGATTTTTCTCATATGGTCCCTTTAGTAATAATAGATTTATTTTTTTCAAAAAAAATTATATAGAAATCAATTTGAAGCAATTCAATTTTACGAGATATCTATGCACATTTGGCTAGTTTTATAAAAAATATATATATACAAATTTAAACATAGAGATTAACCGTGACCACCTTAATTTATAATAACAAGCTGTATATGCATTTAGGAATTCTCTGTTTTTGCTCCAAAATTCGGTCATTTTAAAATTTCCAATAATTTCAGAAAATAATATTTTATTTACGAAAATGTAGAATTTCACAAATGAAAAGAGTATATTATATATAAATATATATATATATATATATATATATGGTATCTCTCAAAATCATGGTTCCACTTAGGGCTAGAAATTAGGATTATAAGATTCCTACCTCTGAAAATCTTTAACTGTTAATGGCCATTCTTTATGGAGGAAATCTATATATCAATTATCCAATGCATGATATGAAAAATATAAAAATATAGAGGGCTCACGTGGGCTACAATACATATGATATGGCTAACCTTTTTTGCCAAACCTTTTTTGGCACCATGTCTCTTCTAAATTTCAACCTTTACACCCAAAAAAAAAAAAAAATGTCAATGATTTTTTTATTTTATTTTATTTTTTGTCGCTAAACAATTAATATCTCAAATCATTAAGCCCATATGAATCCCTTCATGATTCATACTGCCATCTTCACGAGTTGGATTTATAATTCTTCAGACCCATCAATCCTGTGCTTCAAAAAAAACTAAAGATTTGAGTTTGACTTTTCATCTTCTCATGGAGTAATCCCTATTTGCATTTATCATGAGTGTTTAAGTGGAAGAAAAGAAAGGTCTGAATATGCAAAATTAAGAATAAAAATAAAAATAAAAAATAAATTGCATATTGTGGGTATCGAATCTCACCGAAACCTCACGCGAGCGTGAGTTATGCCATATTCATATTATGAGATATCACAGCCGCTTGTGTAGTCTGTCCCTAGGAACATCTGGAACTCTGGAAGACTAGACTTCGCAACAAAAGCAATTTTGGAATCGTGCCAAAACCATTCTGAAATGACAATCAAACCCCTGCATACCGGTGATGAGGCTTCATCTGATTCGTCAATAAGAGCTCGTTAACTTAAAACATACCACAGGGGAAATCAGCCCCAACGCAAAGAGGCGGCACCGAAGAGAATTCTAGTCTCCAAACGCAAAACCATACCTGACTTAACAGAGAACACAGAGGGGTGGTTGGTTCTTCTGCAAAACCCTAAACCCAAAACTCACAAAACCCTTTCGTCACCCAAAATCCCAGCCCCCCCCAAAAAAAAAAAAGAACGATGATGTTTTCACAGGAAAATATACCCTCTTCAAAAACCATTCTATCAGCAGCAGCCTCACTCACCGCCTCCGCCCTTCTCTTCCGAACCATCGCCAACGACCTCGTCCCCGACGCCATCCACGACTACTTCTTCACCTCCCTCCGAAACCTCTCCACCCGTTTTTCGTCTCAGCTCACCGTCGTCATCGAAGAGTTCGACAACCTCACCGCCAACCACATGTTCGACGCCGCAAACGTTTACTTGGGTTCCAAAATATCGCCTTCCACTCAAAGAATCAAGGTCATCAAACCACAAAAGGAGAACGAACTTGCAGTCACCATAGACAAAAACCAAGAGATTGTTGATGTCTTCAAAGGCGTGAAATTCAACTGGGTTTTGATGAGCAATCACATGGAAAAATCGCGTCTTTCGAACAAGAAGCGCAACGGCAATGCCACTGCGCGAAGTGAAATCCGATTCTTCGAGCTGAGTTTTCATAAGAAACATAAAGATATGGTTTTGAGTTCATACTTACCATACATCATACACAAAGCAAAAGAGATAAAGGAAGGGAGGAAGGCACTGAAGCTTTATACCGTGGATTACAATGGCACCGACTATTGGGGTTGGACAATCCTGAATCATCCTGCGAGGTTCGATACGATGGCGATGGAGCCAGAGACGAAGAGGGAATTGATTGAGGATCTTGATAGGTTTCTAGCGAGGAAGGAGTATTATAGGAGAGTGGGCAGGGCTTGGAAACGCGGGTATTTGTTGTATGGACCGCCTGGGACGGGGAAGTCGAGCTTGGTGGCTGCAATGGCGAATTACCTCAGGTTTGATGTATATGACTTGGACTTGAGAGAGGTACAGTGTAATTCGGATCTAAGGAGGTTGTTGATTGGAATGGGTAGTCGGTCTATACTGGTGATCGAGGACATTGATTGTTCGGTTGAGTTGCAGAATCGGGAATCGGAGGAGGGATGCGTGGTTGAGGATGAAAAGGTCGGTTATGTTGCCTTTGCTCTGTTTTTCCCCTTTCTCCTTTTGTCGAGTGTAGGAGACGAGCCCACCAAAATTGCCTCCATACAAGGTTTTGTTGTGAGCTCGCTTGTAGGGAATAGGCCACGACTCGACCTCGAAATTAGCTTCAATAAAAAACTCGTTTGTCCTGTAAGAGACGAGCCCATCCTCAATTGAAGGTTTGGGCTCATTCACGAAGAAAGGAAGGAATGGCTATTGCGAACCCCCATTTTTATCACCTCACCCCTCATCCTTTTAAGTTTTTAAGGTTTTATGGAAATTATGAAAGGTGTTTATAAAAACTGACCATGAGGTCTACTAGAAAACATCATTTTGAACAACTTTGTAAAATAAAGTTTTTCCTAAATCTATCGTTTAAATATACTTTTTAGCCATTTATAACCTTTATTTCATTTTTTGCCAAAAAGTATACCTAAACGATAGATATTTGAAAAACTTTTTTCCTACAAAATTAGTTCAAAATTATGTTTTCTAGTGAACCTTGCAACCAGTTTTTGCAAAAACCTTTTATATTTTTCATGAAATCTTAAAAACCAAAAAGAAAAAAGTGGGGTTACAAGAATGGGGGGTTGCAATAGCCGTTCCTATACCATATTGCAATTCCAAAACTTTGTTTGTATAGGTTTAAGAAAAATATAAAAGGATTTTATAAAAATTAACCACATTGTCCATTAGAAAATATCATTTTAAACAACGTTTAAGTAGATCTTTTTGCCATTTACCGTTTCTAAGTCACATATTATATATAATCATGATCACTATTCCCTTTTAATTTCTTGCTGCCTCCTACTACAGATTACACTCTCCGGTCTACTCAACTTCATCGATGGCTTGTGGTCGAGCTGCGCTGACGAGCGAATCATAGTGTTTACAACTAATAACAAGGACCGTCTTGACCCAGCTCTGCTACGACCCGGCCGCATGGATGTACATATTCACATGTCTTACTGCACCTTTAGTGGTTTCAAGATGCTTGCATCAAACTATCTTGGAATTCAAGAGCACCCACTGTTTGGAGAAATTCAGGAGCTAATAGAGAAGGCTCAGGCAACACCAGCTGAAGTTGCAGGAGAGCTAATGAAGAGCAATGATGCTGAAACTGCACTTCTAGCTCTTATCAAACTCCTCCGAAGCAAAATAGATAGAACACAGTCGGGCAAAACCAGTGATGTAGTGGGAAGGACTTAAGGCTGAGGACTATAATAGAGGATGATGGACAAAAATTCAATGCCAGCAACAATCGTACCGACTGTCATTTTTATTTTTATTTTTTTAAAATTTTTTTTAGGAGTCAAGTTGTAATTTCTTTTCCTATATTTTCCCCGCATTCTAAATTGCATAACTAGATGAGCTTGAAAAGAACAGATCACTCAAGAAGTTGAAATAGTTCATCAAGCATTTATTTTTTTAGACTACAACATTAAGATACTTGTAACATGTAGTGTTACAACATGGAGATACGTTTATAACGCTACATGTTTTTAGACTATAGTTCATCAAACATTCATATTACAGCGTGCACATTCTCAAAAATCATATTCGAAGCAATCCATCAAAAGAGAAACATAAAGATCAACACCTACTAGGGCAATCGTGTGATTTTTGTAGATGTGATTTCAATATCTAGAGCTACAGATTTAGAAAACCCTCAGTGTACACTTGCCAATCTGGAAGTGCACCACAATACCAGGCACTGTGAGATGCACATTGTCCATATTCGATGGGCTTTGCAAAACCTCAATGGTTCCAAAAAATATACCACATTCATCAATTTTTTTTTAAAAAAAAAAATGAAAAATGAAAGGAAGAAGTAGGAGAAGAAGATTATCAGATGGGAGGCAAGGATTCCCTAAACCTTACCTAAAGTATGTGTTAATCATTGAGAGTACTAATAGGACTAAATGTGATTAAAAGGGACAAAATATACGGAGTAATAGAAATAATATTAGCTGGACAATTAAAATTAATTCAAAAACTGACAGTAGCCATGCTTAAAGAGGAGGGAAAAAACTCCAAATACTCATAACTATCATTTTAAACCTTTTTATACTGCCATTTTCATCTCTATTTTCTGGTGAGGATTATAACCAATAAGGTTAAAGTCAGCTGCCACAAATGACTCTATATCCTTCTGTGGATTGATCTTCAAAATCTGCATTGCAACAGGCAAAACAATAATATAGAACTTCAAAACAGCAAGGAAGGATATTACTTGGTTAAAAATGATAGCAATAGAAAAAGGTAAACCATAAATTTGGCATAGATATCGTGTGCTAATGTGCTATCATGTTACTAAAAGTACACCTACCTCCCTATATTTTCTTGTCTATACTTATTTTTTATAATAAGATATTATTGTATTGTTTATGGCATGATTACAAAGACAGCAATGCCTTTCCTGCATTTGCTCTCATTTCTTAAAGACTCTTAAGTTTCTACACCACGAAGCATCAAAATGCAGGTGTTGCTCAAGTAGAAGATAAATACTTTTTAAGGGTTTTTTTTTTTTTTTTGGTGGGGGGGTGTGATGTGCATTAAGAAACACCAAGAAACCTGACATATTATGCCAAACAACGAGGCGTTCCAGTAATGCAGTGATTCAACATTTTCAATTTCAGTCAATTCAACTAACATCCTGTTGTAATATGCTTTACTTACTGGAAATGGTTTAGGACGTTTCTGCAGCTGCTCTTGAAGAGGCTTGATATGAGTTCTATAAACATGAGTGTCCCCAATTATGTGGATGAAATCACCAGGAACAAGATCTGTACAGTCAAATTAATAGTTTAAGAGCCTAAGTTAGAGAAGTTTCTCTTAAAAGCACTTTCAAAATTTCAGATTCTCATTGTGGAAATAGACTGGTACCACAAACATGAGCTATCATGCACGTCAATAAAGCATAAGATGCAATATTAAATGGCACACCAAGACCCATATCAGCAGAGCGCTGATACATTTGACAGGACAGCTCCCCATTGGCTACATAAAACTGAAATCAATAAATAAATTAGCTGATATATATAAATAATATCATAGATTATTATAAAATGATGGAAATAATATTAAAAATAATTAGCACATATGAAACCTGGGCAAGCATGTGGCAAGGTGGAAGTGCCATCAATTTAAGATCGGACGGATTCCAAGATGAAAGGACAATCCGCCTGTCATCTGGTCTATTCTTGACCTTGTCAATAACATCTAACAATTGATCGAATCCTTGGCCCGTATAGTCAGCATGCATGTTGGTATATCTGTTAAATACAACCCTAAGAGAGGATGCCCAATTGTGAAACTGAAGTAATGCTTCCTTAAAAGCAAATGCTATTCACTAACCTGGCACCAAAGTGTCTCCACTGGAACCCATATATGGGTCCCAAGTCACCCTCTTCCCTATCTGTCAAACCAACACTGAGCAACATACATATATCAGTTTGATGTGCATAAAAACTACAGCTTTAAAATAAGACTTTCTGATAGCCAAGTAGTTGCCTGTCAAGATAGTCTCTGGATGCATTGGAATCCCATATATGAATGTCTTTCTCCTGCAGAACCTATTGACAAAACCTCCTCTATAATCCAGTTCTCCTTATTAAAATTTATTATATAAAAAACTTACGTGAGTATAATTATGTAAAATGCAACACTGTCAGACAATATTTGCACTAATGAACTATTTATGTAAAACTAGAAGAAAAATGTAGAAAAAAAAAATATACATCAGCTCAAGCTCATTACAGCAGAGAAAAAAGGCTTGACACTTTGGTCTGTGCAGTCATCAAATTCCACAAGAGGAACACCTCTATAAATTGATAACCAGACATACTTTAGCAAGTTTCCCTATTGACATGTGACCTTAAAGCAGAATATCTGGAGAATGGACCCAACAATTAATGTTCCCCTCCTAAGAGATATATAAGGTTAAAAACAAATGGATCATTACATTATTTGGCCATTTCACTTATTCTATTCCTTTAAACTGAAATAACTTATTTAAAGGGGGTAAAGATGACCACAAATCAGATTAGCATAAGCATTATACCTGATTTTGACCTAATCTTGTAGGCAGGGCCCATGCATTGAAGGTCACTACAGTGTTTCACGGATTGATATGTCATGCTTCAAGGTCCGTGACTTAAATCACAGTAGTCAGAAACAAGATGCTTGTGAAGAAGTATAGGGTAAAGTCTTATGCTTGCAACAAGTTCTTCAAACTTTAATCCATCTTTCAACAACTCGGTTATATTACTTATATACAACCAAACAGTGTTGCAGAAAAGATTATGGCCTTAATACTAATATATATACATACACACACACACACACACACACACACACACACACACACACACACACTGGAACAATAATCTGTAAAAAAAACAAAGCCAGTTGAAAAAAAAAAAAAAAAGAAAAAAAAAGAAAAAGAAGCAGCAAACATTGGCTTCAATTGCTTCAGTTTGGATGTGTTAATGCCATAAAGAGCAGGAAAAGATGAGTATGCACTCTGAGACAATTTATGAAGATATCATTACCTTGGCATTTGTTGAACCACTTATAAACCACAAGAGTTCTTCAACAACACCTCGCCAAAATACTCTCTGTGTAATTATTTAAGGAAAAAAAACCATAACCCGTCAGCCTATGAAACTTAATGAAAAGGCAGCTCCTTTCCTAGATGGCTGTATAACTTTTTGGCAACCTAGAGAAATTAGAATCAGACATACAATTCCAAAAGGCCAGAAACATTGTATGACATCATGATGAGAATATATCAAAACCTTAGTTGAGTTTTAAAAAACAACTGATTACAGAACCAAAAATGGAACACACTCCAACTGGGAAGCACTCTAGAAGAGAATTAATACCTTAGTTGTTAGAAGCGGAAAAGATTTACGCAGATTGAACCGCATCTGCGAGGTGCACAATTATTAAAAGGGTTAAATGTGAAAAATGCTCGTATTGACAGAACTGCATGACCAGAAAGAATTCCATGTTAAAAAAGAAAAGAGCAAACAGATACATAGATAACCTAAAGTTGGAGATCACCTGGCAACCAAATTTTGATAGAGTGCCAGTCCCTGTCCTGTCATCTTTCTGGGTGCCACTTGAGATAATTTCTTGAACCAGTTTCAGATACATATACTCATCATGTCTCTCAAAAATCATCTTCGGCAGGAAACTAAACCCCTCTATCTCAAATTTATTATTGGACCCTGAACAACTATTAAACTTCATTCCATTGCTTGAAGCAAGAGATCCCACTTCAGAATTTCTCACACGAACATAAGTCACAAAAGAATATCGAATATTGTTTTCCACCACCGGAGAAGATGAATACCATGGGTGAAATGCAGAGGAGTCGATAGTGGGAATAAAAGTGTCACATTCGATGCTTGTCTCAATTTCAGTAATGTGGATGGCATCACACTCTGGAGCATTAAGTGATTCCCTGTACAGAAGATCATCATATCTTTTTTAGCGACAAAACCAAAAAAAAAAAAAAAAAAAAACCAATTTCCACATTAGTCAAGGAGCAACAAATTACTCACCTTAATATCTGGCCACCTCCAATAACAAACACCTTCTCAATTGACAAACAATAAGGAGATTCTGCCAACAGTTCCAAGGCCGATGGCATGCTTCCACATATTACAACATTTTCTGCAGTTGCAATATCAAAACTCCCAGAACGAGTCAGTACAACATTAAGGCGACCACATAAAGGCCGAAACTCAAGAGGAATACTTTCCCATGTTTTTCTACCCATTACAACAGCATTCTTTTTCCCTGGATCTGATGTGGTCATTGTGAGCTCCTTGAAAAATTTGAGGTCAGAAGGCAACCTCCATGGTAACTTCCCATCCTTCCCAATACCCATATCACAAGTTGCAGCCACCACAACTTGGTAAGTCCTTTGAGGATCAGGATGGATATTCATATCGCCATTAGGAAGGCTTGCAGAGGTGTCACCAGCCATAACTGAATATCTCAGACAGGATCTGTACTTAATAACTGAATTCAGAACTCCAACAAATTGTGAGGATGCCAATACAGAACTTAAACTGAACAAGCTACTTCTGTAAGAACTAAGTAGAACCTGAAAGTGATAAGCAAACAAAATTGTGATACCAATTACACAAGAAAAAAAAAAAAAAACAGTAACTCAAGAAATTCAATAAGGTAGTGTTTGGATGAGGAATTTCTGCATTTGGCTAGTTAGACTTGGAATTCAGAGGGCTCAAATTTTGTTTACAAATTTTATCTAAAGAGGTGGAATTTTTCAAATTCTAATGAAGGGAGAAATTAGGGAAACTTATACCACTACCCATCACCACCGAAACCCAACCACACCACCACCACCACTGCCCATCACCACCTAACATCACCACTCACCTACTTCCAATCGCCACCACTCACGATCCACTTCCAGTGAAAAATTCTTACTTTCCAAACGCTTATTAAAACAAGGAACTTTACAATTCTGACAGTCGTAAATTTTGAATTTTCAAATTCCACATTTTTTTGTCGTTGCAAATTTCTCATCCAAACACAGCCTAAAGGGCTCAGTAGCCACTCTAGATGGATTACAAGGGAGAAAAAACAGCACATGGAAAGACATTATACTTGAGACATGATGTAGAGAATACTGTAGGAACTTTGCAAAAAGGTATGTTTCTTGAGCACAATATTGCATCAACATCTGGACATATTAATGTAAAATCAAATCAATTAAAATTGAGACAATAAAAGAAAAACTCCACAATTTAACACATTTGATACAAATTCTAGTACTTTAAGAAATAGGGCAACGTTGATTAACAGTTTTCAGGCATTCATCGAAGCCTAGGTTCCACCAAACAAAGAAATACAAATCGTTGAACATTATAAAAGGAAAAAAAATGAAGCATATGAAGACACAGACCTTAGATTCATGCAGAAACTGAAAATCTGATTTCTACCTTGCTCTCTTAAATTCCTCCGGACGCTATTATACCTAAGAAGAGAGAGAGAGAGAGAGAGAGAGAGAGAGAGAGAGAGATTAGGGCTGAATGGAAATGGAACTGCTTCAGTTACTGAGCTTTAGTAGAGAAAATGGGGCAAAAGGTGCAAACCTTCTCTCTTTACTCTCTACTTCTGCTTTTGGAAAGAGTGGGAATAGAATGATTTCAAAATGGCGGATTTGCCGAATATATCTGATGGCGTCGTTCTACGCGGGAGCGCCGTCGAGGGCTACAAATCCGAAGGGCCTCGGAGGGACTCTGAAATGCCCTGTGAGACGGAGGCCTGTGAAGCCAGTTTAACTTTAAATGGGCTGGGGTTTGAGGCCCATTTGGCCCTAATGCTTTTGCCAGTGAAATTTGCTGGCAGCATTCCATAGTTCCATCGAGGCTCCTGGGATATTCTCGACTCTCTTTGCTGACCTTTCCACAATTTCGATTCATAAACCAATGGATAATGCTACTTTGTCCCACACTTTTGCCCTATACTTTGTTCTACCAAGTGACTTGGTAGAGCAAAAATGTAGGGTTACCTCTCACACAACCCTTACCTTCCCAAATACACTTGGTAGAGTAAAGTGTAGGACAAAAATGTGGGACTACCTAGCATTACTCTAAATCAATCCGTCCTCTTAATCAACTACCAGATGTTTGCATTTATAAAAACAATTAACTTAGGCCCAAGGTTAGATTTTTCATTTTTTTTTTTGTGTGGACACAATGGAATGGAAGGATCTTGAACCCCTAACGTAACCTACTCCTACATTAGGAGTCCTACCTTTTATCTCAACATCCCTCACTTCCAAGTTCCAAGGTTATATTTGACCACAACAGGCATTTCAGCAGAAATTTTGGGCCTCTATACTGTCATAGGCCTGACCCTGCATATTGTTGACTTGCCTCTTAACATAGACATCATTTATGAGGAATTTATTGTTCATGAACGTAGTTGGGCTTACGAGCAGGTTCATAATTGATGATGATGAACGGCACAAGGCAAATGAATTCCTCCATTAAGTACCACCAAATTCCATACCCCATAACAAATAGACTCAGTTCGGATCTTCGAAAGCAAGAGGAAAGGAAAATGAATTCCACTGTCAAGCATTTTAATCATTTTCCTTCCCTTTTCCCTCGCATTGCATGGAAAAGCCCATCTTTGATACCAGCATCCCCTTTGTAAAACTAGCATGAGAGAGTGCATAACCTAACCAGAGATGCAAAACGGCAAACAAATAACATATTACAGCTTTTTATTTACAACAAAATATATATATATGTAGGAAACCCCATTGCTAGAATAAGCAATTGCTCTGTATGAGTGACTCGTGCATCTCAAACGCACACAGTATTGAAATGAATGAAAAACAACACAACAAACAAATCCTCCTCTGCAGCAATCTCTTCACCAGCAAAACTTCTTTTTCTGCTGCAGGCACAGATAAGATAAGCAGTCTCATGAACAAAGCTGGGGAGAGGAGAAAAATAAATAAATAACTTCAAGCATTAATGAAAAGTATAGATCTTCGTCTCCACTTACCCGGAACTTGGCTTCTTCTTGGCAGTCTATGTATGCCAGAAGTTCTTCTTGCCTCATTAAGGCATCATGCAAAGCCTGCCGAGACAGCAGCATATTCATTAGCAGATAATCCATAAGAACTCAAAAATCCAAGCAAGCATAACAATGAAATATGCATGCTGAGAAGCATATTGCCTGCAAAACATCGTAACTAGTTTGCTCACTGCAATGGTTTAACAAGAATATCAAAATCTCATATAGGGCACCTTTTGTAAATATGTAAAGGCAGCTAAAAAGTATACTCATGTCACTACCCTTGCTATGTTGTTGGAAATCATATAAAATCAACCGAGACATACAATTACCTTCTTTGTGGCAATAAGCTCTGCTTCTAATGCATCCACACGATAAACAGCAGCATTCAGTAACTCCACTTTCTCATAAGGCATCTCTAATGACTTTTCCTGTAACATGTCAACCTTCTCCTCAAGCTCGCCCAGCTTTTTCAGAACAGATGAGAGGAGGTCTGCCTCAGTAAACCCTGGAGCCGGTGAAGGGGGACGGAAATCCTCATTGGACACTGGTTCCAGTGTCAGGTCAGCAATGTTGTCAGAATAATCGGACACTGAGTCAGGAAGTTTCTGAGTCACCTGTAATGCTACTGAACGAAAGAGAGTAAAGAGGGCCATGAAGGCAGCCATAAGCACAGCCCAAATCTGAGCACAAATTCCAGATTCTGGAATTTTTTGTGTATTTGGCAGAGAAAGTGTCCCTGCAATGGATTTCAATGGATTCGCTCAGTATCAAATCAAGTCCAAATTCGTAACAAGTGGCTAGAGTGATGATGTCTGTGATAAGAAGCCCCCTTCAAATAAAAAGCCAAGAAAGAACAAAGCCCAAAGTGGGACAAAATCCCAAGAATGGACCTTTAACCAATTTTGTCCTACTATTTATGGGGTGGGGAAACTGCTCCCCATCATGAAGCCAAGTCTGTGATAACAAAACAGATTTCATAATGATATCCTAATGGCCTACTATGCATCTAAAAGGTCATTTGATAGCCAGTATACAGTATACACCACAAATAGATTTTAGTGTTAGACATCCAGTAAAAGCTACATTCGAACCACACAACATTTTATCATCAGTAAACTTAATAAAATTCAACTCAATTAGTAATGTACTTGTTTACCTCTGGAAGCATATGACTGTTGCGAGGGTACTTGCTTCTTCCATCCTACATCCACAGTCTTGTCAACCATAGGCACACATTCATCATACTCGGAGAAGCCACCAGCATAGTTTGCCTTTCCAACCACCCTAGCCTAAATAATCATCAAAGCATAATAAATACTCCTATAACCGTACAAGTTTGACGAGGTAACATTAATATGCTTATTTTAGTGGAGTCCATTCACTCTTGCCTATGTCATTTCACATCTCAGTGTCAAGAACTTGGGATTGATTTATTCATTCACTTCAGTCAGAGAGACAGTAGTACATAGCAATACAATAAACATGCGTCAGGCTACGCAACAATACAATTGAAATGGGTTAAAATGTTCGTCGTGAAAACATCAACAAACCCAAACTGTGATGTACAACGTGTTCAAGTGTCATAAATTGACAAAAGAAAAAGGCTACAATAGGCAAGACTTGTTGCAGAGGTGGCCAGCTTGGCACACAGTGCTTGAAACCCATGCTAATGATCTGAGGCTTACATATACAGTAGAGGAAAACATATTTGAAAACAAGAAGAAAAAAATGAAGTATAATATAGATATTAAAATGCAAGGAAAAATATAGAAATATGTTTATTATTTCAAATATGGTAAAGACAACTGATCGAAATTTCTGGATTTTCTGCTAATCATTTTCAAATGTTGTATCATTATTTATTACAAATACTTACTTCCTCACGGACAGGAGTCAAACTTGGATGTGAATAGCTCCCCATTATTTTAGGAGTAACAATATCTTCCACTTCAGATCCTGATTCTGTGGTCGATGTGTCACTACTTTTTGTCTGGCTCAAAAGATAATCAAACCGGCCTTAGAAAACAATGTAACATGTCGAACTGAATTTTATAAAAATTATAAACATAAATGAGATTCCATAGTGCAGACTACATAGACAGTCTAGTAGATACTACCGTTGGATAGCGTGGCTTATCACAAGCAATTACTCTCCCCTCACTGTTTGAAACTGTTACTATTTGTCTGGAACATTGTGCTTCACCACCAAGAACCATCTGCATGCAGACAGTGATCTTATTTGAATCATAAATATATGGGCAAAAAATAATTAGAAGAGGGATTAAAAAATGGCATGACAGAAGATACATAACAGTACCAATTAATATTTTCAAAGCCAGCAACAAACCTTCAATATGTTTGTGTCTTTCCATGGCCCCTTATCGGACCTCAAACAACCTCCCTGATCTGCACAGGTACAGCTACCACCCAGAAATTCTGGCAACTCACTGAAAAAAGTCCCAAGTTATTCAAGAAGTTTTAAACTGGTCAGAACAACTACTGAATGAGAAATAACCAGAATTTCCCAGAAAAATGATGATACTAATTCTATTCAATTACCTTGCACCAATTATTTCAAGCAATTTGTTCTGGTATTTGTTACCAAGAACCTGAGAAAAAGGTTCAAAAAAAGGCAGAGTACTAATTGCTTTTACCGGATAGAAAGAAAAAACACTTTTACCATCAAAAGTAAACTCTTTTAACATACATGAATCTTGGAAGTTGTTCTGGGGTCGAGAAAGGTCTTCACTGTATTCCAGAGCAGCCTAAAACCAGGACCAGCATTAATGATAAACATCTGGCAAAGTGTCTGCAGAATTGTTGTTTAGATGTTATAAGAGAGTGCAGTATTCAATCACTTGGATTTGACTTCAATTCCAATAATTAATATCAGAAACTCGAATAAGAATGCAATTATCAGAAAATAATTTTAGGGTATTGAGAATTGAAACTGCATACCTCAGGGTAGTTGTCACCATCAATCTTCTGCAGCTGCATAATGAGTTCTCGTGCAGACTTGGTTAGGTTCTTTAAACCCTGAACAATAAATAAATGAATAGAGCAAATCAAGAACATGTACTCTTATAAGCCAAACTACATACTACCTGATTTGAATTGGTGCCCAGGGCATTACAAAAATTAAAACATAATAACAGAAAACATACCACTCCTTGAACATCTAATATTGTAGTACTTGAATCTATGTGTCTCTGTGCAGCAATAGAGCAAGCTGGAAACTTTATTGCAAAACACTTTTCAAACTCCTGCACATGGTATCTCAAATACCGATCCAGAGTTGTCACCTGCATAAGCTTGTTGGGATCGACTTTTCCTAGTCTTTCAATGTAAACAGGTCTTCCCTCCTTATCCACACCATGATAACCCTGGGGGTAGTACTGCAGGACCTCGTTCAATTCTTTGAATTCAAAATCCTGACAAAAACATCAATATGCCGCCACCAGACAGTTAGAATATTTAGAATAAAGGGAAATTTGAAAGGATACCAAACTTGGCAAGAACAAAAATTAGCTAACTATGAAACCAGAGAACACAAGGGAAACACATTGCCCAAAAAAAATTGCAGGCAAATTTTGAGATGAAATTACATCCAAAATAGAGTCAGTGCCAAAGTCTTTTCTCCATTGAATCATGTCAGCCCACATGTGCTTTGCTTTCTCACCATCAAACTTCCTTGCTTTCAAAAATCTGCAAGAAATGTAACAAATGAGGATTAAAAATGTGGAGTACAGACATTGAGAAATATATCGTCTCTCAGGCAGCTGGGAAAAAAAAAAATCAAATTAAAGGAAACAGGAGGAAAATCATCCATAAAATTATCAAACTAAATCTTTAATACATAATAACGGGTAAATCCAAAATACCAAAGGTGTAGTAAATGAAGTGCATGGTAGTAAGATTCAATTGGGAGGTGGAGAAGTTAAAGATTGCAGCCCGATGATGTCATACATCCTCTAATGGGGGGGTAAGATCAAGTAAATGTAGCTAGTTGTATCTTTTTTGCAGAATTTAACAGGGCAACTTGAAATTTTATCCGACAAATCGAGATGCAGAATTTCACAAGTCACCTATCACTATGCTTATAAAAACATATAGTCTATGTACAAGGCTAGGAGCCCAACAAAAATCCGTTCTGCATTATGTAATTTTCAACATAAATCTTCAGATTTATTGTTTTAAAATTAGATTTGATCATCCCCTTTTTCCATACTAAAAATCATAAACAATATTTATTTTTATTTTTTTAAGAGATACGAAGTAGAGGCATCCCCTACCTATTTGGTAATGCGGTTGCGGAAATAACTTGAGATAATTTGTGTCAACCAACATGAAAAATACATAAATCCAACATGGGAACTTTGAAAGACACACTTAGTACATGAACACAATATACGTCTTGTGAGTATTTGTCTATCATACAAAAATATAACATAAGGGAAAGGAAAAATACCTCAACAACATATGATAATCATCATGTCTTGCAGGTAGCAACTCGTCCAAGCTAAGTGCTCGTCGGAATGCGTCTACAGCCTGTAGCTCCCCAAGATCCCGAACATCCTCAATCGAAACAGAAATAACTCGGCGATCACTTCTCTTCCTGGTTTTTTTCTTAAGAGAATGTTTGAATTTACTAGATGCATTTTTCGCTTTCTTCTTCAGATTCCCAATTCTTGTCTTCTTGTTGTCATCCTCTGAGTTTTCAAAATCTGATTTCCTTTCTCTTCTTTCATCATGACCAGAGAACCCCTCAAAACCTGCATAATCACAAATTCACAATGTAGGAGAGATGATACCAACAGTGATAAAAACAACTAAAACTAATCAAGACCAATCACAGTATGTATGTGTGTATGTCTGTTTGTCTGTTCATACCATATTACCAAGTGAAAAAAAAAAAATTATATATATATTAATGCGAGATCAATCCAAAACAGATTTAAGCATCCACACATTCACATTGAACTATGAAGATAAAAATTGCATTGATTACCCCAACTATTGTAAAACACACTTAATTCCAAACCCTATGAACTGCGACGAGTCTCAAGTAAGTAAATTACCTTCAAGAGACAAATCTACATCGTTCCGAATAATTGTCTATATGTGCATGTACAGTAGTATCAAAGTCCAGACAAATGAAAGAACATAAATGATGATATCAAGTTCTTGTCAGAATGGATCCTAAACAGATTGAAGCATCTACACATACACATGCATAGAATTCAAGGCACAAATCCATCATCTTGAATGGGAAAATTCAAGAGAATGATGATCATCTTCACAAATGAGAGTAGAAATGCAAAATAGAACCATTTCATGAATTTCTAAAATTGATCCTATAACATCAACTAAGGCGTCCGACTCCAATTTTTTAAAAATTGTTCCATTGAAGATGACGGATTTGTGGCTTTAATACTATGCAAAATACCACTACTACAATTTACTTACAATTTGGAGGACCAAACGGGCCCCTAGTAAACCTTAGAAATTCAAAACCCTAGAAACCGTAAACAGGGCCAGAGTTTCAAGTGACTTGGGGACATGAAGATGTCAAGAAGAAAACAGTGCAAAAGAATTGTAAAGCAACGAGTGGAAACAGAGAGGGTGTACTCACAAGGCCTAGTGAACCGATCGAGTGACCCTGACATGTTGATGATATGCTCCGATCAAGACTGCCGTCTCGTGCCGATCAACGACGGTCGTTGAGCGGGCAGTTTGATTCTCCGGCTGAAACGACGGCGAGAGGATTTGAAACGCTGGGAGACGGTGTATGACTATGAATAGATGTCATTGTTTTTCATGCTGGTGGCAATACTAATAAGATTTGCCACGTGTCCATAGAATGCGACTTGTAACGGAAGCATGGCGGCAGTTTACCTACTTTATTTTTATTTTCTACTTTTTTGAATTTTCATTGGTCTTTTTATCGTGCCATTATGGTCATCTTCATTTCAAAGTTAATAAAACATGATTTTTAATCCCAAATTAATGGGTTTTTTTCCGTAGTCACCTGCCAAATTTTGGTACCAGATTTTTGTAGCCAAAACCTCATGGGCCTGGGAATTTCTTTTTTATTATTTTTTGTTTAACAAAGTGGAGTCATCTCATCCCCAGGTGAATTGGTGCACATAATACTAACTCTTTACATATTAAAAACTAAATGTATCACTTTGAATGAAATCATTTAGGAAAGTCAAGCCAAAATAAAATCATTTCATGTGCCTGTGTGTGTCGTTCACAAATAAATATAATTGTATAGAATATTCAAGATATACTACACATGAAAGGTTATCGTCTACTTTAAGTTAGTTAACTCTTATAATAAACACAATTGATAAATTACCCTAAAAAATAGTAAAAAGTCGAAGTTACAACAATCTTCTTCTTAAGGTACAAGTCTCTAGTAACCATTGGTTAATCCTTGAAGTTTATTACATAATTGATAGTATAATGATCGATCAGTGTTGAGAATGCATTAAAATATCATTGTTTTAAAAAGTTCTGTTTTCTAAGGGATATATATTATTAATTTATTTATTTATTATTAACTTTTTTTGCTAAGGATAAGATGAGAAAGAAAGAGGTTATACGATTATATATCGACATGACTGAATAAAGGTGATGAAGTAACACATAAAACTGATAAATATTTCGCACTCTAAATACTTAGATGACTTTTAGAAACACAAAACTCAATGTACAAATTAAATTTATGCTAAACAACCAAATGAGACTTTAGAGTGTTTTTTTAATTTTATTTTTTATTTTTTATTTTTTAAAAAAAAAACCAAACTCTCAAAATATAGGTCTATTTTTTAGCCTAATTAGTAACGGATGTTGAAAGTGACCCAATTTTCGGAACCATATCTGAATTTTCATATCCATCATCAAGTTTCTCCCTTGCTGAATTTTTACCCCACTACAATTTTAGGTGTCGTCGAGAATCAAAACCATGACCTAACCGTAATGAAAGATGTCAAGATCATGTATTGGATGTGCCTTGGCACCAGCGTGGTTCGTTGAGAAGTCAACATCATTTCTCTTAAATATCTCTTGGCATCAAGTAGTAACGACACCCTTCAAGCAACCCAGATCTCATCGAACTCCTCTAGAAAAAAAAAAATCAAATCAAATTAAATTAAATTCACCCTCCACGTACCTAGATAGACAACCAAACTTCAGGATCCAGGAAAAATGTTTTGCGCACCCTGCAATGGGATTGGGATTTGGTGAAATTTGAGACTTTTATTGCATGCTGAAATTACAACTAGATTGATACCCCATTATAAGGAAAAAAAAAAGACGACTTGAATTCACTGGTAACAAAATAATTAAGATCACAAAATCTAAGAACTGCTTTGCTACTAGTGAATCCAAACCGTCTTTTCTTTTCTCTTACCACGTGACGTCAATCCAACAATAACTTCACCATGCAGTTAAAGTCCCAAACTACAACAAATCCAATGCCCTTAAAGGTGGCCCTAATAACTTCCCAAAGTTGATAAGAAACCCGACCTCCAGATGTATGTGTAAAAAGCAGGGCCCACTGAGAACTCCTTGCCAACAAAGAAAAACCTTTTCACGTAACACTCGCACCCAAATCCTCCTTGGAACAACCTGTCTGTAACTACGGCCTGTAAGGCATTTGACAGAAGACTAGCAATGGCAAAGCACCTAAATAAAAAAACATACTGATGGAAGGGCACTGTTTCTTGTGTTTGGTAGTGATCTCTCAACCACAAGGAACGCCATAATATGCCCATTTCAGTACTCACCCAGACCAGATGGAACGTCTTCCCCCTTAAGGGGGAGGGTGAGGAGGAGGTTGTTCAAACTTCTCCCGAGCATGTGTGTACGGAGGAAGGGGTTATGGAAAAGGGGACAGATTACCCCCCTTGTGTAGCACAATTGCTCATTCAGCTCTCAATTGAACCAAAATAAATAAATAGCACACCTCAGCAAGGAAACATGTACACATAAACTGGCCAGTATAGGCATGGGAATCAGCAACACAATAATAAACAGAAAACTCCACGTGCTTCCAACAATATATTAGCAGTAACATTTGTTCATATCTACAAATATTCACAACCTTACTACATACATATAGGTAGAAGATGAGAGAGACATGACTCATTACTGGAGCAGCCAATATCATCAACCTCGAACAATGGTTTCTATTTACAGATATCTTTCTCTCCGAATCACTGAAACAACGATGAGTTTTATGTTAATTTGATTTTGGTTGAATCATAAAAGGAAAAGAATACACAATAATTGACAAATTACAGTGGAGAGGAGAAGAACAGAAAAAAAGAGGGGAGGGGGGAGGAGAGGACAGCTAACAATGTTTAAATGCAGTGGGAGAGAGATGAAATATCATACATGCTATGTCCAGTTCCTCTTAGACCGAAGTTGCGTGAGTTTGTCCCTCCACTGAGCTGTAGTCAAACATCAGAATCATGAGGACACAAGAACTCTTACATTCCTTGATAAACACAGAACATACTATACAACAAGGGTGCTTGGACCATCCATGGAAATTGGATCTGTCCATTGAATTTTCAAATAGGGCTGTTTGAGGAATTAGAAAGTTGGCCCACCCAAGATGACCAGTTGGCCGATACAGGCATCAAAGTTGGCAGAAAAATTAGGTATCTGGAACCAACTTATTATATCTTTGCTGCTGCCCAAAGGTCGGCAGCCCAGTTCAAACTTGGCTGGTCCAGTTGTCAGCTCCCCACACAGCCCATGTCATTTGAACATGCAAATCAATGATGTAAGATGAAGACGTTACAATAATCACTAGATTAAATAAAACTTTAGCCTTTTAATGAAATCCTTAACCCTCGATTTAAATGACTTCTAATTTGATCAACAATGCAATCTTGTTAAGCAAACGATTCTTTCAACTTTCCGTAAGTCGTGTGGAAAACCAGATCAACCAAAGTTAATCCAGAAATGAGATTAATGTTTGTCAGATGCTTAACAGAGTTGAATCAGTTACTCATAACCTCTTAATTTTTCTATTCATTTTTATTATTCAAGGCATATTGATGGAACTATAAGATTATGGTAAATCATAAGAACAGTCATTTCCAGTATAGTATATTTTCTAGATGGAACCCTGCAAGCACTAGACATGTAGGACTTTCAACAGGCAGTAATTTACTGTGGACATCACTCACATCAGGAAATCCACTAATCACTCACTTGCTACAAAGGTCAGATTCAATGGATAGAGTATGAAGCAGAGGAAAGATCAAAAGCAGCCATTAAATTACGAGGTTTATGGAAACCATGACAAGTGAAATATTTCCAGTACAGCATTCAAAACAAAGCTAATCTACATGAGCTATCTTAAAAGGGCAGATGGTCACCACGGGAAATAAATTTTAAAAATTTATTTTTATTAAGGGCAATCACAATGAATATCTCATTGCATGTATAGGAACCTCTTTAGGATTCCAAGAAATGACATATCTTAATTACTTCATTTATCACATAATTAAATCTTAAAAATCAGTGTGTGCATCCAAATGCTACACATAATTAAATCTTAAAAATCAGTGTGTGCATCCAAATGCTACACACACACACACACACACACACACACACACACACAAATGCTACACATAATCACAAATGCTACACATAATTAAATCTTAAAAATCAGTGTGTGCATCCAAATGCTAGCACACACACACACACACAAATGCTACACATAATTAAATCTTAAAAATCAGTGTGTGCATCCAAGCGCGTGCGCGCGCACACACACACACACACACACAAAAAAAAAAGACGACGACAATGGATTACACTTGTGAATTGTGATGACACTTTAACGTCCAGATATCCCTTTTCTTTTTCTTTATTTTTTTTATTTTAAGAAATGAAAAATCAAAAGATTGACATAATTTCCATCCTCCAAAAAAAAAAAAAAAGGAACTTTAAATAACAAAACAAGTTTATACCAATTAGACCGAAAAAGCATACCAGCATCTCTATAGCGTTCCTCAACAGCAGCAATCAGCATGTTGCGCACAAGATTGAACTCCTTTGTTTCAACACATGGCTGACCACTAGGCCTGAAACCATACCACTTTATTAAAACATTACCTTTCACCAAAGCAGAGACACAGAGATTCTAAATTAGCTAGTTTAGACTGATAATGTGAGAATCCCTAAGATCTATCACTAAAATATCTCCACCATTACTTTCCTATTTTCCACCTACGGTAATGCGAGCAAATTTCCATAAATGCTGTCATTTGTCTATTATTCGTTTACATTCTAAATTTCCATACCTCGAGGTTGATCATCATGGACATCCAAAGCCACTCACATCACTCAGCCCCTGTTATTAAAACTGGACCGGACAGGCCAGTTGGACCAATTAACCGGCCACTTGACCTATTCGGTTTTTGCATTCAAACCGAATCGAACTGGACCGAACCAGCTGAACTGCTGCATTTTCTAATGAACCGAACCGTGTAACTAATGTTTAAAAAACCCACAAATGTGAGTGCACAGAGAGTTGAACCTTGAAAAAAAAAAAGTGGTGTAGGCGTGTAGCCCACTCATCTACCACTAGTCCATGTGTTTGTCTTTATTTAATACTTGATGTATTATTTATGGTTGTTCAAATGCATAAACTCTTCATAACAGTCAAATGACTCAAATCTATAAATAATAATAATAATATTGAGCGATACAACCAGCTTACCCACAGTTGGACCAGTGACCCATCCCCTTGATCGGGTCACTGTCCGGTCTTGGTTTGATAACTATGCACTCACCCAAAAGTTAAAATATCATGTAGACAATTCCTATATCCTAATAATTTCCAAGGTATCTTATCAAAACTCAAAAACAATTGCACTTCTACAACATAAAAATCTAATAAACTATATTTCCCGAGCACAAAAAATTTCAAGTGCACATTCAACAAGAATTATCCCAGTTAAATAGAATAAAGACAATTGTTAAGGATTTAAGATATACCGATCCAGTTCTGTGAATAATAATCCATCTGAAGCAGGTGCCTGAGTCGACAGCTTTGCAGACTCAATGACTCTCATTCCATCACTGTACGCCAAGTACTTGTTGACTTGTATTGGCACCTGCACATAATATGAAAAATTACTCTTCGGTTGATTTAAAGAAACCAGTGATACCGTGGTAAGCATTTAAGACCATATGCTTTCAAACTCATGTAATAATATGAAATTATAGGCCTGCCCAATCAATCTCAGAGAAGCCCGAGTTTCTCTGGTTGCTAGCAGTTGGACTGTCGGCACTCTTGTTCTTTTTCATTAAGGGAAGTACAAGATAACTAACCATTTTTATCACCAAGCAATTGAAGACTCTATATGAAGTAGCCAAGTAGGTACAATGTAGCTCCAACTCAAATCCATTAGATTTTGGAAATGTAGCAATAAAATTCAAATTCAAACACAATTCTAATCTAGCACATTAGGGGAATGAGACATTTCTTAATTCAAATCTATCATATTTAAGGAATGGATCAAGACAGTTCAATTGCAAACTTTAACTTCTCTTTATTTCAGTTTCAATGAAATATTCTTTCTATACAATTGTAAATCCCTTAGAATAATGAATTTGATCAGTTCTAGCAGGACCAGGACTCAAAAACCATTTACAGAATAGGGAAAAAAAAAAAAAAACAAGAAGAAGAACGGTTGAAATATATATATATATATTGCAAAAGTACCTTGCACCTCACAGCGATGTTAATGGCATCTGAAGGCCGAAGGTCAAAGCTGACACTCTCTGTTTCATTACCCACCTGTGAACACATACAACATAGAGTCAGTTGATTATTATACACTTTACAATTCTATGGTCATAGAAGTTAGTCCACTAAGGTACAAATGTCTAATAGGTATATGCCTTTGTGAGGTATAGCTGAGCAAAATACGCCTCATGTACTCTCTTAGTGACCCGAACAAGTTTCACCTGCAAAGGAGAAAAACAACCTATATCAAAGCCAACATTAATGAAGAAACTCAAGGTGCTGATTATTAAACAGATAGTCCCATTCTATGATCATCAGAAAAGAAATTAAAAATTGAACTTACAGCATAGCCCATCTTGTCAATCATCTCCTTCATTACATGATAAAGAGTGGGTCTAGCCTAAAAAAAGAAAAAAAGGAAACAATAAATTTATATTTTGGCACAACTTGAGATGGAATCCAGAAGATGCCAAAATTGAAATTTGGCAGATTGGTCAACGCGGGAAGATAAAACTCATGCCTAGACAAATAATGGAAGAAGAAGATAACGTACAATTGGAACATTGCGAACTGCCGCCATAAGCAACACACTTGGCATCTCCACTGCAATTAAAGGCAAAGCATTAATTGATAAGAAAAAAAATTTAATGAGTGTTTGATGCAAAACAATGGAAGAAAACCATTCTCTTTAAGAAAGTAGCAGATGCAAGATGCACATACAAACAATTATAGGGAGAAGAAGACCAGTCCCATCTTCCATCTTCAGTACAATTGCTGGATGTGGAGCGTAATCTGGCATATGCCCACCCTGAGGATTGTTATGGACACATCTTAAGTGCCTACCATCTGTCATTTTGATGATAAAACCATCCGCACCACTCTTCACCTCAACTACAGGGATCAACCAAGGGACACGAGACATCAACTAATTGTGCATAGGATACTACAGTATACAAGAAACTTTAATAAGCATAAGCATTGCCATATATGCAATTCAATCTTGTCCTCCTTGCAACTACAAAATTTAGAGGCAAAATGGGTTTAAAGAGCCAATGCAAGTCGCTGCCATTGATCAGCAATAAGATAATGAAATGGGTTTAAAGAAAAACAATACAACGAACAAGAAATTTATGATAACCAACATCCAAAATAACACATAATAAGCATACAAGGCCGAGATACAAATTCAATTTAGTGTAATGTAAGGTAAATAGACATTAATTAACTGCCATATAGCATACCAGCTTCAACGACACTAGAGTTGACATAATCTTCATCGTTCTCATTGAAATTCTCCGCCATGCTGCCATTACCATTAGAGGATGAACTAAAAGTACAATGAGGTGTCATGCACTTCCGTGCGTATCGTTGATGAGAAAGGAAATTCACTGTATTCTTATCTCCGCCTATCCCTCTGAATCCCCAGAATCCACTTCTAAGAAGTTTAGCCTTCATTAAAGGTCCATTCACAGGTAAAGTGTAAACACCCGCTTGCTTTGCACGGACGGTGGGGCAGATAACAGGTCCTTGCAAACTTCCCATTTCACCTCCTTCAAGATCCATCAGATATTCACATAACTTATGAATAATGATCCCACGAAATTGATCAAAACAATAAAATTAAAGGCCATCAAACGTTTTTTAATTCAAACGAAAAAATAGATAAATCAAGAATGTCCTACATATATACGCACACTTCAAGAATCGCCGGCTTACAGTCGAGTTCTGCATATAATTCTCTCTCTATATATATAATTAAAGAATTAGAAATATCTCTCTATATATTAGTCAATTGATGAGTGTTAAAGTATGCTTCCATCTTAGGATCATGAAGATAAAAAATTGATATACAAAGGTTATATCGCACCTGAAAGCCTCTAACAGCTCTCAACCTCGACGAATTTCAACAATCAAGAGCTTTTAATCGCCGATCAAAGCTATAAACAGGGAAAAACTTCCAACTTTCTCGAGCTTTTCCCGCGAATTTTCCCAAGAATCAAGAATTCCAGAAAATAAAAAAATAAAATAAAATAAAAAGATCGATTCCCGAAAAATTAAATCGTGATAGAAAAATCGTTGAAAGATCGATATGATAAAAGATAATACTCAATCGATCTACAAAAGCGGAACCCTAGAATCGAACCGATCAAGAAAGATGAATGGAATTTTACAGAGGAGGAAAGAAAGCTTCTAGTCGAAGGAAGAAGGAAGAGAGATTATTAGAGGATATGCATGTTCAAGAAGATAAGAGATTCTTTTGGAAGAGTGAAGATAGCTGAAAGAGCCTATGATGGAGGGAGAGATATTAGAACGTACATTTTATCAACAAAATCCTTTTTGTTGAATGACGGATATGCCCCCTGTTAACAAACGCAATGGCATCGTTTTTTTTATTTTATTTTATTTTTTTGGGATAAGCGGTTTGATTCGGTTATGGCCTGTATCTTTTTTTTTTTGTGGCCTGTATCTTCTTTACCCAATTATGACATGCCCTGCTCAAAGATGGCTAACACCTGAACATTGAACAGCTATTTCAGACCAGTCTGGCCCATTTTCATCACTCACAAACCCACCATTTATGGAGGCATTGGACCACCGTCCACATCCACCAATGTTAATCTATATGTTTCATCGAGATTAAATACTTAAAATCAATGAGTGAAATAGGTCTTTTTTAGGTCATGTTTGTTTATTTAAAATGGAATCACAGTTAAACTATGTCACATCCATATAGAATAAGCAAAATTGCTGCCATGCTAATTTTACATCAAAATAACAAGTTAATGTGATAATTATTTTGAAACATGTCATGTCATGTTAGAAATCATATGATTTGTATTAATTTGGCATTAACCCATGTTAGAAGATTGGGAAGGTAGTTGTTTTTTTCTTTTTCTTTTTTTTTTTTTCCTTTTTGGTGGGTGGGGGGATGTTTGGGTTTGGTTGGTTATTATTCCATTAACTAATTAAGAGGGTATGCCACCATGCATGACCCGAACAGATCCGTTCCATGAGACCCGAGCAGCCATAAAAAGGCAATTGGCGAGGGCAACACGTTTTAGTAATATAGTTCTGAGTTGAAGGGTATGTATGACCTTTTAGTAAAATGGATAGAGAAAGTCTGAACCGCTAAAGTCTGCTGCTTAAGATGACAGCAGCACTAGCTATGCGACACAACAGCAGTGCCGGCTGCCAACAACATTAACATGTCCAGATGAGCGCCACGTGCATGTTAATCATTCCTAGGAGGGTCTGGATCGGATAAGGACTCTCTCTCCTTTATTATTATTTTTTAATAATTGATCATCTTTTTTTAAAAAAAAAATCTTAACAAGTAAAAAATCACGGCTTCTTCAAAAAGGAAAAAAACATACAGTCATTGTGCTCGTTTCTTCGTACCCATGTTTAAAACATCAACTGCAAAATCTCCCTCCAAACATCATTTTTCCTTAATTGAAAATGCCACTTTTAAGACGTATGACAAATCGAAATCTTGATGCAATTGGCAACGACATGATCCAACGGATGAGATGGATAGAGAAGTAAACCATACGCTGTCAGCTGTCTACAAGCCACCATTTTCTGGTGGGGGGTGGGGAGGGGGTGACGTTTACGACCCACCATGAAAAAAATAATAAATAAATAAAGACATGGGTTTCCCATTTCAACAAATGAAAAAAATAAGAAGGAAATGTTGTTCTGACAAAGGTGATTGGTTCCCTGGTTTTCCCATTTCAACAATATTATTAAAGAACTTTCAAAGCATAAAGACATGGTTTTGCTCATAATTAATTTACATTTGAATAATGTTCCTTCCAAGTTTCCTAACAACGACTTTTAATTTGGCAGCAAACGTGGGGGAGGACAAGAGGAGATCCATTCAAATATTGGGCTATGAGCAGCTGACATAATGGTCCATTTTTTTAATTAAATTAATCACCATATGAGAGATGCTTTTCAAAATGAAACTTTATTTGTTTAATTAACAAGCACGTAAGAAATGTTAAAAAAATAATAATAGAGGAAGGGAGAGAAAATTATTTACTATTCATTGATTGAATGGTGGGGCCGATAGAAAGAAAAGCAGATGGTTGTTGTTATTATTATTATTTTTAAAATTTATATAAATATAAATAGTGGAAGACCACCATTGATCGGTATCCGGATGGTATTACGAGAAGCTTCGTTTTAGGGATTAAGGGTAGGTATTAGGTGTGTTGTAATGTTATTAATATCTAATTTTATATTAAATCTTTTTCTTTTTTTTTTTCCTTATTGATATAGCTATGGATGTGTCATTTTTTTTATATATTAAATGAAGATATTCCAGTTGTTCTCTATCCGATTAATCCTCATAGTATTAGCGTTCAAATCAGCAAACAAGACAAAAACAAGAAGGGGGAGCAAGGATGGGTCCAAAAACTTTTGAAATCTAGAGCCCACTGGGTTGCATCATGGGCTGCCTTAAAGAAAGGATTCAACTCTTCTACAATTATTATCCACTAGCAAAGTGACTTACAAGGTTCCATTTACGTCAGCGGAATAGTGACAACACCGTCTAAATAGTGACGTGGCATACTTTGAGTGTCGCTGCCTTGGAGGGTTCGGTGATTAGAGTGATTAGAGAAACAAAATCCTACAAATGGGTTTGGACAAATCTGAGAGGCCCCAGTCAAAGCTGGCCCACTTATGGCAGGCTAAGACGACGATATGTAGTTTCTTCGCAATCACACATGTATTATCCACAATAGCTATAGGTAATTTTCCTGCAAATCTACGGTCCATTGTTTTTGTGATTGTACGGTCATGAAAATTATTTTATTTTTGATTTGGTTTGTACTTGATGCGTAATTTACTTTTAAGTCCCTGTATATGAGAGAGAGAGAGAGAGAGGGGGGCGAAGATTTGAATCCATGACCTTTTTTAAGTCGTGGTGTCTTATGATATTCCTTACTCTTACCTATTTTTAAAAGTTAAGAGTTGAGAAATGCGAGGTATATGAAATTCACATTCACATTTGATGCTAAACTCTTATTAGATTCTATACCTCTTTGGGTTGCTCGTCAAGTTCCTAGGTTGGCCAATAGTGTGGCCCATGAGTTTGTCCAATGAACTGCTTTTCGTAATATCTTTGGTTTCATCCTCATCATTTCTCTGTCTGATATTGTTTTGTTTGCAGATAAGGGTAAAGGAGATGGAAGCTTTGGTCCTTTTGATCCTTAATTAATATATAGTCTTGTTTATCAAAAGAAAACTATAAGAGTCATCCTATCCAAGGAGCAAGGTGCATGTCTGCATTAAAAGGACTTAATTTGGTCCATATCAAGTCCACATGCAAATTTTCTTTCCATCCCCTTCTTTTTCTTTAATTTATTCGGTTGAATTCAATTATTTTTAGAATTATCTCACATCCAAATGATGGCATATTGACTTTTTAATACTTTGTATATTTTTTGTTTTGTTTGGTTATGTTTCATGTTTTATGACAGGAGAATCATCTCGCAATAAAGTCTTTTGGATCTACTCATGGAATTTAAATTCTGACAAGGAGAGCAACTCACGCTCACAACCCTTTATTTAAATCTTGAGTTGTCCCAATAGAAAATCGAATCTGTAACCATACACCTAATCGCATAATCATAAGTTTACCCTTACTAACTGGCATGGGCTATCCAAGGGTGGGTATATTTTTCGTATTTCAATATGACTTGTCGGTGGTGCTGAGTGATAGTAATTGCAGCATGGAGGACATTGAAAACATGCAAGGTCCAAGTCCAGCTATGCAATCTTACCTCTCATAATAATATAGTGTTTGTTTGTGGAGTTAACTGATGTACATAAAGATCCAAATGAAGGCACAAACAAATATGCATTCATTTTTTCTCTTTCTTAAATCCAAAGGATATTGGGCCAAATACCCATAGGCCATGTTTATTTAATTGGAATGAAATGGATGGAATGAAAATCACATTCCGATTCATTCCATATAATGTATTTGGATGAGATAATTTAAATAAGAATGGAATCAAATAGTGTATTTAGATAGTCAATTTAAATTTATTTTCATTTCAGGCTACATCAAGTTTAGAATCAAATTTCATTTCAATCCATTCCATTTCAATTAGACAAAAATTGTCTTATTTTGTATATAAATATATAATTGATCTTATATTACAAGTTCTCCTTTCTGATCAAAGACCTTACAATTACAATTGTGTCGGTGCGACGTTAATGGGCTAAGGGCTAACGGTTCGAATATTATCATTGGAAAAAAGAGAAAGAAATATGAGAAAAGAACTCGAATTTCATCAACTAAAAGAGATATATATATTTTAGAGAGAGAGAGAGAGAGAGAGAGAGAAGAACTTATATCACATGGATGTGGGCTTACTTGGTTAAGTGGCCGGGTGAGGGAAAATAGCAAGTGGGAAGCGATTCTAAAGTCAGAAAATTACGGACAACGAGGCTTGTAATTGATGGGAAAGAAGGCATTGGTAGGGCCGTAGGGGTTGGCAGAGCCCAACTTAACTAGAACCCAATACCAAGTTGGAAGTTTTCTGTTTACCTCAAAATCATATTTTGTGCATAATCTTGTTAAGGGATGAAAAGTGTACGCGTAATTCACTAGAAAATATCATTTTAAATAATTTTGTAAATTTTTTTTCTTCAAAATCTATAGTTTAAGTGGACATTTTGGTCAAAAATGAAATTGGGATTATAAATGCATGGCTAAAAAGTCTACTTAAATGATAGATTTAGGAAAAACTTTCTCGTGCAAAATTGTTCAAAATGATGTTTTCTAGCGGACAACGTGACAACTTTCATAATAAAATTTTATATTTTTCTTAAACCTTCAAAAAATAAAATTAGTAGGATGGGGAGATCGGGGTTGCAATATCCAACCCTTGTGTTAACCTACCTAACTGGTACCAACGCATCTAATCCACAAACATGAAGAATTCAAGGGGCAAAGTGGGATGGGTCCAGTTTTGGCAAATTTCCCAGACAAACTTCAGGGAAAATGTTTTGGAAACGGTTGGGCGTTTGGTACTCATTTACCATGCCATTTTCCTCCTCCGCTAATTTTTTTTTTTTTTTTTTTTTGATGAACGATCTAGAATTTTATAAAGAAATTAAAAATTCAAATCCACAAGGAATTGATCCCTAATAAAATTTGAAACTTCTTCAATCCAACACACAGATCTTCAATGTCCTTAGAATGCCTTGCAAGGCCACGTGCCACCGTATTGCTTTCACGACGGACATGAGAGAATGACACCACACCAAAAAATTGAGCCGCTATTAATCTTCTTATTATTAATATTTATGAACTTGACTAATACAAAATCAGATAGCATATTGGAGATCACTAAACTAGCTTACATGAACAATGCGACAGAAGGTTCTTAAAAAAGGACATAATTAAAGATCTTACATATATTTATTAATGGATCAAACTTGGTCCTTCCTAGAATCCTCTTTTTACGGGATGACCAAATTTGCTCCATTAAAACCAAGTTAGAGACAAATTTTAAGGCTCCTAACAGATATGGGCATAAAAAATCAGATAAGCAAGCATGAAGCTAGTGTTTATGTTGCCCCCAGAACATGATTTAAGTCCCTCCACTGTAGTCATTGGGTTGCCAAATGCCTCCACCCCCGCCATCATTCGTTATGTAAGACATGCATGACAAGGGCACAAGACAAAGCCCTCGGCTTTGGAGATCTGGCTTTGGCTCTTCATTTCCTTTGTCCTCAGTTTGCCCCTGAGATCATCAGCAACGTTGCTAAATAAGTATACATGCAGTATTGAAACAACAATTAATGCTAGCGCTACCACCACCTTCAGCACATCTTACATATATAGTAATTTCAGTTAGGGTTTTGTGTGAATTATGAAGGAATGTTATTTTTACTATAGAATATTTACAAATGGGAGAAGAAATGATCGCCATGGCATTAGATATGGAGTTTTATACAAATTATTCATGGAAGTTCGATCAACCTTTTGTCTATAAATTGCATATATAGTTGGGCTACTGTCCAAGAAGGGGCAGGGAAACTAGTAATTTCTTACCGCTTGCATTGTTCTGCTGCTCCTATTGCGTGATGACTTCATGTATGGGACGCTTAGTGTCTGTAGAAAACAAATTTAGAGCTCAGTATTCAATCACAAATTTATTATCATATGTGTCAAAACTCAAAAGCAATCCTTCTTCTTTCTTTTTATCTTTTTGTTTCGGTTTTTTTTTTTTTTTTTTTCTAACAATCAACTATTGTAATTATATATTTATTTTAAAAATAAGATTCTTTCAATAATTATTGCTATTATTTAAATAACACCACAATGCCTGCAGTGTTCTATTACATTTGTATTTGTATTTTTCTTTCTTTCTTTCTTTCTTTCTTTTAATTTTTAATTTTTTTTAATGCAGTTAATGCTACTTCCTCAATCAATGTGATTAAGGAATGAGAGCCCAATTAAGGCAAGGAAACATATGTTGGAATAGCAAGTCCTTGATCTTAACTTATGGGCTCATGGCCATAGCTGGGTAAGGGCAGAAAAAGGTCGGGGAAGGGGCACAGGGATAATCTGGTCATTTGCTTAACCTAACGATAGAAAATTGACAAGACAACTTTGTTCCTTGGCGCAGCGTGATTGGTAAAACGGTAAACCGTAGGCCACCGTAGTGGACACAACCCCCTAACCTACGTCATACCCATGTAAGCAGAGAATCCTTCAGAGAAAAAAAAAAGAAAAAAAAAAAGAAAGGAAAAACCCTCGTCCACCTCGTCAAAACCCTAGAACCGTGGCACATACCCAATTAACTATTGTAGGTCGGTGCCCTAATTGGACTGCCTGTGTCAGTAGGATTTCTCTTCTAGATAAGAATATTTATTCTCACATATATTATAAAAAAATTGATAAATATAAAATAAATATGTAGATGTGTCAGACAGTGGGAGTGTGCAAATCAAGGAGAATGAATTCAAGAAGAATGTTGGGGAAGTGAAAGTACCTCGACCTGATTTTGAAGGAATTTGATGTATCCTATAGCCTCCATTAGTACGGATGCTGTGTCTGTCTGCAAATATTCTCACCCCCCCACATGCAAAAATACTCGTTATTTTCTATATAACCCATAGAATATTAAAAACTCTTGAATAAATTATTATCCTTTCTCAGGCTCAAATATCCTCTGCAATTCTTGAAATTCATTTTTCCCATGGTTGTAACTCTGGAACCACGAAAAGCACGAACATCATAAAGACGAGGACGGCTTGTTGATTTATTGGACTCTTTGTAATCTGAGCAGGTCGCCAAGACTACCATCATTAGGAAATCATGATTTAGTCTCTATCAAAAGGTGCCTAGAATAATTCAACTCATCAAGCGGCCCAAATTGTTCGTTTAATCATTATGTCACTTTGATTCTGGAAATTTAATCATCCCCAGCCCCCATCTATTGTAATCTATGAAATTAAAGGTCATTTTCAAGGCCTAGAGACTTGTGTTTGGGGTGAAAAACGACCTTGCCCTAGTTCTCAACATTCATAACTATCACATTGATAATGATGGTGATGGGATGTAGAAATGCTACCTTGCCAAAAGGTGCCACCAGCTGCTGAAGAGCTGCAATTCTATCTCCTAGTTTCTCTTTCCTAACCTGCTTGAGTGCCAAATTCACAAAAAACCAAATAATCCATCTTAGCCAAGTTTATACAAAGGCAAATCATCTGCACTTGAAGAAATAAGTTTGGTTGATCCTTTGGCACCTTAAAGGGTGGGCAGGAAGCGCGTGACTCCATTCGCGATTTCTTGGGTGCTGTTGCTTTAGATGCCTTTGGCTCCATGTAACTGCTTGGTCTCTTTGCTTCTGTAACTCCATTGATGAAGGGTGATATCTGTAGAATGAAAAGAGTAAAGATTAGTTGAATGATTATGGAAATCACATCCAAGCCAATCTAAAAAGGCCAAAAAATAAAGACTCTGAATTCCTGAAAAAGAGATGCATACCATGTATAAAGCTGAAGGTACTCTTGATATAGCAAAAGAGAAGACTTTTTCTTTAGGTGCCACAAATTTGTTAAAAAATAATTCTGATAAAGGGTTTTAGCTTTTCAAAAAATAAAAAAATAAAAAAAATTCGCCAAATATATAAAAAAAATATTGACTAATTACATTTTGTTCATCATTCATCTTTAGAGTTGTTCCAAATAAATATTATCATCATCAATACTTGTATGGTAGATGTAACATGGCATTTGCGCGCATTCTTTTTTTACAAATATCAAGTTTATGATATTAAAATTTTAAATAATAATAACAGTAACAATTAAGTAGATTCATTAAAACCCAAATGACTAACAAATAACAACAACAACAACAATTTAGGTGGTGGTTGTAGCCATGGCATGACTATGGCTATTTTGACAGTCACCGCACGCAATTAACAATTAAAAAGAAGAGAAAGAAGAAGAAGAGTGTACCCACTTTGTTAGGGTTACTTGATGGCATGTGAGTTAGTTGCTGCATATGATGAAGACCAAAAGAAAGACTATCTTTGACTAGGCCAAGATTATCATGTGAAACCTGGCTAATACTTCCAGTTAACCTTGGGGAGGTCAAGAGGTCCAAAGCCTGCATGTTCATGTCCAAGGTGTTTGAAATCGCTGAAGCCGATTGATTCAAGTTCGAAATATTTATACTCGGAAAAATCTGGCTGAAGCTCCCTCTGCTAGGCATGGCTACTCCTCCAAAATTAGGACAGTTTTGAGAATTAGAGTAAAATCCTCCAGCTGAAGGCTGATGGTTAGATAAAGTCTTGAGCAAGAGCTTCTCACTTAAATCGTCGAAATCTTTGTGCTCATTTTTTATGTAGCTTGTGGGAGGTAAATGTAAATCTTCTATACTTGAGGAACTGTTCATCATTTCAGTGAATTTGGGGAAAGTGTCAGACAGCTCTTCCTTAGTTTTTGCAAGGTGTAGGTCCTGGGCAGACTGACCGGTGAAGCTTGCCACATTACTAGTCCAGTGAAAGCCTAAATCTTGGATCATGGAACTGTTGACTTGAGGGACTAGTGTATCATTCTTCTGCCTTGAATCCCTGGAGTCAAATAGGCTGTCTCGATTGATATTTTGATTGAAGTTAGCAGTATTATTCCTGCATAATCAGTTGAGCAAAAATTATTATAAACATCCCAAAATGAAAATCTTAATTTTGAAAATACAATAAATCAATGCAAACCCATATACAAGCCTTTGAAAAAAAAAAAAAAGACCAAAAAAGAGAGAGAAAAAAAAAAAAAAACCCTAGAGTGGAACAAAATTAAGATTTCTAACTAGTTTGTTAAACTGCTATCTGTGGAATAAGATGTAACAATTACATGAAATTCTTCATTGGAGTTAGTAGTTATCTCTGGTATATGTTATATATGAAACCTGCATGTTTTTTTTCTTCTTCCAAAGGCAATCCAATAAGCAAATGAAGGAAAAAAAAAAAAAAAAAGAACTCATGGGTCTTGGGAAAAACTCATGATAAATCAACAAGAACCCAACAAGCAAAATTTTTGAAGTTATAGGCACTTTCTGATTGATGCACATCAAATCAAAAAAGAAAAGGGGGAAAAACAAAGATTCCAAGTTCTAAGGATAAGTCATGATGATATATAGCAAGACACATTTTTTATTATAATTAAATCAAAATTTTAAAGCAAGTTTAAATCCTAGAGAGAGAGAGAGAGAGAGAGAGAGAGAGAGAGAGAGGATGAACTTACAAAATAGTATTTGAGGACCAGGCATGGTTGTTTCCGACTCCATACCAAGATGGGGTAGTAGGTAAAGAAGAAGACCCAATTACAAGCTGGCCTTGGAGCTGATGTTGGTGATGTAGATTTGCAGATTCCATAATGATAATTAATTCTTAAAGGCTTGAAAATCCCAAGATGAGTAATTAAAATTTAAGCTGCAAAGCTTGAGCTGCTGGAATCTCTCTCACTCTATTCAAAGAAGCCAGTTCAGGTGACACCCACATACCATCTTTGCTTTTAGCCACTTTTCTGAGTTTTCCTCTTTACTCTTTCGAGTTTCTTCTTAAAAGTAGTAGCCTTGAAAAGAAAGAAAGAGTGCTTGAATAATCCATCCCCACACCTCTTTCTCTAACTTTTCTTTTCAGGCAAACCTTTTTTGCAGCTTCACAATAAAAGATTGAAATTATCTATATCTTCCTCTCTCTCTCTCTCCCTCTCAATTGTTTTTCATGTTTCTCTCTCTCTCTCTCGGCTATGCTTTTTGCACTCTCTGCAATTACAGGGAGATGATTATGGTTCCACTACGCCATGATTAAGATCCCTGCCTTCGATCCCAAGGCTTTTAACACAGGTCTTAGAAGAGAAATGATAGCTACCATGCTCTCTCTCTCTCTCTCTCTCTCCCCCTCCCTCTCACTCTCTCTCATACCCACATGTCCAAGGCCCTTATATCGCATGCGGCCATTATCTAATGAGGGATTCCTCTCTACAGTGAATGATAAAATCTTGTGATGTTTGTATCCATAAAAGAAAATGATCTGGACCCTTTATGTGATGGTTCTAATGCACTTGACTTATGAATTATATTCGAAGGTAAAACCATCCAACTGTAGACTGTTTTTTGAAGGACAATCTCCAATGATTTTGAACCATCCAAAAAATGTTGATTAGAAGACAAAAAAAAAAAAATTATTAAAAAGTAATTGATTTTTAATAAATTTAATTGGGACACATTTAATTGTTACTTTATCATCTCTATTCAGTACTCATACTTATGCCAATATGAAGGTCTATGACTTTCTTTTCTCCTAATCTTAGCCCTAGCAAATAAATAAATATTTAAATTTGGAAAACATCAGATGATAGGAAATAATAATTTTAAGCTTACACAATGAGACTAGCTTTATCAATCAATGACTCACAGTAAGTTGGATTCTGCTAAATAAAAGCAAAATTTAATTGTCTGGCTCCTCCTGGTTTAACACTTTCTTTGGCTGTTTACGTTCTGTCTTGGGCTGTCTATACTCAGTGCCACATAAGGAGTGGCCTGCTTATCATTTTAAACAGTATTTTATTCTTAAAGCAATGTTAGTGTAAGCAATTTTACTGCACCCGTGGCCTACTAACTTCAAAGACAGAACTGGATGCAACCACTAATAAAAAACCAGCTCCCTCTTATTTAGAAATGGTTGTCGGTGCCGAGAAATATTTAACTGAATGAAATGATATCTGGGCTAAGATGATTATAGGGATAAATTAATGTTTTCGAAAGGATAATTTTTTCCAGGTTCGAAAAGGCAAAAAAAAAAACAATCAGGATTCTTGAGCTTGGACAAATGGCATATATGTGAATTAGTGTTACAAGGCATTAGATGTGGCCACTAACAAAGATATATAATTATGAATATATAAATGGTAAGAAAATAAATCCACGTTTGAGATGAATCCTAGAATGCAATGTTCAAATATTTATTGGGATTTAAAAGCGACTGATTAAATTGTATTCTTCCAAACAAGAATTGGGATCGATAAAGTAAAGAGCTTGGTTGAGGAGAGAGTTTCGAGCCAAATAAATTTTTCGTCCTCCTGTCTAGGTGTAACCTTTGCTTCTTTATCAATAAATTTTTCTCCTTCTACGGAGGTTCTTCCAAAAAAAAGGAAAAAAGAAAAATGCAAATCAATATCATTTGGCAAATATGGAGCTCTAGAAATAAAGCTGTCTTATTGAAGAAAACTCTTATTATAACCTTGCTAGTATTATCAAAAAAGCGACTAGGATCTACACACATTATGTAATTGGGACAAGAATAGAAAACTCAGACAATAATGCAAGGAAAAAGAGTAAAATAGACTGGCTTTATTCTCAATAATGCAAGGAAGAAGATTAAAAGGGAAAAGATATATTCAGTGGACATCGACCCTTGACAGATGGATGATGGAGTTATAAACTTTCATGGCTCAATTAAATCAAAAGATTAAGGAGCAGCTGGTTTTGTTTGCCCAAATTGATAGCTAGGTATAGAGAAAATCAGAAAATTATATGTACCTAAGATGGAAGATCTAAGTTTGAGGAATCTAAGAAAAGGCTTTAAAAAAGGTTCACATAGACGGTAGCTCGAATCTTGTCGTTAGAAGCCCAATCAATAAAGGTGAATGCCCATGGAGCATTGATAATATTGTAAATCATTGTCTAATTAAAAATAAGTCAATTTTTTTTTTTTTTTTGCCTCGTGACTTCATAAAGATTATTTAGGAAGCTAGTTAATTTAATTATCCATGGACAAGGGCGAAACATAGTGAGGACCAGGGGGGGCCATGGCCCATGCAATTTTTTTGAAAAAAAAACGTCCCTTAGCCTAATAGATTTCCAACAATTGTCAAAAGTGTAGAGGTTGGCTATTGCAAGTGGGTGCAACACACCTCACCAAATCAAAATTCAATTTTAGTTTTACCAAAATAACTCCAATTTGAAAGAAAAAGATAACTTTAAAGATGGAAAGGTTGGTCAAATTATATACAATACCATTTATTTTTTTCTTTATTTCCTTCTCAGTCCCCAAATGCAACTTAGTTTCCTAATCCTCACTATCGCCTGAGCCTCTTCCACCACTCTGTGTCTTAGCACTAAAAAATATTCCAGCACTTTTTTGAAATAATTTACACAGTGAAAACTCATCCATGATTTTATATTAATAGTATTTATATAGTAAAAATTTAACATAAAAAAAACTATTATATCATAAAATTTTCAAGTCGGCCACCCAACCTATAGCTCCTAATTCCGCCCTGTCCATGGAAGAATTGAGACTAGGTGGTGTCATTGATAAAATTGTACTACCCATGTTGCATCAAAACTGACTCGTTTAACAGATAATGCGCCCCCCCCCCCCCCCCCCCAAAAAAAAAAAAAAAGAAAAAAAGAAAAAAAAAGAGGGTACCATGGCATGCAATGAGTGGGCAAGGTAATTTGACTAATTTCCTGTGGCAAGCTAGGTGGCAAAATTAGTGGTAAGTCTGGTAGATCTTGTACCCGCCTTATCATTCCGCGTTAGCTCAATAACGTTTCTTTCCTTGGTGGCCAAAGGGGAAAAAGGGAAGGAGAAAAACTTCCGTCGAACCGTGGCATAGGTCATGTGGTGTAACCAATCAATCACAATCAAATAAAGTGGGATTATCAATAATTTTTTGGTCTTACAATCTCACTTTACTTAACTGTGATTGGCTGATTGCACCACGTGACCATGCCACGGTACCATAGAAGTTTTTCTCGAAGGGAAGAGGGACAAAATGTAAGGGCACTTATATATAGGACCTAGCCTGCTGCATCCAATCCTTCATTTGTAATAAAGCAAGAACTATTAATTCCTATTACTCCTATTAAGTGGACGATGTAAGAATTTAGTTGTCTTTTTTAAAATTGTGGATGTTATTTTAAATTTTTTAAAACCAAATAGAAGCATCCCAAGTTTACTCAAGTCAAGGTTTGAACTCAAATTAGTCTTAGGTGATATTTAGTCCATGTATCCGATCGCGAGGGGATAAAGATTTGAATACATGAACTTTATTTTTAAGTTGTGGTCTATTGCCATTTGTGCAACCCTAGCTTGTGAGTTAATAATTTGTAGATCTTTTCGGCCCATCAATTGATTGAAATAGGGCATGTTTAGACATCCCATAGAAATTCCCCGCTATATTTATTTTCTTTAATGGTGATGCGTTGTGTTTAAATGCCCCAATGGCGATGGTTTGTGCCCCGAAATGCCATGTATAAATCAAAATGGAGCTACTTAATTCAATCGGCTGGTCTTAAAGTTGTTCATTTAGAGTTAGTCGGTTACTCTTTTTTTAAAATAAAAAATTAAAAAAAATTCCTCACCACAAGCTTATGGCTATTGGCCTCCACCATGTGTCCTGGTAATCCAATGAAAATCTGCCTATTACCGATGAGAACATTGAATAGCATGTCCGCTAAGCGTGCACCACTCAGCTAGAAATTGGAGAGAAAGTCTCATCACTAATAATTTTTAGTCCACTTTTCCTTTGGGGTGGGAGGGTAATAGGAAGCAACATAAGGGGGATATATGCATGCCAACACAAATCTAGCTAACTTCTCATATTCAAAATCTAATAGATGCCAAATGATGTTTTTCTTCCTATTTGTAATCTAGAGAGAGAGAGACAGAGAGATTGATTGAGATTTTCCTTTTGTCATGACTCATATGAGAAGCTTGCATTCATTCCGAAGTAAGGATAAAGTTGAAATTTCCTTTTTATCAATTTCCATTCAAAACACTCATTATGATGCTTGAGAGAGTAAATAGTTCTTAGCTATTTTTTCAATCATATCCCCTAGTGGCAAGCAAGAAAACCCTAACCCTAGAACTTGTAGGCATTCCCCACAAAAAAAATTGTGCCAGACACCTGTAAGTACACTTTTCTCTACCACCATTTCAAATTTTCTATATTGATCTGTACCCTCCCCCCCCACTCTCTCTCCGCGTCATACACATTACACGCACATAAACTATTGCACTGTATCTGGCTTCCAACTGTTCATGAATTACTATTTATTAACCGTGATGGATTGAGTGATCTTGGAACCATTTGTCAAGCAAAAGATTTTGAGTTTTAACTCTATAAAACTTGTTTTTGCAGCCAACTCATAGATTTGGTCATGTAATTATTTGGTCCATGTGGGATGAGAAACTGCATGCCCAAGAGGGATTAATAATCGAGTGTCTAAGCATATCTTACCCTCCTGATATAAATAATACTCTATCCGTTCTCCATTGACCATCCCCTTTGAAAAAACACGTTTTTTAAGGAAATCTTATTAAATATTTTCACATCAATGCATATGTTTTAACATTCCAATTTTACTCTTAAGTGTGCAAAACATTAAAAAAAGAGATAATACATTTTTAAGGGTATTTTAGAAAATGAATAAAAAATAACCAATGACTTTTGAAATGTGACAAAATTTTGAAAGATCCCAAAAAAAAAAAAAAGTAGACCACTTATTTAGGAACGGAGGGAGTAATAATATTTGTTGTTGGTGTGAAATAATGATGAAAAAAAGAATCTCAATGCTGTGAAGGAGATTGAGTCACTCTTAGGGGTTGTTTGGCAAACCTGAAAACTTGGTCAGCTAAGAATAAGTTTGGTCAGTTTGTTTTTATACTGTTTGGTAAGTCTTTTTTTCCTAATAAACAATACAGCTTTGTTTTGAAAATAAGACATAAACACAGTTTTTTTTCAAACCAATTGTGAGTTGGTTTATTTAAAAATCAAATAATAATTATAAACTTGACCTGACCTAATCTAGTTTTTGAAGTTCCCAAACATGCCCTTAAGCATAGAAAAAAAACTTAAAAGAGTATTAGCAAGCTGGGACAGATCTCTCTTTCTCTGTGCCTCTCCAATGCTTTCCTTTGTTAGAGAGAGAGAGAGGGAGAGATTAATAAGATAGATTAATTATGATTAAGAAGATAGATTAAGTATGATTAAGCTGTCATTCCATCAAAGAAGTCCTATAATAATATGATGAGCCCCACAAGAGTTCACATCAGACGAAAAGGTGATGGGAGAATGTGAGATCAGAGCATGGGCAAGCTTAACTTTGCTTTTTAGCCCCTTTTACCTTTTCCCCCTTCCAGCGTGCCCACCCATCTTACACTTATGTATTTATATTTATATAATTATTAATTATTATTGAACTTTATTTCTGTTGTTTTTCTTTCAAAGCTTTTCTTTCTTTATTGAGTGCACCCTCCGTCCTTTCCCAAGCTTCTCACCTTTCCCATATTTCCTAGTCTCACTATCTTCCAAGATTTATTTCCCAAAAGCTGTTTCAACATCAGGTTTGCAATAGGGAATTTTTAATTTTTTTATTTTTTATAATCGTTCTTCTCACTTTCGTGAATCCTAAAAGATTGGTCAAGATAAAAATTAAACGTTCATTTGGGTGTTCCATGTATATAAAATGATTCCATTTTGTTTCCGATTCAACCCGAGGCACAAATCCATTCTTTGTATTCCATTTTCAGCTCTTCCGTTTTTTCCTTTCGAGTTATGAGAAAGACAAAAAAAAAATGAGAAAAATCACAAAACCACGTATCAATATGACTGAATGGATGAACGAATCTGTAAATTTAAATTTTTTTTTTTTTCCTACTAAGCAAGGAATTCCGACTTGGGCTACCATAGTAACTTAGTTGAATTGTTGGGAGTTCAAAAATGAGGCAACACACCCCAAATAGTTTTAACGAAGATAGAACTATTTTACTGCCACCTAGATAAACAAAAGAGTGCTAGGGTACACTTTCATTCCTATGGACTTGGTTCGTCCATTAAAGAAGTAGACGTCAAAAACTTCAAGCAAAAAAACTTATTGGACTTGGTTTGTGCCCACGAGGATGCCAAATAAGTGGGTTCTTCACCCCCACCCCCCCCAAATGCGATTATGTTTCATTCAAAAAGTTCATTCAAAAGTAGTCAGTCTGAATATAAAATTTCACACTCACTGATTGATTAAAAAGTGTGTATGACTTTGATTTTAATAGTAATGAACAGTCCCTCAGTTCTTTTGAATCCTTATCTGAACATTCAACTACTAACCATCACAAATTAATTAACATTAAAGGAAGAAAGCTGACAGGAGCATACATACTTGAGAGAGAGGCTACAACACAAGAATAGACCCCACCCTAGTTACCTAGAGCCACCAATGGTGATCCTTCTTGAATGCACTATTCATAAACCTCATATAAAGAATAAGCCTAATGACTCTCTAAAAGGACTTTGCTATCATTGACGACTTTAGGGGTCCATCGCCATCACCAAATGGAAACACCTTTCCTTTAATTTATCAGTCGTAGCCAGTCAACCCTAGGGTCAAAGTCCCATGACATTGGTGGCACCATACACTAACCATTTATAACCTATTGTGAGTTTTTTTTTTTATTTAAATTAACTATTTATATCACTTTCTCTGTATTATTTGTGCAGTGATTTAGAAGGCTCTTAATCCAGTTCAAATCCTTTATAAGCTCGATCTCTGTAAAACATTTTTAAATCTCTTTTTTTTTTTTTTTTTTTTTTGTCCAATTGAAAATGTGGTCAAGATTTTTGCAATTCTTTCTCTCAATTGTTTCTAAGCTTAGTTGGTAGGGATTTCAAAATCTTTCTCAAACTCCGTTTGGCTCTGGTAAAGAACAAGAGAAAAAGAAAGTGAATAGCTAAAGATTGCTCATTATAAAGCATATTTCAAACAGAAGGTTAAAGCCTTAGGTTTGGATGGTACTACCCTACTCGATCCAACAAGTGCTCCCCATCTTTTTCTTTTCATGAGGAACTTGACCTATAAATGTAACTTCTCCCAACTTTAACTTATTTCCAAAATGGGTTCTTGAAAAATCATGCAAATTCAGCACTCTAGCATATAATGATTCATGATGTTTGCATATTCCATTAGATAATCTCATTAATTAATTGCACTGGCACATATAAAAGTTATAAAAATCTCTTTGTGATTAGAAACTTTAACAAGGAAAAAGATTTAAATGAGAAACCCGTGTATAAGCCAAAATATTGAACTAAGAATGTTAGCTTATACATGGAGTTTTGCATTTAAATCTTTTTCGTTGTAGAATAAATAAAATTCTACAAACAGTGATATATATCCATTGTTTGAGATTCATATGGATCGTGGAATCTTTTATGGGCCTGAGATTTGTTTGAATGATTTCCTCATTATAAATATATACAAAAAAAAAAATATAAAAAACAAAACTAAGAAGGTTCTAAACAAATCTTACTAGACTTGTAATGGTGAAATTTTGGATTTTTTGACAAGTTATTGTCAAAAAAGTTTCCTCAAATATTTATTATTTTGTCAAATATCGATATTAATTCAAAATTATGTGGTGATGCTTTTCCGACATGAATTACATAGTGATTTTTGAAGTCATATTTTTGGCAAAGCCCTAAAAAGGAGGGTCTAAAGTTGCAGATATGTCTGCGAAGAAGACAAAGCATTGAAGCCGGAGAATATATGCTTTCTCAAGCTTAGGGCATGAAATCCAACACTAGGGGCCATGCTAGCCTTGCTTTCCATGCCCACTGAACAAAAAATATTTCCTTAATTTATGCGATCGAGTCCCTCATTGTAGCTTCCAATTAATTTACAGGGTGTTTGTATAGCTTTGGAACCAATGCCCATGTATACCGTCTTATTTATGATCTCATGGAAATTTTGATAAATATAAAGATTTATAGTTTTATAAACACTTCTACTTACCAACTCGTCTAAAAACCCAAGTTTTTTGAGACGAACCAGAGACTTGTATCAAAAGGGCTTAATAGCCCCACACATGTGAACTCATGGCAAAAGAACAAACAACCATGGGAGAATATAATATAAGAGCACCTTTCTTGCGCTCTTTCTTTTTTCTTTTTTTTGGCTAGGTGATAAAAGCACCTAATCGATAAGTAGAAACACACCTCTAGGATTCAAATACGAGATCTCATGCTTGATATCGTTTAAACTTATCAACTCAACTAAAAGGCCGAGTTATAGAGAGAGGGTTAACAATGTAAATCAGAAAGACATAACACTTTCAATGCTTTATAATCAAATTCTTTAAATTTACTGCTTTTTAAGGATTTTTTTTCCTCTTTTATTTTTTTTTTCTTTGGGCCGGGTGCCATGCATTGTGCCCAAGTTGTTGTAGGTACAGAAGGGACTTTCAGTGACAATTGTGGGGCAAAAAGATCCACAAAATGGACCTGTTTCCCACCCTTTAATGGTACTAGTACATAGATGATAAAAAGTCTGGTCTCTCTACCTTTCTTGATGGTATAAGAGGTAGGTCGGCTCTATCATGTCTACGCTTTGTTTGTTGGTTGCACACACTAGTATGTCATGTGTTGTTTTTTCGACCAAAATAAAAAGAATTATAGCATATGTTGTCTGCTGAAAGAAGGACTAGCTAGGGACTTGGACTCAAAAGAGGCCCTTCACCATTCACATGGAAAAACATGTGATTGGTCGGTCCACCTTCAAAGTTATAAATCTAAAAGGCTCTTGAGTTCTCCTACACTCATCACTTTGGAGAAAAAAAAAGGGCATTGGGGGATTTGATTGAATGAATGAAAGAAAAGAGATTCTCTCACGAAGTAAAGAAAAACATGGTGTCCTATAAAACTTGGGCAGCCAACCTATTTCTCCGTAAACCCTAACCCTACGAAAAAGCCCCAAATCTTACTAGAATCCTGCTCTCTGACTTGACCCTCGTGTTGCCACTTGATATTTTGCCTCGTCCTAAGATATTTGCACATACAACATGAGTGAGTATCCAGAGCAACCACCGAGATCGGTGGTCCAATAGAAGGTTTTGTTGGTTAGTAAGTCTTAGATTCATCAATTGGAGTAGGTGTCGCTTTGGATTATTACTAAGCCACCACCGGGTTTCTCATTGGGGCTTGGTGAACTATGGTTGGATTGGTAGGATGAAACATATTCGACAATTGGAGTAGATATCACTTTCGATTAGTACTAAGCCATCAGCGGGTTCCTCGATCATTAGGCCTTGGTGTGACACCTCCAAGGCTCCAACTATGGTTGGACCGGTCGGATGAAATAGTTAGAGGTTGCCACGTTAGTCTTCCCCTTCTATATTTTTTGCTAATCCAAAAAACTAAATAAATAAAAATTATCGAGAACGTATTAAACTTGAGTGGTCTACATTACCTGCAGGGTTCCAAATTGATGTCACCTGTTGTCAGCTTCTCTACGTATCTGAAGAGAAGAAATAGAAAGATTTTATACATTTATATAAATAAATAAACAAAAGAAACAAAGAGAGAGAGAGAGAGAGAGAGAGAGTTGGGGGCTGGGGCTGGGAGCACTCAAGTATAGTGCTTGTAGTGTCATAGTTTGGAAGACCAAAGTACAAACTTGGTGGTGTTGATGACATAACAAGCAGCATCGCGTTGCTCTGACAAGGCGGCAACAATTCACATCTACATGAGTTATCAATCATTATCCTAATTATGTGGTGTTTCATGTCGTGTCCCGTACCTAATTGCCGGTTGCCTATGAACCACCTCATGTCTTTCATTGATTTTTATTTTACTGCAAATTAAGCTGAAAATATTAGCTCAGGCAATTTCAAACCAGTCGGGTGCACCCGCCTTCTGTAAGAGTAAGAATCAACATTAAACTAGAAAATATCTAAAGATTATATAAAGCAATTTCAGAAGTCAAATGAAATTTTAATTATTGTTCAATGTCGTGGAATTTGATCTCACTTCCTAAACATTAGATTTACCAGGCTGCAGGCTTCAACTGATGCATAATAATTATTTTTGTTTAAAAAAAAAAAAAAAAAACTAAAGTGCTTCATCATACTATACTTTTTACTTTTCCTATTCCCCCTCACAAAATCTTTTACGGGTACAATTTAAAATTCAAACATACACCTCCTATGTTTAGTCTGTGAAGCTCCCTGTGAGAAATTGCACAACCCCATGGTAGAATGCTATAAAGTTATCATTAAAACATTAAAATAATGCATGCAATATACCCTGTACGTTATATTTTATGAAGGCTACTATAAAAATTTTAGAGGAAAAAATCTCCCCCAACCAAAAAAAGGTGAGATGTTTTGCATTAGGACTAGGCAACCACATAAAATACTCTAAGCATCTCATTTAATTTACATTTTTAAGGTTTTATGAAAAATCTAAAATAAAATTATGAAAACTAATCACATAATCTACTAGAAAACATCATTTCGGACAACTTTGTAAAAGAAAGTTTTTCCAAAATCTATCATTTAAGTAGACTTTTTAGCAATTTTTCATGGAAAATGAAATAGAGATTGTAAATGGCCTAAAAGTCTGCTTAAATGATAGATTTTAGGTAAAAATTTCTTTTACAAAGTTGTTCAGAATGATGTTTTTTAGTAAACAATGCGATTAATTTTCGTAAAAACCTTTTATATTTTTCATAAAACCTCAAAAAATGTAAACTAATGGGGGGTTTTGAGTACTTTATGTGGTGGCAATAGCATGCGTTAGTGAGATACTAAATTAAACTTATGGCATATTCATATTCGAAAACCTCCGACGAGGTTTTTCCAATATTTTCCCCTAGTAAATAACAAGTTAGTTCCCTCAAAAATTGGTCCAAATTGGTGAGGATGAATATAACAATAGAAAACCCACAAACAGAACATTTTGCGTAACTTACTTTTGAATAAACTTTCATATCCAGCTATAAGATCATCCCTTGAATTTAATACATCAATTGCACATAAATATACAAAAAATAGACTACCTAGTACCTATATAAGATGCAGAAACCAAATTGTCAAATGAAAAATAGAGCGTATACTGAAAGCAATACCATCCTCCTCAAAAGAATGAATCACAATAAATTGATATCAGTCCCAATACTTATACAATTTGAAGAAATCCCATCTTCTAGCCAATGGTTGCTCCGACACAAACAGGAAACAGAGGAGCAAATTGGTTCAGTAAGTAGCATAAAACTTTTGTTCAAGTCCAGAACGTCACAACACCCTCCTCCTCTGTATCTTCCCTGCATAGGCAGATTCCAGCTCTATTCCATTTTCCAACTCTCTCTCTATCCAGGCTTTGCTGTCCATCCCATCATCCATGGCTTCCACTAACTTCTTATTTGCAGCAGTATTATCACATCTTCTCCTTTTCAGTGTCTCCCTAATTCGATTGACGTCTATCTTACTACGTCCACCATGAACAGAAAGAATATTATAACCCAAGCTCTGATCAGAGCTCCCTGTCCTTGGCTGAATGTCACCATCACCATCCTCAACAACGCTATTTGCACTACCACAATCACTTGTCTGACATTGTAGTACTTCTTTCCCAGTGACACAGTGGTCTCCACATGCCAGATTCTGGTTACACTTGGACATTACAGATTTGTCGAGCCCTCCAGACTCCACCTTTCTACTGTAGCTAGAATGCTGAGCAACAGTTGACCCATTTAAAATGCATGATTGAGGGCTATGGGACATTGCTCTTGCAACTATTGCTGTGGATTCAGTCACCCTTTCAGATGTGGGTGGTAGAGCTTGTTTTTTGTTCTGCTCCAGTAACCTGAGCATCTGCTGGATGACCTCTGAAAGCATTTATAAAACGAACTTAGGAGAAGCCAATGAAGAATAGCAACCAATCCAGAGAACATTTACTGCCTGAACTTTTAAAAAGATATGGCCAGGGTGCCTAATCCTTTGTCCTCCATGGTGAGTGGTTTTTCATTTCTTAACCACTATATATATATATATATATATATATTATATTTCAACAAAGCACCTCGTCTACTAAGAGAGAACTGAAAGAAGGTAGTTGGAACTTATGCTATATATATAATCTACCATCTGCAAAGAGTAGAAAAACAATTATGAATAGGACAATACCACTCTGAACACAAAATAGATCTACAGGGCCAAAACTTACAACTGATCTGACTTAGAAATGAATATATAGTTACTTGCAAATTGAATGACTATGATCACAAGATCAAATTACTTTTATAGAAAATTTGTGCATCAGACACATGAAACCTCATCAACCATGCTTCTAATACACCATCGTTTGCATTTGAGTTTTGACGGAAGCCATAATCTCATATCCACAATTTTTTTTCCTTCATAAAAATAAACTAGTAACTAATTCACTCGTGCTCACAGGTCATAATATTAATGGAGCAAAAAATATGGAAAATGAAAGGTAGAAATAAGTAACAAACCTTCTAATTGTTTAGGTGATATCTCAAACTCCAGCCACCAATCCTTTCCCTTCTCTGTTGGCAGTTTCACTTTGTGGAACTTCGCAGCAAGGAACAAGGAACCAGCTGCAATATAATGGGGTTTGTACTGCAAGCACAATGTCGTGCAAAGCCTGCAATTTCCATGCATAAAAATGTTTAAAACATCCAAAAGACAAAACGATAAAATACGAATATAGATCTACACTAGCCCGCATCCAAAGAACTCTGATGAGCAAGAAAAAATTCTTTACCAATCATTCACAAAATTCCATGCCACTTTTGCAAGGTCATTATGTGAAATCTTCAATCTCTTTAGAGCTGAAACAAGTGGCTTGTAGGGATGTTGGATGTTGAAATCAAAAGCAACTGTTGCCAATAGAAAGCTCTCTCCAATTAGAATTAATTTTTTCTGCTTATCATAGACTTCCTACACAAAGAAAGTGGCAGATAAACAAGTGTGAGCAAATTGAAACATAGAAAGCCAAAAAGAAGCACAGACATGTCTGCCATACCTTCTGTCTGATTCTTCGTGGGGCAGAAGGATCCCATCTATAGATTAACTCATAAGCCACGACAACAACATCTCTCAATAAGCGTGGTGTTTCTTCCACTTTGCAAGCAAGAAACATACTTACAGTAGCAACCGTCTGCAAAATCCACACCATCATTTTGAAAGGTATAAAAGCATTTCAATCTAATTAGGACACAAGCTGCAAAGGATAATGAAATGGCACCCAATGACTGCGCACACGCTTAGAACATATTACAAAAAATATTGCTTAGCATTAATTATCAGGTATATTTAGCATATGTATTGGTTTTAGACAGATATACAAACCTCTGAACATGATGAAAATGGAGTACCTCTTGACACATTGATGCTGTTATGTTATCTTTTAAATGATTATTATAAATAGGATTTCATAAAGGTAATTGGAAATCTATTTCTGGAAAAGATAATTATATTCAACTTCTACCTGTGAATATATAGGCCAAAGAAAAATAGAGTTTTCCTTGGCTTACCCATCTTTTTGTTTGTCAAGCACAAATCATAAAATGTATTTTGAAGTTTTTGGAAATAGGAACTGATTCCTGCACCAGTAATCGGATATAATTGCATATTGGCTAGATAATCTTTTCTTACCATCCTTTCCAAGGATCACTTGATTTCCATTTTCGATACATTGAACGAGACATAGAGATAGGTCTCAAAGTCCAACATAGACATGAGGGGTCCAACACTGCAAATTCCTTGAAAATTGTTATGCACTTTAACAAAAGCAAAACATTACTTTTCTACATGGTTAGCAGTTTACAAGTTTCTGACTGCTGTATGGCTTTGTGTTTCTTGCAATTACAACTGAGATTTTGCATCTATATTTAGAGGTGTCATTCTACGACCTATTGCCATCAAGCTAGAATACCCTTAAACTTCCTCAAGCATTCGAAAAATCAAAAGTATCAGCTCATTGTTTGTACTCTGTTTCTTTTAAATAAAAAACTATAACATTTCTATAGCAGTTAATGCACAGATGAGCATGCTCACACATGTAGATGATATAGTTATGTTTCATTTATGTTTTCAAGGTTTGGCTATTCAACACTCAACAGATCCTGAGGAAACCTATGTATATGTTGTTGTTGAACAAAGTGATTTTGCACGTGTGCGTGTGTGTGTGTGTGTGTGTGCGACGCGCGCGCGCATGTGTGTGTGTGTGTTTAAAGGGTTCCAAATCCACACACACATAAAATGAGGAACTTTTGCAGTCTATGCATGGAATAAAAATTTAATGAAAACTGGTTTAATGTATAATAAAACTGATTCCTTTTTATAATCTAAGTCTCCATTCATTAAGATCAGCGAGAATTTTAATTTTGGGTCGAGGATTTAAAAGGGAAAACTGATGTCACAGCTCCCTTATGCGATATGATATATATAGCCAAGGCCAAAGCTTGAAAATATTTACACATTGAGATGTTGGTTATATTCCCAGTCTAAGACCGAGTATACTCAAGTATAAGTCATAGTGACCAAGAAAATTTCCAAAGAGGTCTTATACATTTAATAATCAAAATTAGGAGAGCAAGGATAACAACATGAGAATATAAAATGTACCTGCCAGTCATTCTTCGCATGAGACTGACACATATAAAACCGATGGCACAACAGCATTGCAGTTGCTATTGTCACTTGGGGCCTGAAATATCAGACATCATCTATCACCATCTGTGGCGCATAATAACACTGATATTTACAGAACTTCTTCTAACAAAGAATTCAGGTGAGACGTAATTCAAATAAAATAACAAAAAAAAATGGAAAATGTGTACCCAGCACCCAACAGGGAACAATATGTGATGACGACATTATTATAACAGTGAACTAAACAGTCAATAAAACCACATCACAATTTTAAAACAATACTTACAGGTCCATTATCTAAGAGACAGTTCAAGGGGTTTGCAGAAGTTAAATGGGAAAATCATTCATTTTAAGGGCAGTCTGATTTTCTCATTGCACACATGGTAGTGAAAATAACCAAAGTTCCAACATATAATAAAAGATGACTCCATGAAAAAGTGGGTTGGAAATGGAATTCCGGTGCCAACTGCAAATTGTTAGGCTAAGCATTGGACGATGATGATGGAACCCTTGAATGGAGATGCTGATCAAGCCACAGTTAAACAAATGTATGAGTTGCTCAGTCTACAGAAAAAAGCAGAAAACTCTAAAATTAACCAATCAACAACCACATACATGCCATGAAGCAGTAAAGAGGTAAATAGGATATACTACAGTAATTTAAAAAATGAAAAGTAAAATCTTTTTTTTATTTATACTAATATATGTTCTTTTTTTTTCTTTTTTTTTTTTTTTTTTTGGTTTAATGCATTTTCAAGCTCAGGCAGAGACTTCAACCCACCATGGAACAACCTCCAACAAAGTTTATCAGCTAAGCTGGAACACATCATGAACAAAGATATATAAGATGCATATAAGCTGAAACAAGTAGCACCATCCAAATATCACCCCATATTATGATGAAAATAAAATTGCTAAAAGCATCAGAGAACCAATTATACCGGGAGCATTCATTCAAGCAAGGAAAACTCACATGTCTTGAACCACTAGATTTCATGTTTTCACTGTGAAGTTGAATCATAAATTCATAACTAGAACTTACACTTTAAGCTTCATGCCAAGGTCTTGAAGAAATGAGCAGTACAACTTCCGCAAATGCGACTCCGTATTAAGGTCAATGCCATCCTTCCTAGATGGGGAATGTTTTTCTATTTCTTCTCTACTGAAGTAGGACTTACGTGGACAGCACTGAGGCTCTTTCAGCATGTACATGATGGTTGCATCTCTTGCAATCCCACTCTGAGGCCAGCCGTCCTGCCATGGTCACCTCGTTTCAATGGAAGACGAGGAAAATATGATCTTAAATTATAACAGCTGAATAAGCCCTTCTTATATAGAAGCTCTTTCTCAACACCAACCAATTTCTGCATAGCACAGATAACAAACTATTGATATCCTGATGCATTGTATAAGTTATCAAGAAGATGGATTTTCAAGAGTCATAAATAAGTAGTAAAATAAAAAAGAGAAAAAGAACAAAGAGAGAATCCACAAAGGTGTGCATACGTAGAGAACTATGCACTCCAAAAAAGGGTAGACAAGGCCTTAAGAGATCAGAAGCACTTGGGTGATTTGGGTCCAACATGGGATAAGGTCATAAGATGATCCAAGTATCACAGCTTGTGCATGGAGACACAGTTTTTGAGCAGCTCAATAGAGGTCTACCCAAGAACAGTCACAAAAAATTTGGACAACTATTCTTTTATGTTCCATTTGCTTCCTGTGAAGAATGAAATGAAAGTGAAAAGAAACTCCTTAAGAAAGGACTTCCCTAAAAGAAAAAGGAAAAAAACGATTAGAGAAGCTTCCTTTCTTAAGCATATTCCATCCTTTTTTTTTTCTCTACCAATAAGCAAACAGTTTCAGTTTGACTCAAATTTTACCACACTACCGCCACAAATGAACTTTAAGGAATTCTAAGAAACACCTGAGATAACTCTGTTCTCACAGTACCACAAGTTTTTTGATCAGATATTATTATTCAAACTTACTTCAAACAACACTCAATACACTTAAAATGTCCTAGATGATGTCGTGAAGTTTGTATTTCTTGTTTTGTTCAATTTTCCTTTTTCCTTTCTATTTCCTTACTAGGATAATTTCTGTCTCCAAGTTTTAAAATTGAAAATTTCAAACAATCATACACCACCTATAAGTGGTCAAATGTTAAGTTCACAATTTTGTTTAACAATTCTAAAGAATTGATTTCTTGAAGTCTTGAATTATAAAGGATTGATAGCTTTTAACATTTGGTGTGTGCCTTTGTGTGAAAATGTTGCCCTAGAAATGGATGTTCAGCCAATATTTAATTTCACAGGAATGCCAGAACCAATCTGACTCATATCAACCAACCTATTCCCCATGTTGAATTTCTTAGAAGTCCTGACCTACTTGATCAATCAATTGGGTCTGGGTAACAAGCGATTATTAAAAGCTGGATGGTACAATTCATTCCACATACGCAAACCCCATTGATTGCAGAGGCCTACTGCAATTCTAGCTTAAGAAAAGTAGTAATTACATTCTTTTTCTTTTAATGGCTCTTGAACTTTATTTGGTTCGGACGACAACTCCTAGAGCGTATTTAATCTACTCTCAATATGGATATAATTTTTCCAAATTTTTTAACAACATAAAGTCATAGCAGCGCCGCGCTCTTCACTAGGACGACCAAAACACCGATACAAAAATTACTAAGAATTCTCAGACCAACTTAATCAGCTAGTGGCAATAATTGATTATGAAAATCTGATTAACAAGCCGTGTAAGATCTCGCACACATATATCATGAATACATCAGCAGAAACATACGCAATTATATAGTAATTGAAAGACAGACATATTGATTTCGATGAACATGAACAATGAATACGAAAAAGGAAAAAAAAATAAAAGTAAAAAACATATCAATTTTTTGAAAGAAACTGCAATTGCGGAAGCATATTGGCCCAGCGCAGCCGGTTGGTTGCCGAGAAATCGTAGGAAAAGAAAAGGAACAATAAATAGTATCGACAGAATTCAAAAATAAATCTGCTACGAGTCAACCAGTTTTCACTTCTTTCGCTACAGTTTTCTCGGTGACCAAACGGAGGTCAAGAGCAAGAAAAGAATGAATAAAGAAAGATCGAGAAGAGAGAAAAATACCTGAACAAGAGATTGCCCACGGAGTAAACCCTAGAAAAAACCCTTGCTCGTAGTCTACCGTTGACGCCTCGCAGACTTCTCTATTTCAGTTTTGAGTTCTCTCCACTCTAAAAATAAACCTTGTACGATCGACTCTCACTCACACGCATACGCGTGAGATTGATTTATGAAAGTTCATCGTATTTTCTACGCGCTCAGCAATTGCCAACGGCATTCCTCTGGAGTCTGGATAATTGGGCCTCAAAGGCCCAAATGGGCCTATCATCTACTCCGTATGTATTATTAGATGAGGGGAACTGCTATTGCCTCCTCATTTTTATCACACCCCGTTCGTGCCCTAGATTTTTAAGGTTTTATGAAAAATATATTAAAAAAGAAATTATGAAAATCGGTTATGCTTTTTACTAAAAAAACATCATTTTGAATAATTTTTTAGAAAATTTTTTTTTCAAAATCTATCATTTAAGTAGACTTTTTAACCATTTATAGCATTTATTTCATATTTTGCTAAAAAGTGTACTTAAATAATAGATTTTGAAAAAACTTTCTTTTCCAAAGTTGTTCAAAATAATGTTTTCTAATGGGCATTGTGATCGATTTTCACAAAAACTTTCTATATTTTGCAAAAAATTTAAAAACTTAAACTAAAGGGGGTGTGATAAATTTTTTTTTTTTTTGGGAGAGGGGTGGGGGGGAATAGCCGTTCCCTTAGATGAGAGAGTAGGGCATGGGCCACGACTGGATTTGAACTGAGCCAATTTTGGCTTTGAGCTTCCGCAAGGTCTAAGCCCAAACTCGGCTCACATGTATTTTAGGAGGTTAGTTATTGACTTACTGTCACCTCTCAATTTTGTTTGCATCCTTTTGTAATTTCAGGTTTTATGAAAAATATAAAAGGTAGGAGGGGCGGGTGGCTGGTGGGGCTAGTTTCCCAATGTTTTGAAAAATGATCAAAAAGTCTTTTTAAATGACATATTTTGAAAAAAATTTATATTACAAAATTATTCAAAATGATAGTTTTTAATAGACAATGCAGCTAGTTTTTATAAAACCCCTTTATATTTTCCATAAATCTTGAAAAACTATTGGGGTTGGGGGTGCAAACAAAATTGAGGGGTGATAATAACCACCCCTTACATTGTATGCAAACTGAGGAGATTTTGGGCTGGCCCGAATTAATAAGGCCATCAAATAAATACACTCATGACTTACCGTAATAAAGAAGGGATTCAGCCAGTGAAAAACCAGCGATCTTAAAACTAAACTAAACTAAAATTAGGCTGTTTATACTACAATGACACTTCGTCATTGCAACACATAGACCGGCCCTACACAATCATCGCCAAAAAAAAAAAAATTTTGTGGCTCACTTGTTAGCTACGGGTCGGGTCGGATGCTGGTCGACACCACCCCATACCTGACCTGATCTTTTAATATCTTATACCCATGTCCGACTGGATACTGGATGGGTATGAAGAATTAAACTTCATCCCCGATCCACCGTCTTCTTGGGCCATCATGCTCGACCCGCCCATACCCAAACACTCTGTTGTGAAGAATTTTTTTACCCAAATTCCATTTTTTGCTATTTACACCTATCACATGTTATTCATATAATCATATACCAAGCTTATAAATGTTTTTAGAACCTAATATAATCTTGTTCAAATAAGATCATACCTAATATGATCACACAAATATTATTCACAAACATAAGGATTAAAAAACAATAAAAACACATAATAAGCCTTCGAATGGACTCCATAAGCCTATACCAAGATAGGTTTCAAATATTCATAAAACCATACATAAATTCCAAACATAAGACATTAAAATATATATATTGTAAAAATATCGGGTCGGGTCGGGTCGGGTCTCGGGTTTTTTCTTTTTGGGATCCATGCCCGACCCATACCCGAATTTTTTAAAAAGAATTTATACCCATACTCGACCCGATACCCTAAAAAATTTAAAAAAAATTACCCACCCATTCGGGTATGGATCGAGTCGGGACCCTATGGATCGGGGCGAAATTCCATCATGCTAGTCATGTAAATTCGTGTATCGGCTTGCCTGGAATTTAGTTTATCAAGTGTCTCATACTTTTATGTGTGAGAGGATTTAGTGCTAAATTCAAAAAGCTTAGCATGATGCCGGAATGATCCGAGCCGTAGAGCTTGGATTTTGACGGTCCAGATTAAAAGATCAAAAAAATATTTATGAGATTATTTTAATGATTTCAACGGCACCATTTTGATATTTTAATCTGAGCCATCAAAATTTAAACTCAACAGCTCAAATCACTCCAACAACATGATGAGTTTTTTAAGCTCAGCATTGAATCCTCTTCTGTTACGGGGCAACGCTTCCTATGATCTTTATCAACTATCCATGTATGAATTAGGGTGGGCATGGGGAAGGATTAGATTTGAATTGAGCATACTTTGCCTTAAGCTTGAGCAGGGCCTAAGCCCAATATCAGCTCATTATATTTTTATTAAAAACTGATTTGAGTTTGGGTTGGCCAGAAATCATAGAAATACCTTTATCATTGTTCGTTAGTCATAACCATACAAAAAGAAGCGATTCGGCAAGTGAAATCCCAATTATTCCTAAACCAAAACCAGGGATAGCTCAAAACTGTCCAATTTTTGGGCTTAAGTGTTTGACCTTAGGCCAGATGTTTATTAATTTATTAATTTAATCTCTCTTCATTTTTTTTTTTTTTTTTTTTTGGGGGGGGGGGGGGGGGGGGGGAGGGTGTGTTGTGGTTTGGTGGTTGGGCTGCCTCCGCCACCACCACCTTATGGCAAGGATTATTGCGTTTTGTTTCTCATCCTAATAATATTCATTTCTTTCAGTTTCAGCCCTTATATTTCTTACCATAATTTGTAGATCTGAAAGTGGGGAAAAGGAAACAAGGATCCATCATGTACGCCAATGCCAGTACGAGTACAGCCCCATTCACTTTCCACAGGTGACCAACATGGGATTTTCACGGGTGATGAAGCCTCTGGGCCTTCCCGGGCCTCTCCGAACAATTAGGCGACCAATATGAGATTGGGAACGGCTTTTGCAACCCCACTTTTTTATCAAATCCCTCCCTTTCGTTTGGTTTTTAAGATTTTATATAAAATATAAAAGGTTTTTATAAAAAATGGTCACACTGTCCACTAAAAAACATCATTTTGAACAACTTTACAAAAAAAAGTTTTTCCAAAACCTATCGTTTAAATAGATTTTTTGGTAAAAAAATGAAATAAATGCTATAAATAGATAAAAAGTCTACTTAAACGATAGATTTTGAAAAAACTTTCTTTTACAAAGTTGTTCAAAATGATGTTTTCTAGTAGACCATTGACCGGTTTTCGTAAAAACCTTTTATATTTTACATAAAACCTTAAAAAACCTAAAGGATGTGGGTGTGATAAAAAAAGTGGGTTTGCAATTGCCGTTCTGTATGAGATTTTCATGAAGAAACAAAATTTTGGGATTCAAAAGAGAACTACATGGCCCATTGGATTACACAATTAGGCTGCATTTGAACAAAGGGATGAGGGAGTAAATGAAATAGTGATTCCATTATCCCAAAAAAGTGTGTTTGATAGTCCAAAAGAGTGACAAATTAAGAAGAATGACTATTCCTGCTCTTAAAGAACGAAAATCATTAAAAGTGAGATTCACCTATTCTTTTCCATTCCATTCTCAACCCTTACCAAACATCGGAATAGAATCACTATTCTCATTTTCATTCCATTCTTACATTCTATTCCCTTTTCCTTCAATTCCCTCAAACCAAACCAAACGCAGTGTTGGAAATTATCCAATAGTCCATCCTCCTTTTAAAAACTATACTCTATAACCCGTTCCCATCTACACGGGGAGTGGTTGACGACTTGACGTTTACCATCTGAAATATAAGTCTCGTTGACAACTAAAAATGAAAATAAACAAATTAAATAAATAAAATAAAGAGAGCGGTTCGTATTTGACTTCGCCTGTATATTCTCTCCACTTAAAAGTCAATAACAAAATCCTACCAAAACTCAAGAGAATCGAGACCTGAATAGTTTATTCATTAATCTCAAATTAAACTATAAATACATACAGAGCCGTGCGGCGAGCACAGAAGGAATGATTCCTCCGCCCTTTTTTTCCAAACAATAAACTTGTTTATTAGAGAAGCAAAGCAAATCACACTACTTGAGGCGAATACCAATAAATAAAAAGAAATAATTAAGAAAGAGATAAAAGAGAGATGGGCAATTTAAGGGCTCACCGACAAAGCGTCATGCTTGGAATCCCCCGAGATTTTTAAAGAATAACGGCATTATCTTTCATGCGGGTCTAAAAAGTAGCCTAGTAGTGGCCTAGTGAATGATTAATATAATCATATTCAGAACCATTTCATAACATGATATAATATATATATATATATATATATATATATATATAATTTGATCATGGGCAGGATATCAAAGATATCTTGTAGTCTTCCGTGAGAGATCCACACGCACGTGAAAATAATAAAGTGCGTGAAACAAAGGTAACCCGAGCGCCCAATTCAAGGGTGATTTAAATTAAAAACAAAAAATTCCATTTTCTCTTGGACTTGTAAACTCATCCTGATCCAGCTACTTCAGATAATGAAAACGATTGTTGCAGACATATATATCTGATTCAGAAAGAGTGCCAGCGCTGTTAGAAAACGTGCAATTTTTTTATATATATTTGATATATATTTTACTTTAAGATAGTGAAATGCTACTGACCAGCTCCCAGCTGAACACATTGGTTCAAGAGAACATCGATCCGTCTCTATAATGGATCGTGCTGGCAATCTTTTATCCATAAAAGAAAGATCACGATCACACCACAATCATTTACATCACCGAATGAATAGTTAAAAAGGGGACTGGCTGCATTACAAATTTGAGTGCCACTACGTTTCCAAGCCAATTGGATGAGGGGGAAGGCAACAGAAGGAAACAAGTTGCACCTGCACTAGTTGGGCCGAAAGGCCACATGGGCATTAAAAAAAGGGCCAATGGATGAGAAGCACTTCCACCAAATGACATCTAACAACAATAAAGATTTTATAGGAGTGTTATGAATCTTAAGTCTAGGAGCCTTTTTAACTCTCATAATTTTCTCACGAAGATAGGGTCCACTCTTCTATGGGATACCGATCACATGAGGGTGTCCTTCACCTAAAGTGTTACCTCTACCCTCATGTGAAGAGGCAATTAGGGCGTCCCAAAGTTGAGAGGCATAGCATTTTTCATCTCACATATTCTAATGATAACAAACTTAAATTTTTTTTTGGTCCTTACTTCTTACCAAAGAGAAGCCCTGATCAAAGAAAAATTGTCAGGAAAGAGAATGCTGCAGGCACTAGTGAAGGAGACAGAGGAGATCGAAGTTGAGGACCCCCTCCCCCCTCCCGCACTAGTGAAGGAGACAGAAGATCCCCTCCCGCCTCCCTCTTTCCCTTGAATTTTCTAGAGATCATCGCCAGCTATTGATTGATTCATGACTTTCCAGATTTTGTAGATTGTCCTTTGCCTCGCCACAATCTTATAGCTGATCATGTTTTGGACGTATCATGAGATAGCACCAAAGTTTTCCTACAAGAAATTAAAATGCTAGAAAATAATTCTTTTTTTTAAATCTGTGAGTTGTGAGACTTTTTAGGCCAAAGAAATGCCACGCGAAAAAAGGCTATCTAGAAGATACTGGCCGGTAAGCTATGAAGATTTCCTTGGGGTTTCAATTCTCATTGTCGCACACTCACGTATATCAAATCAAATAAAGTATAAGGCACCGTTTGGTTGTACTTATTTTAGGATTTTTTTTTTATTTTTTTATTTTTGAAAGCAAAAAGTTGTAAAAGTAAAAAACATTATTTGGTTAGAGGAACTAAAAAAGACTTTTAAAAAGCAAAAAGCAAAATATTTGATTTTAAGCAAAAGCAATGAAAATTTGCTTTTAAAAGTCATTTTTATCTTTTAGATGAACTTGACCTTAACTCGAAAAATTTGCGATCGAGAGAAGTTGTGCTTATTTTAGGCTTCCGTTTGAGTAACGATGATTCGATTGAGTTTCTTATTACATTCAAAAGATCACCGGTAAAATCAATTTTACCAAACGCACTTTTATTTTTGTTGCTTCTATTTTAAAGCAAAAAGTAAGAAAGTAAAAAATAACTTTTTCTACTTAAAAAAAAATCTTTTAAAAAGTGCAACCAAACGGTGACTAAATGTTTTAGCATCCAATTGTTAATCGAGGAAAAAGCAATTCTTGGGACGATGCTGGTTTCAGTTCTCACAATTCTTCTTCAAAGTCATCCCATGGACTTTATTCTATAATTATCCGATGCATGTAAAATGTGGGATTGCATATATTCAAGGGGATTAGTCGGGTGCTTAATTAAACATCTCTAAACCTCTTGATATTTTTTATTAAAAAAAAAAGAAGAAGGTAAATGTAATTAATTTAATGGTATTAGACATCTTCACCTGGTTGACGTGCTCCTTATAATTTGTTCCTAAACTTTCTCTTAAAATCACTGGTCATTGAGTACCCACAAAATTCAGTAAGCTAGGGAAAAAACCTAGTGACGAGGGAATAAGCATTTACCATTTACCAATTATTTTTGGTCAAATGGTGACTTCTATGGTCAGTCAAATTATATCCTCTCAGATTGATTCTCAATACTAAAATTACAGAAAGTTGTTGCCATTATTAAATTAATTATTCTTATTACAATGCAGAAACAAAAACAAAAATTAAAAATTAAAAGACAAAAAAGGAAAAAAAAAATAGAAGTAAAAACATGTTCTTCAAATCAATCCATTTTCTTCTCCTGGATACTCATTATCATCTCCACCATCTTCTCTATCCAAAAAATCATTCATATGATACTCGAATTTTTCGACCGCACTCTCCGGCATTGACATGAGCACTCTCACGGCATCGAAATCGCCGATAACCGGTAAAAATAAGCAGTATATGTCACTTGTTAGAGGACCCATATGTGTAGGTTTCCCTTCTCCAAAATCCAAATCCTCTAATCCTAGCTTGGACCATTGCGATATTACCAAACTTGCATGGAGGTCCGTTTTTACCGTTTTGTCCTCCAACAAATCAATCATGGACTTCAAGTAGTCATCAGTCAAAGACGATTTTGCTTGTTGCACCTGCTTCACCGCACCGCGCAAGTTAGCACTGACCAACTCCTTCACTGTGGTCTCAGCGCATCCTAGCACGAACCCATTCCCATAGTACCCTTGCGGTATTTCTGGCTTCAACCTTTTCCTGACGTTAACAGAGAAAAGGAGCTTGACATGGAGTGATGGCGACAGGTCCAGTGATTTAACCCAAGAGCGCCACGTGTGAGATGCCAGGGCTTCAAAAGTGGTGCACTTTAGAGAGGGTACACACCGCCTCTTGAGGTGAAGGATATGAGCAGGGGTGAAGGTTAAGGATACAGGTACAAGTGGCTGTGATTGAAGGTATTGGTTGAGATCCCCATGGGTACTATCCTTGGGCGTAATTTTGGTAAATCCAGGATGATTGGAGGTTATTTGTGGGGGATTACGTGGTTTCAACACGTGGCGGGCGTGGAACGGTGTGATTGGAATGTCGGCATTGGGTTTGGTGGTCAAGTGGGCCCATGCGTGCAAGAACTGTGACGTGCCAATGCCGTCCAGCAGACAGTGATTGATGGCAGTGCACAGGATCATGCCTCTGCAACGTAGATTGGTCACCTGAAAAGGATAAAATTGAAAAATGAGAGGTGAGGTAAATATTAAAGATAGGGCATTTGTGGCATTCGAGGAAAAAAAGGGGACACCACCAGCCTAAAAGCTCACGAAGACGCCAGAATAAAGGAAGGGGTAGGGTCACCCACTTTCGGGTCACTATCTTGAAGGTACCAGAGCAGTTTATCTAGGGATATTATTTATTTATTTTTTTAACTATTGCTTTTACATAATACATATAGTTTGTAACTCACATAGAACTTATATTATAATAATTATAGTTTCCAAATTTAAGAGATAATGCAAGCATAATTTAAGCCAAATTTTTCGGCCCGATCCCACAACAAGAGTTTAGGGTATTTGTCACAAGAGGTCTTTTCTTTGGGCTCCTTTTGCCCTAGTAGAGTATCTCCTTTTGCCCTATTTAAGTTTTCAAAAGACTTGAGACTAGAGAGTGTCAGAAAGAGGAATAGGATTTTTATTTATTTATTTATTTTTTTTTTTACTTCCCATCATATATAGCCAACCCGTGAGGACCTACAAGAAAAAATAGACACGTTTGGCCAAGCACTAGCTCTGGAAAGTGTTTCAGAAACGCTTTTTCAAGAAATAACAAAAATTTTCGTAACTTGTTTTCAATGATTTTGTTTTTGGGAACAGGGGGGGAGAAGTTATTAGGATTTTTATTTTATTTTTTCTATTTTTCGCACCTAAACAAAAAATTATTCCCGTTCACAGCCAAATAGAAGTTAATTTGTCTATTTGCTCTACTGTTAATGTTCATTACTATGCAAGAATTGAATCGGTATATAAGTATGATCCATCATACGATAGTACATGCGCTGTGCAAATTTGAGTAATTTATGACTGCTGTTTGGTCTGGATGTGACAATCCTTGTTCCTAGGCTAACGTTAGATCTTTAAACCAAAAAATTGCAAATCCTAAAATTAGAATTGTGTGAAATTTTGAAATTTCAAATCCTTTGGGATTTAAAATTGAATTTGACATTAAATCATATTTACATTGAAATATTAGTAACAAAAGGCTCGTGGCAAAGTATAGTAGTGTCGAAGTGGTCTAGATAAAGGTTGAAAGTGATGACTTGATGGTGCTCATGGTGTTGGTGGAAGTGGTAGTTATAATTCTTGAAGTTGGTGGTATTATGGCAGCACTTATGCTTGTAGTGGCATTACTAATGGTAATGGCACTGTTTGCAAACATGGTGGCGTTGGTGATGCTAGCCGGTGACATTAGATGCCGATGAGCCGACAAAATGTGTTGAAAATGAAGTTAAAACGATGATGATATTCATGGATGGTGACGACAATAACAGTCATATTAATTTGCGAACATGGCGGTGGTGAAAAATGTTTTAAAAAAATAACGTAATGACAACAATGGTAGGTGACGGTCAGCATTAACAACAATAGTGATGGTGATAGTAATGAAAATTGTGCTCTCAGTGGTTTTCTTCTTTTTTTCATTTTTTTCCTTTCTTTTTTAATGTTATCTTTCTTTGCTCTCTTCCAATTGCAAAGACCACCTCTCCCCTAATTTACACATTTCCTCTACATAACTAAAATTTAATTCTTGAATTTGGAATTGAATTCTAATTCCAAACCAAGGTTTGCACACGGAACACAGATTGAATCCGATCTCTAATTCCTTAAACCAAACATACCTAATTAAAATTGTGAGGTTTTATTAAGAGACATAATTAATTAATAAGCTAGTCAATATCATAAACCTCTTCTGCAATTAGATCATTGAATTTGGTATATATCCCAATTATTGCCCAAAGAATAAAAATAATTTTTGAAAAGGATTTTTTTTTTTTTTTTGTTAATTTTTTTTTTTTGAGTGTTGAAAAGGATATTTATGGGATTGTGTTTTTTTTTTTTTCAAAAAAATTATTTATTTACCAAATAAATCTGTAAAAAGGAACTTTAAAACGAAAGTACTTTTTAGAAGAAAAAATCAACTGGTTTTCATGGGAAAAAGTTCAAGCTGGAAAAGAAAGGGAACAGAACCACCGTGTTAAAGAAACAAACAAGGGAAAACATCGACAAAAGTTAGTCCATGTAAGAAAAGAAAAGGTGAAAAAGGAAAAATCTGACCTGAACTACCAGAGGAGGAACATCCAAGAAGCTGCGTGCTTCTACCCTGTACAAGAGCTTCCTCCAAGACTTGTTTGGCTTATTGGAAAATTGAAGAAACTCCTCAGCTGTGTAATCCATGAACGCTTCAGCAAAAACAGCACCTTCTCCATTACAATCAATCTCAAGCTTCTGATCATCTTCCGTACTGGCTCTCAACCTGCCAGCTAAAGGGTAGTAATCCACAAGAAGTTTGGAGAGAGAACATTTCAAGCAATCTAAGCTCACAGATTTCTTGAAAAGGTAGAGATATTTGATGGAGAATCTGAGAAACTTTTGATCATCAAGGTTCGAGAGATACAGGGAATGCTTAGGGGCTGGACGGTTGGGGCAGATTAGGATAGGTGGTTGTGGATAGAAACAGTCTGGTAGTTCTGGAGTTTTGAACATATTTCCTCTGTTTTTCCTTTTTATTCTCTGGTTCTTCCTCCTGATGATGGTGATGAATAAGGGGGTGTATATAGGTGTGGTGTGTGTGTGGGAGAGAGAGGAGACGAGTTGATTGAAAGAAGGTAAGAGGTGAGCTTTGTAGACAGAACAACGGGTCAGTCGAAGATCTATGGTTGGATATGGTAAGGTACGATGTGATTCCTACTATGAAGTAGGACTATGAAATGAGCGTTATCATTATACTTGTTATGACTAATGAGCTTCCCTTCTTTTTTTTTTTTTTTTTTTTTTTTTTTTTTAATATCTTATACGGATTATAGAAGGAAAACTACATAGGGTGCCACCATACAACTTGACTTTAAATCGAGTTTTGAGTTAAAGCCAAATTGATTTAAATCGAAACCACTTGTAAAGTGATGTGACCCATAAAATGAGAGAATGGGGTGAGTAGAAAGCCATAAATAAATAAACAAATAAATAAATAAAAGGGAGGTGGAGGGGGGGGGGGGGGGGGGTTGGGGGAGAGAGAGAGAGAATGGGGTGCAAGAAGAACAATTCCCACCCTTCTATATATTTTGTTCTTATAGTCTAATTTGCTGGGACCAAATGGAACCTTAAAAATTAGACCCAAAAGGAAGAGGTGAGTGGTGACATTAGGGCATTAAGTTACAATGTCTTTCTAGCAAAGTAGATACTTAAAAATATATTGGACCCAAAAGGTAAAATTGTTACTTGAAAGTCGTAATTTAATTTTTGAACTAGAGGTGTATACCATCCCTTTAAATGTGTTGCAGCTCAAGAGTGTATAAAAGGCGCACCAAGATCCATGCTTTTTCCCCCCATGGGTCCGTCTGCTAGGATGGCCTTCTAGAACATGCAATTTAGAACAGACTTGATGCCATCACATTCATCCTTTTGAGTTTGCTGTATTAGCATAAATTCTATAATTCTTTATATATTTATATAATTAACATAACACGTGGGTTATTTGACCCCAAAAAAAAAAAAAAAAAAAAGGTCAAATATTTTTGGATGGGAGAGAAGTAGAGAACTGTAAACTTTGGTCTCTAGTTTTATGATTTTTGTATATGAGACTCTGGAAAATTGTTCTATTCAATAGTTGCTCACTTGCTTGGGATTTGGAGAGAGAAAAGTAATCAAGACATCTCATCCTAGTGAAAGCATTTCTTTTCACGGGTGTTTTGAAGAAATAAAATTAGGCAACCCTATCCTATCCTAGGCTATTTTTATTGACTAGGTCTACCTACACCTAATCCCACCCTATCCTACAACCGAAACTGAAGACCAATGAAGCTCATTGTGCATTGCACCTTGGCCATTTTACATTCAAAGCTGAGTTAAGAGGCCAGTGAAAGAGTGAGGATTGTCAACTATAAAGGAAGATAATAAAAGAATATGAAATTTTGGGCCCATGTGAACAAATGCTAAAACAGTGGCCTTTGGCAAAGTACCCTCTTCTTTATACCCCTTTTAGGCTTCTTATTATTGTATTCTGTAACAAGCGAGCACCAATTATACGTAGGGTTATTCTTTAGGTGGATATAAACCATCCGAACCTTAAGGACAAAATTCCACCTATTAATGGGGAGTGTTGATTTGGTGTGGAAGCCACACAACCACCATTAAAAAATAAATAAATAAATAAATCATAAAAAAAATGCACCTCTGATTTGGCACCACGTGAAGAGAAGATATAATAAGTGAGAGATTGAGAGGCATCAATCATCACCTTTTTCCCCACAGTGCGGTGCACAAATATGTAATTAAAGCCTCCTTTTATTTATTTTTGCTTTTATTTTTGTTTTTATTTTATTGTATGATCAGGCAATAAAAAAAGAGAGCAATGCTACACAAAACAAAAACGAAAAAAAAAAAAAAAATTACCACATTTCCTTCTCGATGGCATAGTCACTACATCAACAAAATAACAACTATGGTTTCATTTGTTTGAAAAACGCCCGAACCAATTATGAATTGAAAAATTGGAGGGCCTAGATAGTTTGATTTTAGGGTTTTGGTTATCATAAACCAGAAGGAAAATAGGGTGAATTAAAGTTAAATAAAAAATGCAGTAGAAACAAGGTAAAGGCTTAAGTTTTTCTCCATATTAGTTTAGAATATATATCAATACAAATAATACCTAATAATCTCCACTCAACTAAGCCTAGCTAAACGAGTTTTCATATTTTCCAAAAACCAAAATGACATAAACTTAAAATAAAAATCTTAGGAGTTTAATTTCTCGGCAACCAAACATACGGGGAAGGTTAAGAATTTTTTTCCCCCCTTTTTTTTGTGGTCAGACATGGGTATCTCACCCTTTGCTTCTATCGAGGTTTGAATCTAAACTCATCCCACGTGATGCACAATCAACTCACAAGCCTATGTATTTAATAATGACCATAAGGGAGCAAGTTATAAAATTTAAACTCAGAAACATTTGATTCTTGAACTGTGATCTTTTGTCATTTTTCCTATCCTCACGGGTTAAAGTGAAACATGCTTAAAAACTAATGCATGAATGTGGAGACAAGGAATATCACCAACGTGGTGGGGTGGTATTGTGCAATGCCTTGTGACAAGGCGGAATCTAGGGAAACAATAATTGTATATCTATCTGATCATTGATGTTACTCAGGCTAATGTCACATAGCACTCATGGCCGTGCCACAACCCCATGAGTCCAACAGTAGAATGCATTGAGTTTTGGAAGCACTTCCCCTATGGACAGTGAAAACAACGCATCCGCTCAAGAAGAGTGCCAAACTGCCAATATGCTGTCGAAATTGTCCTATTACCAGTCCGTCAGTGATGAATTCAACTTTTTACATTAAAAAAAATTATTATTATTCGAGATGATGAATTTGCATTTTATATTATGTAACTATGTAAGATACATTATAATTGTTTTATCTATTTATTTATTTTATGACCAAACAAACCTCTAGTATATGCGTATACCACCATTCTAATAAATATTAAATATTTAAATGAAGGTTCAACCAAACAAATATAAACTGACAGGTGGCAAATGTTGGGACCATCAAAGACATTTATTTGATTTCGTTCGTGCGCTAAATTAATAAAACACAAATCTTAATATGAACTTCTTGATAAAAACAAATCAAGCATGAGTAACTTATGACTCTGCTTGATGTAATTTGTTTATGTCCATACCGATGATATAGTACGTAGTCTAATGTCTATATCGATGTTTAGAGTCTTATGTCCATACCGATAATGTAGTACGTAGTCTAATTATATTTGCTTTATTTGGTAAATAAGTGATATCTATTTGTTGATATTAACGAGATTAAAGGTAGGAGTAGAGGTATATGTTACATCGGTGGTTGAAAAAAAAAAAATAAATAAATAAAAAGGGAAAGTGGCCCATTATCAGTTTTGCCATCTTCACTTTTGTTTTCACTCCTCTGGTGAGATTACCCATTATGTTCTACTGGAAGACGTGCAGTGACTGAGTGAGGGCATTTTTGTGTTTGGAGGTTGGGAGACTACATCATAGGTGCCAGAGTGTCACACTATGACTGACACAACGCGTGATGTCCGATGACGAGGGCATTTTGTTCCTTAATGTATCGTGGTGGCTTTTGATTCTCAATCCTCTTGGCGCCCAAATTGCGGAATGCAGAGAGGTACAGTAATTTTCAAGAATTGGTGCTTTCCTCTCCATGCATCACTTCCTTCGTGGAAAAGGAAATCTTTTGCGATAATTTCTTTTGGCTTATGGGGCCTCCCCGAGCTATGTCAAGCATCCTCATACAAATGAACTTCCAAATTTTCTTGTAGCAGAGATAGTGGGTATGTACTTTCGTTCAGTGTTATTGGAAAAAGGAAAACAAATATATATATTTTTAAATTAAAAAAAAAAAAAAAAAAAACCAAAACAAAAAGGAATTATGTGCATCAAAGGCACATGAGGTATTGTGGATTATTGCCTTGCATCTTTGAAGTTTTGGTTTCACCTCTAAAGAGTACCAAGAAATTCAAATCGATCTCTATCTTATTTTTTAAAAAAATTATAAATTGATTACTTATAGTATGCTAAAGAAAAGGATAAGATTGGTGGAGTATATATATATTCATCCATTGGTTTAAACTCTGGATCTTTTAAAAAAACCATTTGCAGTGCTATTTCCAAAGAGTCGAGAGAAATCTTTATCCTATTTTGTAGAAAAATATAAGTTGAATACTTATAGTATCCTAAATAAAAAGATACAAGATTGGTTTAATTTATGTATTATATATTTATACGGAGTATATATATTCATCCATTAGTCCAGACTCCTAATTTCTTAAAAAATCATTTATGTAATTTAGGTAAAGACTTTTAATATCAATAATTTATTTTTCTATCTGACCAAACTATAATTGGACTTAAAAGGTGAGACGGATAGGTCTAAATTAATATATTAGCGTACTCAGCGAGAGAGACCAAATAGCATGAAGTCCAAAACCACCGTCTAAAAATTGCAAAAATAATTAGACCAGGTATATGTCTCTTAATCCTAGTTGGTAAATACTCATACTATACTTGTATAATATACTTACATACGTATTTTTTTTAAAAACTCCCGTTTGCCATAAAAAGTTCAAACATAATTAAAAATACTCATTTTTTTAGTAGCAAACGTATAGTTCACGAATTTGACGCATTTCGTATTATATTTAATTATGTTAAAATACTCTTCATTGTAGTTGACAATTTGACTACAATATATAGTGTAGACAATTTGACTCTTAGTTTAATCATCGACAATATTTAAAATATTTTGATTCTTATCTTTATTTTGTTAAATCAAGATCTAATTTATAATTTTTTTTATTATAATTTCTTATCTCGTGATATAATGTTTTTGGGTTTGTTAAAGATTAGATGATTTTATCTATTCTTTTGCTATATAGATCACATTTCATATGATTTTAGGACAAAATTTATAAAATAGTTTAAGGGATGGAAATGTAAAAAATATATATAAATCAAGACTTACATACTTATTAATTTTTAGTCATCTTCTTAGTCTTCGGCTTCTTTTTAAGTAAATGTACAAAAAGTAAAACAAAATAAATTAATAAAATAGATTATTATTTTATATGTGATTAATTTTTTAGTAATATTTTATCAATATTTAAATATAAAAATATAAAAATAGTGATGAACTAAACGAAATAACATAACATACTCACGTATTTTTTATCCCGAATTTTTAATTAAAATTCGTATTGTACCTGTATATACACGTATCTGTATTATTTCCATTTCCATTTTTTTATGCCAAATTTTTCATGATATTTTTGTTAAGAAAAAATGAATTATACTCCATACGTATACCGTCCCGTATTCTCTCGTACCGTATTTAGTAACTATGCTCTTAATGGGAAAATGCCACAAATTTCAAATTTTCCTTTTAAGATTCTTAAATATCCCACAATGAGCGGAACCCACGGAAATGAATGTAAGACATTAATTTAATATTAATTACTGGAATTATTATTACAGAGTATTATTATTTTTATTTTTTTTCATTTGGAGAAATTACACTGAGTAATGAATGATATGACAAAAGGTTGCATCATAATATGAGAATATTTTCGGAATATTTGTTCCGAAAGTATTTAAAAGACGGGTCATTCAGGAATCAGGACACTTGACAAAAATTCGTATTTATGTAAATTAATTTGTTATAAGATCAAACGAATTTCAAAGCTTCTAGACATCCTCTTGATTGTATACTCTACACGTGGCGAGCAACTGAAAAAGAGTTCAAAACCTAGGAATGAAGTGAATCAAATATAACGCACGGGATTCCCATTTCAAATCACTTCTGTTGGGTTCGTCTAGATTAGTGGTGGTGGGTGTGGTGAACCTACTTATATTTTAGATTAATTAGATTAAACATTTGGATATTCCAAAATAAAAAAATAAATAAAAAAGAAGAAAAAAAGGCTTAATCTTATTACATTCACATGTGTCCACAAGTTTAATAACCAAGACTGGGGCTATAGTCAAATAATTTTGAAACATACCTAAAAATGTTGCCATCGTTTTTTGCATCATTTTAATTCCTTAGGGATGAGAAATCGAAGTAAGAAATGTTTTATGTTACGTCAAAGATTTCAAAATGCCATGTTACCAACATTTTTTTCTTTTGAAATCTTTTATTTCCGATTGATACGATAAGTTGAAGTGGTAATTTTCTATCAGTACATTTCTTTGGAGGAATTACATATAGGTTCGACTATGTGCAAACAATTACAGTTCAATATTAAAATGATTTTTTTTTAAAAAAAATGCAGTGTTAACACGGTAATACACGTCAAATACCCCATCAGTGTAGCTGTAAAACATCGCGTTAATTGAGAGAGAAAAAAATTAGAAAAAATAATGATTGATATGATGATACATATTATCTATTGCCGACAACAAAGAATAAAGAAAAGTGCAGCAATACTTATTATTCAAGGGGGTGTTCAAGATTTTGCAATGGAACTAGAATCGAATTCCCAAAGTGAAATTTTATCATCTAAAAGGGACTGGACGGTTTGAAGAATAAAGATTTACACTTTTCGTAGTCATTGTATAAAAATGGAATGGGCTGAATCCAATAATCCATCATATCCTGTTAATTTTCTACTAACCTTAGCCTTTCGGAATCTTACTTTGTTGAGAGCGATTCGTTTTCTTGGTTTTTCTAAAGATACCAACTGGAGGATCCAGCAGTTTCTCCTTTCTTTCTCACATTTTTTTCTCTGAAATAGAATAGATTAGTGATAAAATGGAATCAAGTTCTTGATTTAACGAAGGCATTTATGCCCCTACACTCCATTTCACAACAATCGGCGGACGGCAGGTCGGTCAATTGGGCCAACCTGAATTAAACAACTCAATAACACAAATCATTTAGTCATATATTTATATATATATGGGGTGCTGAAGGAAGGGGTGGAGGATGGTGTGCCCCAAGGCGGAGGAAGAGCCTGAGCAAAAGCCGCTATTTTTCTGGGTTGAAATTTCCCAACAAAATGCTGTGAAGGGCAAGAGAAAAAAAAAAAAAGAAAAAAGAAATTAAAAGCGTTATTTTCTTTCAGTAATGCTAAAAGTGTTATTAAGAAAAACCCTTTGATTATATTTTTTTTTTCCTTTTTCTTTTTTATTATTATTATTTTTTCCCCTCCTATAACACAACATTTGCTCCTATACCACACAATATAAAACTTTAAAAGAGATAGAGAGTAAAACTGTATGACAAGAATAAATGTAAAACTATAATAAAAAAAATGAAAGAAAGAAGGTGTAGAAGAAAAAGACTCCAAAAACAAAGTTATGTGGAATAATAATAATAACTCAAGAACAAAACAAAGGAAAGAATCCATTAATAGATTTGTTAGAACCATTAGCTTTGTTATATATGCATTAATTTAATAATGAAGAAAAAACATGCATAACTCTGTTTTTTATGGTTGTGACATGTTGTATGGAATACTCAAAAGTGTACCTCCTTATTTGAGTAGATATTCTTATGAATTTGAGTTTCTAATGTCCATATTTCAAATTAAGGGTAAAAATGCATTTATAATTTTAAATAAGAGTGATATGGTCGATCAAAAATATTTTTGCTTAAAAGAGTTTTAATAATAAAGAATAATACAAATATAGACATATTGCTTAGGCCACGCCAATGATAGTAAAGTAAAATGGGATTGTGGGGTCAAAAAGTATCACAACAATCTCACTTTCTTCGACTCCCACTAACTTGTGACACCACATCAATCGTATCATAGTTACATATGAGTTTTTCTCCAATACATAAGCTTCTACTTGGGACTACTTGCGCAAATAAAATATTTGATAATATATGATAAATAACTAAAAGGTGTAATAAATTACTTAGCAAAAAAAATATTAATAATAATAATAATAGTATGCTTCAGACTGGGCCGACCTTTGGACTGAGTTAAGCATGAACAAACTCAGCTAGAATTCAAATTTGGGGCAATATACTTAAACCGGCCTCAAGCCCAACCTACTCAAATTAAGGTCATCCCGTAGGTTTTTGGGCCGAACTAGTGGGAGCTGGGAGGAACGGGTAGAATGGTCTCCAATTATTGGCCAACTTACGTCTGAACGGTGGTCCATATCCTAACTTCGACTTTATGAAAATGACCAAATTGGCCAACTTACAAGTCTTAATAGCAGATCAGCAAGTTATATTCTATCATGGGCTGCGATGTTTTACATCTGATGGATCTCAGGTCCTCCATTTTACGAAGTTATCTAAACTACAAGAGATCTTACAGAAAGAGAGAGAGAGAGAGGGGGGGGGGGGGGGGGGGGGGGCGCGGGGAGACGTAATGCTACGACGAAGACAACTTCACACAATCACAAATGGTTAGGAACAAGTGTTGAAACAAAAGATGTTTAATCACAACTACTAGATTGCAGTACGAGTGCTCAGTCAATGAAGATGAGGTGATTAAAATAGCAAATGATACAAGGATCAAACATAACTTGTTTAGAACAGAAATCTTTTCGTTTATTTGTGTAACTTTGTGGACTCATTTGATGTAGTTACAAAAAGAACAGGACAGTGACAAAAGAAGGAAATAGAAAACTGGCAAAAAGGTCAGAACTCTTATCATATCCGGGCAACATACGAGTTTGCTTGCGTGACATATCTCACCCATCGATATGGATTGTGGGTCTTTGACTTCTTCGCTATCTGCAAGTATTTTACCTGCACCAAGAAACATGGGAAAAAATGGCGTCTTCAAAATATTCACGAGAAGATAAAAAATTCTTTTTATATATATATTAAAGGGGAGAACAATTTAGTATACTAAGGCTTACAACTTCTATCTTATGGAAGTAGGTTAGCATCACTGCGATACTTACCACTTCTAAAGATACATAATAGTAGACTGATTCTGGTCAACCAGTATGTTCGATCCCTAAACCAGGATCGCCCAACTAACTTGGGCACTAACTGAACAGTTCTATATATTCATGTTACAAAATTTCTTTGTTTTAATTATACTTTAATTTCATTAAGTAACAAGTAAGATACACATGCCTATCTGATTGCTGTCCTGGAGGTTATCATCACAACACTGAAATAGAACCGATAACCTTCCTCTAAAGGGGGCAACAAGGATACAATTGAATTATATACTAAGACCACGTAGAATAATCTTGTTCCATTAGTTCAACAATACAGGCAGTTTATTTGTCACAAACTTTCATCTGTGTTTTATGTTTTTACCAAAAAAGAGAAGACTAGTTTTCAGTTTGTAGTCTTAACAGTATAAGATTCATTTCAGGACCTTGGTGTAGTAAAAAAAACATCTTACCTGAAGCCTTGAGGCATTGTACATTGGTATCGTGAAGGTCATGCTGACAGGTCCAGCTTCCCTAGTGATGTTTCCTGTGTTGAGAAATAGATGAAATAACAAATTAAAAATTAAGTCAATCATGCAACAACCATAGCAAGAAAAAGAAACTCTCATACCATGTGATTCCTGTGAAAATGTCAGCCTTGCACGGAGAGTATGTTCAGATCCACCGACAATCTAACATATGGCAGCAAATAAATTATTTGTGGGAGTGAAATCGTACCTAATGAGTTAATGTAAATATAGGGCTGAAGAAATGAAGTTTGCTACAGAAGAGTTTATTTACTGTAAGCAAAGGTATTAAAAAATAAAAATAAAAAAAACCTATATAGATGAAAAGAATTCTCGCCTTCTTTAAACCCCATTCAAGTCTCTTATTTGTTTCCTTAAAATCGGTTGTTTGTCCAACAGCTCCAGGCTCCAACTCGAAACTTACTCTGAAAAAAATAAAAAATTGAAGTGTATTTACTGTAAATAAATGTTCCACACCCTGTTTTCAGCCATTTCTCCACGTCTACTTTTAGGCACAATAAAACCCATATCATGCAAAATCAGGTTATATCACAAGATTTTGATTAGACTTCAGACCATGATACAAAAGAAATATGCTCTAACACTTTTGTCACAACTACTTTTTCTCAACCTTTTTTAAATCAATCAGGCTGGAAAAGAAATATGCTCTAATTGTTCTGATTCTCTCAATAGGTCAAAGACAATGAACAAACCTCCCCTTAATTTTTGTGAAGTCTAATTTCATACCACCTTAGCTACTCTTAAGCAGCAAGTAGCAATCATAATAAGCGGTGCTGAGCAAACACAGAGTTGCTACCCAGCTGGAGTTTCTTTTTTATGATTGACCTTTCTCTTGTATCTTCCGTATCTACAAAAGTGAAGATAAGCCCTAGTTTTCCAAAAAGTTTACAATTTATATAACATAAGATATGCCCATCATTCTGTTTTTGATTGTCTTTACGTTTTACAATTAGGTGGATTGCATATGTGCTGGTGCTTGTAGGTGCTTCTACAAATCTAAAATTCTCAGATCTACACTGGCACCAGATGAAATTTTAGGGTAAACGAGAAAACATGCAAATGCGTATGGTGAATTCTAATATCTATACTGCATTTGACATACTGCAACGAATCTTGTCCATTCACCAGAACCAAAATACAATGAAGCATAACAAAATAATACCTAGTTGTATATGTTGGCAGTGGTATCTGTACTTGAACCGTGTTTGCAGTAACGCTCGAGGGGAATTCAGCACGCACTTTCAGAATCACTTCAGCCTAAAATAAAAGATAGCCAAGTTGTCATGTGAACTAGATTACAAGTTATAAATAATGGAAGAAAGATTGTACTCACCTTAAGGGTACCGGCTTCTTCAATCAGTGCATTGATACGAAAGGGAGGCTTGAATTCCTGAGTCATACGGTAGTTCATGACAGAAAATTCACCATCCGAGGGTACCTGTTGAACAACAGTGGAATAGAACATCCTTCAGACCAAGAGACCCCCCCCCCCCCCCAAAAAAAAAAAAAAAATACAACACAACCATCAAGCTTACAGTATCTCGCAGTAGCACTCACCAGGGTCAGAGTTCTGTCAACATCAAAACTATCAAGATGTACAGATTCATGGAAATTACAGTCATCAAGTATCACTGCCCCTGATCCAGATGAACCACTATAATCTGTCACCAAAAAGAGCAGCATATTGAGAATGTACATGAGCCATAGAAGGCATTATACTCAACAACCAACAGAGACAACCTCATGAATGAGAATGCAAGAATAAGAGAAAACACAAAAGCACATATGCCTTTTTGACAGGGTGATTGGGTCACCCAATGACAACTTAAGGAGACCTAGAAACTGTTGACAACCTGGGAAACTGTTTTCAAATTCCCTATTTCCTACTCTTTCTCAGTTTAACAAATCATTACAGAAAAAGGGGGAAAAAAAGAGAGAAGACAATTCACTGTCATTCATAATTGGTTTTTTCTTTTTTCTTTCTTTTTTTGATGAAGTAAATTTGTATTAATAACAAAAGAGCATAGCTCAAGTACATAAGACATTTACAGGCACTAAAGAAAGACCCCTCTAAAATTTAAGGAAGTCAACAAAATGAACAAACGAGAGGTGATTACAATTAGCCTAGCTAGAATACCACAAAAAAAAGATTTTTAACAAAAAAAGATTTGAGTTCAATGATTGACTTCTTGGTTCCTTCAAAAGTTCTTTGGTTCCTCTCATTCATCATGCTACACATTGCAAAAGAAATATTGGCCCTCCAAAGGTCAGGTGACACAATGGCTATTATAACTCTTTTAGAAAACTTAAAAACATGATTTCATACATGATAATTAATCAATAATACTTGCAGATAATTAATCTGTTAAAAGCTACCAAATTACAAGGAGATGGCTCTTCGCACTTATTATATTGCTATATATGTGAGAGTGTGAGACCAACAACATGAAAGCACCATCAGTATAAAAAGCCAATTTTCAAATAAAAACATAAAAATAAAAAAAATCAGATGGTGTATTAGTGGCTAAACCAGAAGTAATACCATATATCGATCTTCCACCTCTTCCTATACTCAGGTCATCATTAAGAGCAAGCCGAATTTCTGGATTTCCAGTAAGATAACTCTTCATTTGAATAGTGCCATCAATCTCAGAAGTAAGTATATATCCCTGTACAGCCAACATTAACTTAATATAAAATGGTTTAAAGCTTTAAATAATGCAAACTAAGACAACACAAAATATAAAGGTTCAAATAAAAATAAGGAGAAGAAACGCCACACACACACACACCCAGAAGATGATAGTTTTCTGCTTGCGTTACTTTATGTGGGTGCATTAGAAGAGAGAGTGTGACCATAACACTTAGAAAAATTTCTTGCTTCAAAAAGTGATAGTCATTCAAGCAACAAATTTTGAAAAGAACGAAATTAGTCAAATCTCTCTCTCTCTCTCTCTCTCTCTCTCTCGCTCCCCAAGTCTGTCCTTATTTCTTTTTTGATAAGGTAAAATTTTTTATCAAAAGAAGAGAGATTCAAAGTCTCTCCTGTGCACTAGGAGTATACAGCAAAAATCTACAAAGAGAGGCCATCTAAGAACTCCCTAAGGGGTTTCCTGTTACAAAAATCATCCAGCTCCCCCCAAGCAAACAAAAAATCAAAAACCTGAGAAAATAGGGACAGAGATTTCTCTAATAGGGAAGAGGAATCTCTGCCCCTATTTTGTCCAATAAGATGAAAAAGTAAAATTTTTTTTGTCATAATAATGCAGATTATATACAATTACTTCCATGGGTCAACGCAGGCCACCCTGTTTCAAATTCCACCACCACCACCCCCCCAACCTCTCTTAAGTAGTGATTTCTTTTTCCCCATAACTAAACAAGGCAGGATCAAAACTTACAATACGAGATATAAAGAAGTAAATAAGAAAATATAAAAAATACAAAAAACAAGGTGTTATCTATTTTTAAACCTTGTCTGCCCAACCTTTCAGGGGAAAGATAAAAATTAAAAATTACCACCTTGAACCAAATGAAGAGACAAAAGACTCACACTAGAGCTGAATGTAACACTTATTTTCTCAATTATGTCCACAAAAATTTCCTCCCTCGTCCTACCCCCAGGCTCATTCGCAATAACGGATTTAGTAACAGCTGTCCCTGGCATTCTTTTCGTCCCTTGCTGCAGACATGCAAGTTTGAGAAGTCAATCACGTCATATATTCAAGTTGACAATCAAAGTAAGATGCCACTAGTAGGTGACTGATCATATAAACCAATACCATAAAAATGGAAGCAGGGCCAAGGGGTGGCAAACGTGCGGCATCAACCACAATAGGCTCATTAAATACACATGACTTCAACACCTCAGTAGATGTTGTTTGCACATAACCAAAATCCTGGAACAAAAGGGACAGTCAATCCACATAAATGTAAGCAATAAAATTCAAATAACTGTCATACTCTAGGCATATCAATGGGCAAATCAAGCATCAAAGTTATAAAAGCAAACCCAATTTAGCACCTTTAGCACATGACAAGGCCAAAGAGCAGCAAACCTTTAAACAGTACTTCCAACAAGAAAGAACAAGACATAAGAGCATACTTACAATGACTTCATCCAACAACTCGTACACAAGCACAAAATTTTTCCGCAATGAATCTTCATTGAGAACCCCAAGGTAATCCTTGCTGACACGTGCAATCCTTTGTAAAAGTTCGAGAACAAGAGAAGGTGACACATTAACTCTTGTAGTTGCAACAAATAACAATCCAGCAACCTTCACATGAAAGTAGTTCACACCATCCACGTTCTATTGACAAAAAAGAAATATCAAAATGCATTGGAGGAAGGTGGTGTACAATCTGACTATATTTCTCCAAATATGAAATGAAGAACATGAATTAGAAGTAAATGAAACAAAATAAGTAAATACCAAGTATCTATTACAAAATTATTGTAAGCCCATTTGGAAGGATGCACTGAATACATCAACTTCACATTTAATATTCACTCGATAGTAAGCTTAGCCATGGCTCGTACCACACATAAGATTCAACATTTTTCTCCTAATTTATGCTATATCCATTTAATTTAATATCTTCAGAGTGCCACTATGATGCATTGATGCCAAATCTATGACAAAATATCTGTGGGTAATCCTGCAGAGATTTTCAGAACAAAGGGTTATTGAGTTTCATCCAATTACAATAGTATTGATCGTTCATATGATTGGAAATGGACGCACACAATGGACAAACCTATGATCACAATTATACCACAAATATTAACAAAAACCAAAGATTGAGCATACTCCAAGATATTGACAAATTCCATTTCAAAAGCAAATTCCACCTAGAAATTCCTCACCCAAACACACCATAGACCCGCCATTGTAATTTATTGTATTAACAGACTATAACAAACTAGATTGACGCACCTCTCCCCATTGAAATTTCGATGCATTATTGGTCACCCTTGAACAAACTTGTGTTTTATAAAACATAATCCAGGGAAGCAAACTATTTGTATATAATCGGTGCTCAAAAAAGTATATAACCAGAAGGGGAACAAATAAATTTAATTCACCAATAAAAAACCCTAAGATCAGAGTAAATTGAGTGCTAAACATACATGTAAATAAAATTTTTAGGCACCCATCATGTTATTGTCATCGAGGTAAAGATCCATCAACCATCTAATTCTATTTATGAAACACAAACAGGAGAAGAATAACAAGAAAATATATACATAGAGAGAAAGAGAGAATGAGTCTTCTGCACAAATGCATCAACAAAGATAAAAGTACAGTGTCTATCAGTCTTCGGTAAAAAAATACCTACAAAAACAGGTGGCGCCTCTCCTTCTCCATCCTCTTTCCAAAACTTTACTTTGCGGAAAAATATCTCTGCACTTCCCTTTTGTACTTCACCGCGATCTGCATCAATGTCGTGAAATCAAATGTTAAATCATTACAATACAGCTAGAATTAACCCTGAAACTTCAGCAAACTGGTTCCCTTTTGAAAAATTGATTAAGCCCCTGAAGTTCATGCAACTACAATACATTAAGCCTCGGTTTGGATCTTGGGAGGAGTAAAACAAAAGAAAGGAAAACGATCAAAATTGCTTAAGAAAGGAAATCACTTATAAGCAATTTCTCAAGTATTTTCCTTTCCTTTCCCCTCAACTTCCCGGGATCCAAACTGAGCCTAAAAGGCTTGTTTGGACATCCCACAGAAATTGAAGCAAAACAAGCCTGATTAGACCAAAACCCATTCCTTGAAGCGTTTAATATATTCACATTTGACTCGTAAGAACTTGAATTAGGATCCAAAGAAAAAAAAAAAAAATACCGATTATCACAGAGAGATAGAGAGGGACTCACAGTCACGGAAGACGATGTTGTCGCCTCTTTGCGACAGCACAAAGAACTGGGAGATCATGGCTATGACTTCACCTCTATCCGTGCAGTCTTTCTCCGATCGGTGGTGTTTGCATTGGTGGCTTCTCGTTCTTTCTATATGGATCGATTCAGCTCAGACTTCAGAGTCGGAATTCGGTGTGGATGCCATCGACCACTTTAAACTAAAGAACCTATAATTTTGCGCCACGTTAGAGAAAGACCGTGTAGAAACACGCAATATGTCATAGTTTCGGTTTGACTTCTCTACGTGGCGGCGAACTATAGGAGCTATTGCGTATGGGAATACGGAGAACAAAGAGCCGTAAAGAAATACGTTTTGAAATAGCGCTATTACTAACAGCGCTATCTGGAAAAATTCAGCTACGAACGAGAAACAAGTAAATATCAGTCTGAGGCTGACGAGACTGGGCTTGGTTGGTGGCTACATGGGCCTTGAGAGGTTTTATGGGGAACGGCTATTGCAACCCGGGAACGGCTATTGCAACCCCATAATACACTAAGTTGACCCCTCATATTTTTTAATTAAAAAAATTATTGGGCAAAATTACCAAAAAGGGCTTAAGTACCTCACCCACCCCATCCCACCCCACCCCACCGGCGACGTCAGGCTCCGACACCCTCACCCACCCCACCTCACCGGCGACGGTGAGACTCCGGCACCCCACCCCACCCCACCGGCAACCCTCTTCTTCCTTCCTCCTCTTCCCTATTCTCTTCTTCCTTCTCCTCTCCCGCACCGGCAGCCCTCACAACCCTCTTTTTTTTTTTTTTTTTTCTTCTCCTTTCTCTCCCGTCGGCAGCCTCTGTTTTTTTCTTTCCTTTTCTTTCTCTTCCTTCCTGTCGCCGAAAAAAAACAAGAAGGGGAAGAACCTCCTCGCCGGAAAAAATGGAGGTTTTGAAATCCTTTTTTTTTTTTCTTCTTTCCTTTTCTTTTCCTTTTCTTCTCCTCTTCCTTCCTGTCGGCAGCCTTTTTTTTCTTTCCTTTTCTCTCTTCCCTCCCATCGCCGGAAAAAAGAAGAAGGGAAAGAACCTCCTCGCCAGAAAAAATGGAGGTTTTGAGAGAAAAACCCTCCCTTGCACAGATCTGAACAGCAAAGGAAACAAAAAAAACGAAAGAAAGAAAGAAAGAAGAAGAGGAAAGAGTCGCCCTTCCTCGCCGGTCGCCGTCGCCGTCACTTCTTCTTCTTCTCGCCGATCCACTGCCATGGGGTACGCGGGGTAGGTGAGAGGGGTGGGTGAGATGAGGGGTATTGAGGTCTTTGAGAGGGGTGGGTGTGGAAATTTTGGGGGTGGGGTTATAAGGTGGGGGCAACTGTGAGGATTGGGGGGTTGCAATAGCCGTTCCCATTGCAACCCCCCATTCTTATCACCCCACCCCCCATTTTTTAGGTTTTTAAGGTTTTATGCAAAATATAAAAGGTTTTTATGAAAACCCACCATGGAGTCTACTAGAAAACAACATTTTGAACAACTTTGTAGGAGAAAGTTTTTCTTAAATCTATCGTTTAAATATACTTTTTGGCCATTTATAGCCTTTATTTCATTTTTTTGCCAAAAAGTCTACCTAAACGATAAATTTTGGAAAAACTTTCTTTTGCAAAGTTGTTCAAAATGATGTTTTCTAGTGGACTCTGTGACCAGTTTTTGCAAAAACCTTTTATATTTTTCATGAAATCTTAAAAACCAAAAAGATTGGGGGGTTGTAATAACCGTTCCCTTTAGCATGGGCGGGTTTGAAATAGAACTCTGCTAGCCTAGTCTTGGTACTGTAAACCCCTTAACTTTATTTGTATTTGTATATCTTATTAATTTTTAATTTCTTAAGATTTAAAAAAATATATATAAATATTTTTTTATGAAAACTAATCAAGTTGTTCTTAAAAAACATCAATTTGAACAACTTTACATAAAAATGTTTTTTCAAAATTCGTCATCTAAGTGAACTTTTTAACCAAAAATAAAATAGGGGTTGCAATAACCTCCTCCCTCTTTTGGAATTTGTTGATTTTAAATAGGCTTGGCTCAAGATGACCAAGATATCCCCCTCCACTGCCTATATATATATATATATATATATATATAGATATGAATCAACAAACAAACTTTAACCTATAAATTAGGCACATTGCTCGTTTTTTTAAAGAGTCTGGTTGGCATGATGATCAATCATCTAAACAAAATATATGTCTAATATGTAGATTTTATGTATTTTTACAAATATCTATTTGTGTGTTTGGGTGTCTGTAATTACAAAAACAATGATGAATTGTCATGTAAGTGTTTCTTTTTCACAAATAAATTAATTAATTAGATTGCAATAACAGATAGGTATAGGTGCCTTCCCCACTTCTGCTAAGTTTTTCAATCTTTGTAAGATGCATTATGAGTTTCATTCACCTCACGTTCGCTTTGTTTTCTTCTTTTCTGATCCTAACAACACATGGGGGCTCATTAATTTTTTTAAATAGTTCTAGACTTTTCTTTCCTCCCAACTACTAAGATTTGTTTGAAGTTTAATGAAATAAAATTATCAAATTAAAATCAATTGTGGTGCAATTAACTCATGCGATTTGCCAGACTGTTTTTTTTTTCCTTTTTAAAACAATTATAAAAACCAAAACTAAATATGTAACATATACAACAACATGCTGAATGATACTCATATCTTTTTGTCAATAAAAGAACCAACCCTAATTTCCTAGCATGGGTTTTTAATGTCAAGTTGCAGGTGGTTCCCCCACCCTTCTCCATATTATTATTGGAGCTGTTGTCCCCTTCGAGCCACAGTGATGTGTGCTGGAAGAAAACTAAAACCACAAAAGGACCCTCTTCTGGCATTCTTGTTCGTTTATTGATTTCAATACACATTTTTAAATATTGGAATCCATTTTTAAACCCTTCTCGTTAAAGACCCCTTCAACTATAACTTTAATTATTTTTTCAACAACCCAAAAAAAAAAAAAAAAAAAAAATCATATATGGACTTCCAAAAATTGATATAAATTTTCATTTTCATAGCAGTGATTACGAGATGGAACACTGGCTTCGTTTAGATATTCCATTCCAGTAGCAAAAATCCGAACCCTCCAAACAAAGCATAATTGAAGCAATAATACAAGCTCAACGTTGCTGTGAATGAAGGCAACTGAATTGATAGTAGTAAGTAGAGCACTGATAGATTCAAGAAATCCCCTTTGAGATTATTTCTAGAGTTTAAAAGGTCTAACAATTACTAAATGCATATGAGATGGAGGGATTACACGTGATCAAGAGATTGACCAGCCAAAGCCTTGACACTCATCCTTATAATAAAATAAAAATCCCCATGGGAGTGTTTCTCATGTTGCAAGTCCTTAATCAAATAGGTCAAGATTGCACGGTACCATGGTAGAACATTGTCAAAGTGAGACCAAAGCCAAGTCGTTGAGTTGTTTTCCAACCACTTTCAAGTTTCTACTAGTGAACCAGCTGTAGCCAATTCAAAGTCAACATCACTTGAGATTGTTTTGGGGAAAGCAATCTTCTAGAATTTTTGGGATCACCACATAATTCAAGTCGGCGTTCCAATCAAAATTGATTTAGAATTCCTATCATTTGGATAATACTTGCCGCATGGCCAGATATGAGCCTTCAAGAATCAAGACCACCTGAATCCGGTGGTGCTGCGAACACCGGATTAATTCACTACTTAGCCGGACCAGGAGAGGAATATGCTTTGTTTGTACTTTGTTGCATATGAAAGACGATATATCCCATTCAAAAATCCACCTCGACATGGTTACAAAAATAATCTATAGAAAGCGACATCGTTTGCCTAACAGAATACTTATAACGGTGTCGTTCTACGAAATAGATCTCTCTCACCTCCCAAAAAAAGAGAAGGAAAATGTCATTTTATTTAATATACATATATACACATATATATATATATATATATACCGTACGTGTCGTTGTGAGAGCGAAACGTGGGGGCGTGTGCGGCATTGTTCACATTTTTATCTCTCTCTCTCTCTCTCTCTCTCTCCTTACCGTCACTCTACTGTGCTCTCTCAGGTCTGATCGCGACGATATAACGAATCTTCCTCATGGAAAGATCCAGATAGACTCACTGCGTTGACAGCCACCCTTACAAAAGAGCTCCATCACGAGATCGTACGAAGCCTACACCACCCCCCACCCACATCTTAGATCTGAATCACGAAGAATTCTGGCGGGAAATCAACCAACGCTGTGGAATTTGAGAGAGTTAGGGTTTAATTCTGGACGAAAGATGGAGAATTGAGAGAGTTGCAGTGGGAATTCGAGCAATTGAGAGAGTTGCAGTGGGAATTCGAGCAATTGAGAGGGAATTCTTGAAGGTTTGAAGGTAAAATGTGGAAGAGATGGCTTTTTTTATGTGGAAGCTTTGGAGAAGTCGTGTGCTCCTTTAAGAGGATTGGGTAGCAAATTGTGTCAACGAGGCGAAGAGGGTGAAGAATCTGGCGATGTTCATGGTTCGAATACTTTTTGCACGAATCCATGGTGCGAAGAATTGAGGTGAAAAGGCGATAAGTTCGTTGTTTAAGAGGAATTGCGGAAGATCACATCGAAGAAGTAGGCACTTTTTCAAGTTAACTTTCTGAAATTCTCATTTATTGTTCATGAGTATCTTTCTTCTTTTTTTTTTTCTTTTCTGTTTTGGGTATTGTGCTTTTACTTTAGTTGTTCGGGTAGTCTTGGAGATTATTGCACTGTTTTTTCCGAGGAATTTTCTCTTTTACGAGCGAAAATGGATATGGTAGTTTCTAAAGCGGCCTCCTTTTCTGTTTCCGTCTTCCTTTTTGGTTTTTTCGTTCTCACCCAACATTTGTGTCTTTCTTACATAGAAAAATTCAGCTGTCCATAATCCAGCTATTGAAGACCGAATTTTTCCCTTTTTCTTTTTCACTTTGAATTTAGACATCTCTCCTCTGGGAGCAATTGAAGACAGAATTATATTATTTTGGTCATGAAATGGGTTATTATTAGATACTAATTAAGGGCGTGTTTGGATGTCTCATTATATATGAATGGATAAGTTGTACTTTACATGGCATTTGAAGATGACAATCCATAATTGAAAATGGGGCCATTAAAATGGAGCCATTAACAAATTTAGAATGACAGAATCTCAAATGTTAATCATCATTTGTGATATGGCTGCCATTTTTTGTGAGGGCCCCTGCTACAATATTGAACGCCTTGGAATGAACTGTTAAACACAATGGAGACATTTGATATCCGTGGGACGTCCAAACATGCCCTAAAATAATGAATCATCATTTATTTCTTTAGTTTTTTCTTTTCCATATTTTTAAGTCTTTGATTTGTTTGTTATATCTGCAGGGAAATGGCAACTCCAGTTGAGCCTCCGAATGGGATTGTATCTCCAGGAAAGCACTATTATACCATGTGGCAAACATTATTTGAGATTGATATGAAATACGTGCCCATCAAGCCTATTGGTCGAGGGGCCTATGGTATTGTGTGCTCTTCTATTAATAGGGAAACCAATGAAAAAGTTGCAATTAAGAAGATACATAATGCCTTTGAGAATCGCGTTGATGCCCTGAGAACTTTGCGTGAACTGAAGCTTCTTCGTCATCTTCGGCATGAAAATGTGATCTCTTTGAAAGATGTCATGATGCCTATTCATAGGAGAAGTTTCAAGGATGTATATCTGGTGTATGAACTCATGGATACGGATCTGCATCAGATTATTAAGTCCTCTCAAGCACTTAGTAATGACCACTGCCAATATTTCCTCTTCCAGGTATGCATTCATTACATAATGTCATTGACATTATTTTTAAATAATCTAGGTAGTTGATTTGTAAAAGTTGGCTGTGCAATGTTAAGGAAGCCCAATTTTAGTGCACAAAGGTTTATGTTTGTTGCATGTTGTTCTGCTTGGTCATCTTGTTTGTGGGGGACAGATAACAATTCATTTTTTTAGTTATAACGTAGTTTATGTGAAATGGCAACTAATCTAAGTGGTTAGTTACAGGCTTACAGGGTTTGGATTTTGAAATAGCTTGCTTCTACCTGGATATAACATGAGTATGCTCAGTTCTGATTTTGTGCTATTGAAAATTTAAGCAATATTATACTCTGTGAAAGTATGAAACTCGAAACAGTTTTGAGGTTGTACAGGAATTTCTATTCATTACTGGGAGAAGGTGTCTGCATATGTGCTCTATACACCTCCCTATTGGTCAACATTAGCAGTGTGATGTAGGAGTGGGACGATATCATTATGCCTTGTTTAATTCTTGGATATGGCATGAATTATGCTTTATGGTACTGGTGGTATACTTTTCACCCTTAGTGATCCAAATTCAAGCATCATGGTGTTATTAACTCCATTGAAGAAAAGATTATGAAAACGAACTTCGTAAGTTTTATTTTATTTTATCTTTTCATTGCCTTTATCCTTCTTTCAGGATGCATCCAGAAATCACTTGAAGTTACTTATATAATATTCTAGATATTGTTTGAATTTGAGTCTCTCTCTCTTTCTCTCTCTCAATCTTCTTCCTGCTGGAGTAAGCTTATTTTTGAGCAATAGAGTTCACAAGTGAATATAATTGATTCTGCTTTCCGCGGAATGGTTGAACTTGTCATCTCACACAGTTTATTCTGCCAAATCTACAATTTCCTATATTATCTGCCCTCATAATTACTGTGCTTCTACTCTCTTTCTTTTCTTTCTTTTTCTTTTTTCCTTTTTGTGTGCGCGAGCGCTTATTCTTCCATGTTTTTTCCCATTATCCGTTGTTTGGGAATAAATTGCTATAGTGTCTTGTCACATCCTTGGTTAGTAAAAGCTTTGAAAGATATGTCAACCTTGGATTTTCTCTAGACTTTTCCACCAGTAAACTAACTCAAATTTTCCATTGTAGTTGTTGCGAGGCCTGAAGTATCTCCACTCAGCAAACATCCTCCACCGTGACTTGAAGCCTGGGAACCTTCTTATCAATGCAAACTGTGACCTAAAAATATGTGATTTTGGGTTAGCTCGTACCAGTAATAGCAAGGGCCAGTTCATGACCGAGTATGTGGTCACTCGCTGGTACCGGGCTCCAGAGCTCCTCCTCTGCTGCGACAATTATGGAACCTCCATTGATGTGTGGTCTGTTGGATGCATCTTTGCTGAGCTTCTTGGTCGTAAACCTGTCTTCCCTGGTACAGAGTGTCTCAACCAACTCAAACTGATTATAAACATCCTGGGCAGCCAGAGGGAGGATGATCTTGAATTCATTGACAACCCAAAAGCGAGGAATTTCATAAGATCACTCCCATTTTCCCCTGCAACACCTTTTTCCCGTCTTTACCCCAATGCCCATCCTTTGGCAATTGATCTGCTGCAAAAGATGCTTGTCTTTGACCCCTCAAAAAGGATTGGCGTTACTGAAGCACTCCAACATCCTTACATGTCCCCACTGTATGATCCCAGCAGCAACCCTCCGGCCCAGGTCCCGATCGATCTCGACATAGATGAGGATATAGGGGAAGAAATGATAAGGGAGATGATGTGGAAGGAAATGCTTCATTATCATCCTGAAGCTGTTACAGCCAATGTGGAGGATTAACTCGTAACTGTTCTTTCTTGGTTGTGCAGAGAGGCCTAGTAAGGTGGTTTTCCTTTGAATGAGGAACGTTTGTTGTGTCAGTGATACACTTATACTAGTCTACTTTTTATTTAATTTTTGCTTGCCTATTTTTCGTTTCACTTTTATAATCTTGAAGAAGCATGCATTAGTGGTTTGTGCTATTAATGCATGATATAACCTTTTTCTTTTCCTTTTTTAAAGGAGCCTTCTATGGGCTTGAACTCTGAATGGCAAGCTGGCCTCTCTAAGTTGTACATAGTTGTCCTGTTGTACGTGTCTGGAAATTTTATCTTATTTGTAACTTAACTTTAGATGTATGCCACTATTGTTCTGATCACCAAGTTTGTATAGTAAAATTCTCTAGCCCTGTTGGACTTCTTAACTTGAAGCTTACACTGTTACACACACGTATGTCATATGCACTCACACTGGCATGCTCATATGCTTTATGGCACCCTATATGACTTTTCATGTTGCTGAGGAAGCATGTACTCTTTGATCCATGTGTTGGGATTCATCCCTCGGGATTACACCACTGCCTGCCCTCTCTAAAGCTCCCGACCCTGTTCAACCCTACGAATCCTGCTGTGGGGGAAAGGTCTGGCTTCTCTGTTCTTGGGGCTTTATATATGCTTTGGATCTAAGTTAGAAAGTCTTTTGAAATTGTTGGCCATATTGGTGATATAAGCCAAATTAGTATGGGTTTGGACTTGCTGATTGATTGTAAAAAGGAATCATTTTAACTTCTGTTTTAAAATGTCCATATTGTGGTCATGAAATTCTAGTCAACTCAACGAAGTCTATTAGCTTGGTGTTGTTGATGATATTCGTCTTCCCCCTGCTTGTCGATGGTACCAAGCAATTTGTCAATAGACATCCCACGTTCCCCCTGTTCGCAGGGACTGTTTAATGTCGATGATACCTAGCTAATTGATTTAACCAATGGTGATATCCATCTTTCCCTGCTTGTTTACTGTCGTTAATTCCAAGCTAATCCGTTATTCGTCTCACTGCTGTTGATATCCGTCTTCTCCTTTTGTGTACTGTGGAAGATACCAAGCTAATTGCCCTCACCGATGTTGATATCTGTCAACATTAAGTGTGTGGCGGATTTGGCACGTTATCCTCCGTATTAGAGTGCATGACCCTCAATGTAGTAGGGGATTTTATTTTTTGCCCAAACTTGGGTATCCCAGATTAGTCCCGTGGATGCGGAGTTTTGTCGGCCTTGCCAATGTGAAGAATTTCATCTTCTGGTGGCTTGGTTGTGGATCTGTTTTGTAATTGGACCTGGACCAGTCTATCTTCCAAAGTGAAACCCTCTTCTGATCCATTCTAATATCCTAGAAATGGCCTTAAGGCTGCTCTTCCTTGTGAAGGAAAGCCCCTTTAGGGATGGTGGGATAGAGCCATAGAGGGCCCTTCTTCGGTGTACTGTGCCTTGACAGTTCCTGCAAAAGAATTTTATTTCCTCTAAACCTCTACTGCCCAGTTTGGCTAGAAGAGTTCGTAGTGGAAGCTCTAGCCTTTCGGATGCCTAGCACCCTTTGGATTTGGGTTACAAATTTTGTTTCATATGAGTCTTTTTCTCAGTGGAATCATTCGAAACAAATAGCAGATGATTTGTTCCAGATGATTCTGAACGGCCTTACAGTAAATTGTTGGTTTTCATGGCCTAGATCGGGATGAGTGTGTTAACCAATTGGTTGAAGACTTCAAGATACTTATCCCCTGCCACTGCAAGCATATGGATTTTGACATTTATAGGCATGAATCATTATAGAAAGGAGGAGTAATTTTTGTATGGAAGGATCTCCAAACCACCTTAAAAGGCCTGAAAATATTTGGTATTTTGTAATAGTGGGTGCACGGATGTCACTTGAGCAGAAACACGAGAATTTTTATGGTCTGGGTTGACAAGCGTTAGTCCTCTTCTCCTTCTGGGCTTCTGGTCCACTTATCCTTTCAGTAATAATGGCTCTGTTACTTTGTGGGCTCTGTCCACCCTCTGCACCCATCCCCGGAAAAGAAAAAAAACAAAAATGGTTTCACTAAGGTTGTGCTTGTTATGTGGAAAAAGAAAGGGGCAATGAGTATTCCATTGGTGATAAAAAATGGGGTGTTTTGGTAGGTCCATAGGGATGGAATTATGATTCCTTTGTAGGGCTCATTCCTTTGCACGAAGGAATAAGTATTCCTCTCTCAATAAGGTGAATGAGCATTCTCATCTCTCAAGAAATGAATAGAATATTAAAAAAAATTCGATCTCTGGCAATAATCTGACATTGTGCCTCCTGCACTTCTCCTTTTCTCTCTCTCTCTCTCTCTCTCTCTCTCTCTCAAAAATCACATAGATCTAGGTTTCATCCCTTTAGATCTCGGCAAAAACTTCCATTTAATTATGACATGGCGATGTGGTGTTATGCGTTAATCAGAACCAAGTAAGTGAGATTGTAGAACAAGCAAAGTAGGATTGTAAACCCACAATCCTATTTTACTTGCTTCTAATTGACTTGTAACACCATATGATCGTGTCACAGTTACATGGAAGTTTTTCTCCTAGATCTCATCCCTTTCTCTCATAAAGTACTCTCAAAGGAATTATTTTCGGCCATAAGAAGATTTTTGCTACCATTGCCCTCCCTATCGTCGTCCTCGTCACCGTTGTCATCGCCCGCAAATATGGTTGAAGCCCCGTCGAACCTGAGAACTTCAGCTACACAACTTACAAACTCACCCCTCCTCTTTGGTTCGACGATGGCCACATGGCCCAGATCTATGACATATGAATTGTGTGGCGGTGTGGGTATTACCCACTCATGGAGTTCATCCCTCTCAAGTGAAATCTTCAACTCCAACCGAGTTATGTGATCTACTGTTCATCACTTTCAATATGAAGATGATAGAATTTTTTGTTTTTTTTTTTTAAAATTTGTTTTGCTGTGAGATGATGAAAAAAATGCAAAGAAAATTGTGGAGGTGTTAGAATTGTTGGTAAATGGATGATTATGAAGATAATAAAATTATTAATTTAATTGATAGTTTTGTGGAAGGATTCCATTCCTTTCCCAGTTGCACCACAGGCATTGAGAATTATTACTCCTTCTTTTTCCATTCTCATCCTCATTTTATTTATTTTTTTTAACTAAGGGATTGTTTGATAAATTTAAAAATTTAACTAATTATTTGATTAGTTTTAATTTCATACTGTTTAATATATATGTTTTTTATTGAATAATTTAATTTAATTTTGAAAATAAAGTATAAATAAAATTTTTTTCAAATTAATTGTAATTTAATTTATTTAAAAACTAAATAATGATTATTGGCTGAGTATCTAATTTTTTAAATTCCCAAAAAACCCTATTTGTTTTAGACTTATATCAAAAGCAGTTCTCGTTACCTTGGTACGAGGTGCACGTGCACTAGACCCTCGTGGGCAGCTTAGAGTCATATAGGTAATTGGACAAAGTAGCTGGGACCCATACGTCCTGACAATAGGGGATCCAGTAAAATGATATGAGATATGCTTTCAATTTTATAATGATCTCTTCAGGTGAATTGGGGAGGGTCCATCATCATGGATTAGATGGGTCTCAGATCCATCCAACAAATAAGCATGAGCCAGCCATATTTTGCCTGTCAAGTGGCTCCACTAGTCAGACCCAAAAAAGAAAAAAAAAAAAAAACCAAGTGGCTCTACTAGCACCAAACATTTCCGTCCATCGCTTTACAGCCTCTCCTAATTTTCGACTTCGTGCCCCATCTAGCCGACTATTGGGCTTCCCCAACCTCTTTTATTTATTTATTTATGATGATGATTGCTGATGGCCTTATAAATATTTTTTCAATAATGGAGGATGGAAAGGAAGAATAACGGAATGGTAGGCGGAATGGATTTTATATCCTTAAGAATGGGAAACTTTTTTTTACTTATTATGTGATTGGTTTGATGGATAAAAAATTGAAAAAAAGATAATTTTCTTCTTTCCTATGTGTTAGATATAAAAAAAAAAAATGAAAAAAATAATTACTAATTTTATTATTTTGTCTTTAAGGCCAATTCCCTTTTTTTTCTCCCCTCTTTTCCTCACTTTTGTGAAGATTCCAAAAAGTTAAAAAAAAAATATTTGCCCGTTCCCTCCCTCTTTTCATAGGGTCATATGCTTCACAATGATGCCTCTAGAAAATACCACATGCGGCCCTCATATATGTATGTATGTACGTGGTTGTGGATTGATAAGCCGTGAAAAGTGGTAAATAAAAAATGGCAGGTAAAATGTTTGGTTTATTTATTTATTAATTTTCTAAAAAGAAAAAAATTTGGAAAATACTACTTAACCTACCACTAATTCCACCCAAGACATATGGGTTTGCGCCTAGGACCCGCGTGAGTGTGGGTCTCACCTTTTGTATGCTAGACAGGATTTTTTTCGTCAGGATTATTGTCCTTTATTAAAGTTCTCTTGGTCACCTTATAATGCAAATGCTGTTTTTCTCTGAGGTTATAGAATTAACTTTTAAAATTCCTAAAATGCTATTATTTTGAATATTTACTTAAATTAATATCCATCATCCTCTTAAAATTTTCTATTCAAACTGAGAGATTCGTGCCTGTAATAAAATGAAATATAGAATACTTTTTTTATTTTTCATCAGGACGCCCAAACAAATCATTAAAAAATAGACTCATATGATGTTCTTGTTGGTACTGGAAAAAAGAAGTCTCTTGAGAAAACGGGGAGTTACATAGGTAGGACTTTGTCCTTGATACCTTGGAATTAGCTTCTAAATTTGCTGGAGCAAGGAAAAGGAATTTAGAACTTTAGAAGAATTAATTTAACTCCGAGTCTGCGAATTTTGTAATTTCATGTAATGGCTTCTGAATCAAGCTTTTGGACATGAAAGGAAGCTTCTAGGGCATTAAAGGAGTAGTGATCATCAGATGAGCTAAGAAAAAGGAAAAGGCCTACATGCATGTACATATGATAAGATTGAGATTTAAAGTAGGGAAAGTTTATGGGATTCTTTGTCACCTTCTAGACCCTTTTTTTAGTCCCACATGTTTTATACATATGGTCACAGTGATTACAAACACAGCAGCCAAACTTGGACTGCTTTCATTAAAGCATTTCATCGACTGTTTTGAGTGACAGATTAATGTAATGGGGAATGCACGAAACTTCCGCCATTGTTGAATATATTCATTTCTTTCTTTCTTCTTGACTCTCTTTGAGTCTTGTTGGTCATTCCGCTTTTGGATCTTGTTGGCTAGAACCAGAATTATATAGAGTTAATCCAACACAAATAGAATATGATTCTCATTTATCAGGCATAAAATGAAAAGGCATATCTAGCTAGGTCCTCACTAATAAATTTCATTAGACAGGTGGAAAATAAATAATTAAAGTTCATATCTTTTTCTTTTTTATTCTTATTTTAATCTGAATTGATGCACATTCCTCTCACACCGGCCCTGCCTATTGTTTGGACGGTGGAATCAAACCTTTGCAATAGTTTTGTCTAATTCTTAATCAAACTTCCTATAATTAATATATACAGCGTATTTAAATGAGGCTGTTGTACGTAATTGCTTAGTGGAAATCGCCTAACTTGTTAACCAAGTGGTCTAGTATTGAAGCTCATATTGAAGCATTGATTTCCATTTCTTGATATTAGGTAGGATGAGAGGTAAAAGTAAATTCTATATATCAATTGTCAAAATAATTAAGAATAATAAATCATTCATCTCTTCAACCCATGATTTGCTCCTTTATGTGTTTTTTTTTGGTTGAAAAATAATGGATAATTTAGAATGGGCCGGGTGCACCCTTGTTTTGATTCATGCAAGGTATATATGAAAATTTGAAGCTATATACGCTCAAGCAATCGTATTCGTTTTTCTTCTTTTTTTTTTCTTTTTTTTTTGGGAAAAGCAGAGCTTAAGCATCACTGAGGAGATTAGCATCCCAACTAGGTTGGAAATGCAGTCATATTCAAATTGTTTCATTTCTTATGTATTTCCATTTATATTGTTTTCTTTTGTTCTCTGTATAGTCATACTAATGGATTTTTTGATTGGAATTAGGCAAGCAATTATCAATGATATTCAATTTTTCTAAACATGCAGTTCATGAAAAAATACATGCGTGCGAGCATTAATATCATTTGTTGTAATGCTTTTTATAGTCACATGGTTGCATGCCTTTGGGGTGAAGGCAAGCTTGTGGATCAGATAAGAAATTACGGATGTAATGTACTAGAATAGGAATAAAGTATGGAATGATAGCACTTATTGAATTGCTTACCATTGCGATGCTGCTCACTCTTAACACTACATGTGCTTTATTTCATGCACTGACCTATTTGCTTTTGAGTTGTGAGTTTGAGAGGTTGGAGAGCCGTGAAGAAAAAACAACAAGGTGACGGTTGATGGTTGATTTTTCTGTACTGCGTGCACCGTAAAGCAGCACATATGTGTACGAAACATTGGCTTTTTTTGCATTCCTCCATCGATAACAAAGTAGAACTCGAACAAACATGGAGAGTGATTGTTACTAAAGTTTTTTGTTCTTTTTTTCCTTTTAGAAAGTCTTCAAGAGCAAGCGGTGAAATCGTAATTCTACAAGAGATGTACAAAATAGGGAGGTGCTAGTGTTCGTGTTTGAATGGCCGCTCGGTCTTCTCTACATGAATACAATACTTATCTACTTTATAAAGGAATGGGTTCATACAAATGAAAAAATAGAATTAGAGATTGATCCGGCTACAAACAAATAATTATACATCAATAAAATGATTACTAACTATAATTATTTACCTATAACCGAGCCAATCTATAATTCCCATAACTTATATACAAAGTATAATGTATACGTGTCTTTATTGGGAGAAGGCTCATTCTACCCTCAAACAACCCCCAAAAAAAAAGAAGAAAAAAGGCACTATAGATCCTGTCAGAATGCCCTCCAACGTTTTTCTCATTATGCAAGTAAGCAATTTGATGAGACTTTAAAGGATTCTAAGTGCGCAACCCTACGCCCTATCCATTGTTAGGCCGGGTTGAATTCTACTCCCGCATGCTCCCTTTTCTTCATTTATTATGTTCTTTCAAAGTTTTTCCTCAGTGTAAGGCCCTCGTAGGTTGGTCCAAGCCCGCCCTTCCCCACAACTTCCAAAAAAGAGAAATACTTGTTACATTCAATTTCCTCATTATAGGCGGGGAGAATTTATTACCACCTAAGAAACAAGATTCAACTAAAATAATCCAACTATTCTAATTTTTTATACAAAATCTATTAAATGGACCCATCAAATAATTGCTGGCAAACCCTTTAATGATGATACAGACTTGTATAACAAGATTTTAGATTTTAGGGGACTTAATTCAAATGTTAAAGGAGAATAGTCATGACTGAATCAATTATGAAGAGAAGTGTTGATCTTCCCATAAGTTTAACCAAGAGAACCATGCCACGAAGGAATTTATAATTAAAACATGGGCAACGTAGGAAAAAAAAAAGAGATATGATTATGCATGTTTCGTTTAGGTAGGACTAGTGTATTCCATTGTCAAACAGAGCAATCAATCCCCACCTCATAAGGAAAAAGCACAAGAAAATCTGTGACCAAAACAAAAAAATATGAAAAGTTTTGGAATTCATTACTTTTCCTTTTTGTGTGCGTCCAAATAATTAATGACACTTGTTTTTTGGGACCCCGCTACAAAAGCTGAAGTAGACCCCTTGTCTGACCTGACCCCACGAACCGACCACAGGACCGTTTTTGTTTGTAACCCTTTTTGCTCTCTCTTTGACACACAATTAAAGGACTCACCTACTGTTTGATTCAGAACAAAGTAGAAAGAAAAGTTCAAACGCAAATTTATTGGTAGGACTTGGCGTTGGCAACAGGGTAGGTAGCACATTAACAAAAGCAAAAAAAAAAAAAAAAAAAAAAAAAGAAAAGAAAAGAAAAAAAGAGAGTGGCAATTGTCCATTGTTCACATTGGTAAAATGAGCTAGGATGGTTTGAGCTAGGATCGTTTCCTCCAACCAAAGGAGGAGGGTTTAGTGAAGGAAAAATTACACTTCGTAAAGTGCTTCCAAACTAATACCATAACAAGAAAGTTGACAATCAATTGTAATAAGTTGATAATTAAAATCATCTTTTGAATTGGTTTTAATTTGGGAAGCAAGTGTAATTTTCCCTTCAATTACTGAAACCTGGATTGTCCATATTGAGGTAGGACCCACCTTCTTTTATATGACTCACCAATTTAAAAGATTCTGATTCAATTGTATTCGTTCGCGCAGTCAAGGAGAAAATAATATATTAAAATATATATTCTATTGTAGTTAGTGGTGGAGGAACATATGCTATGCAAGGAAGTTGGCAATACAAGTTAAAAGCATAAAAATAATATTAATTAAACAAAAACATGTGGCTCTAGTGATTTGAATTTTAGTAAGAAAATTATTTAATTTTAAAAAGAGATATGGTTGGATCCTAGTAGTAATATAGGGGAATCGTCTCCTAAACCTAAATCAAGCTACCCAAACTTGGCTTTCACCCACTCTGGTACCACCATGAATTCACAAAAACCGATACTGTTATCACTATCATTCGTACACACACATGATGCGTATACCATTAATTATTTTCACCAAATAAAGTGACATTATAAAGACCCCAAAGGATGCAAATGCAATTGGATCAAATATTTTCAATTATATCTATGGCTAAAAAAAAAAGTGTCCGATTTCTTAAGAAAAGAAATAGGCAAAATAGTAGGGCTAGCAAATTTATAACTAGAGTTATACCCACTAACTATCATGTTGTTGCCCCTCCACCCACCATCACCATCACCATTCTAAGCCCTGCACAACCCATTTATTATTAATGCTAGGGGTGTTAATGGTTTAGGTTAAAATTAAAAACCAAATCGAACCAAACCAAACCGACCGTCATTAGGTTTGGTTTTGGTTCTAATTCTAGAAAACCAAATTAAATTGGTTTGGTTTTTATTTTCATAACATCAAAACCAAAACCAAACCAAAAAATCAAAAAAACCGAAAAATATATAATATATATATAATTTTATATATTATATATAAAACTTTAGTTTGTAAATTTCTTACTCTAACAAGGGCAGAATAGGTAATAGATTCAAAATGGTAGTCTAAACTTACTGGAGTATAAAACCTACTGCATAAATAATGAGTACTGATTAAGTGATTAGTGATATTAGCATGTATTAGATTAGAAATTTGAACTTGGATTGACATATGTCAATATATTTTCATTTTGATACAATGTTTAATGTTTTTTTTTAGTTGCTAACGTAATACTTTTATTTTAAAAAAAATTATTTAGAGTTTGGCATGTCATTTTTTTCATTTTTAATTATTTGTTGCTACTTGATAGGTTAAAATCGAAACCGAACCGAACAAAACAAAATTTTTTTGTTTGGTTTGATTTGATTTTTTTATAGTATGGCTCGGTTTTGGTTTTGTAAAAACAAAACCAAAATATAATGATTTGGTTTGAAATCTATATTAAAATCGAATCAAATCGAACTACTAACACCCTTAATAAATGCTATACCAAAGTTAAACCCACATCATGGGTGTCACATCTCTAATATTACAACTCTTCAAACACAACAAATCAAGAATCATCAATGAAAAGTTAGAGGGCATACAAATTCCAATTGATTTGAGATGGTTTAGCAATTTTTCTTGTTTTTTTTTTTTTCAAGGTGGGGATGTAACTGATGACATTTGAATATAAACAGTATTCACAAAACTCAGAGATAAGGATATTCTTTCGGCACCGCAGGATCCTGGCCAAGTGTCTTCAAGTCTCATTCATTGCTCCCGTCATGGGGCCAGCAGGGTCCACGGTTTTAAAAGTAAAAAACACTTTCCTTTGTGATGGCGACATGATCTTGTTTTGTTTCCCTCTCTTTTGTTTTTTTTATTCTTTTTTTTTTTCCTAATTTTATAAAACAAAAAAAGAATTAATTAAATTTTTTTTAAAGGCTTTAGCTCTTAAAAAAGGACAAAAGAGGTGTGGAGTGGCGGTTTGAAGTATGTGTTCCTCGTTTCATGATTTGAAAGAAGCAGGTGATAAACATTATTTCAATACGATTGAGATATGTTACCTCCTTTTTTACAAGGAGTTGTTTGGACCTTCCTTGGAAATGGAATCATTCATTGCGTGTGTCCTAGCAAATTAGAAATTTCATAGTTTGCATATCACGAGTTTGACATATAAAATGCTGAGTCATAATAATAATTAATTAGCAATTGGAAGATTATGTTGCAATTATTTGAATTAATTGAGTTTTTTTTTTTCTCTTTTTTTTACTACCAATAAAATCTACCTTACTTCTAATCATCTCTTAATATCAAAAATAGGGAATCAATATTTCCTTATAAACTTTATCAAACTTGAGATCAATCACTTTACTACTATACCATCAGCAAATCAATGAGTTAGGGACGAAGAACTCTAATCCGAAAAAGCGGAAGGGAAAAAAAAAAACCAAAAAAGGAAAAAAGAAAACGAATCTGAGTCAGTAACATAGCATCACTCAAGTCCCATTCGTGCTTACACAAAAATGGGTGACAACCAACCCTTTCCATTGCTGGTTGGCTTAGCAATTTGGCACCAGTCTAGCAACTTCGCAACGAACAAAATAAAGAAAATAAAAATGGAAAAAAACACTATTGAGTGTCTGAGTGGTGGCCAGGCCTATTACCCAGTGCCCTAAAGCCCAAATAATTAACCTATCAAAGCTCTGCCCACACGTGGACTTCTTCCCCACTTCGTCAACTTTTTACCAAAATTTCTTTAGAGTGGGACTCCCAACTTACAGGCCTGCTGCTGGATCTTCCCCTTCTCGTGATGTTCCTGCCTTAAAAGGGACCACACCACTCATTTCCGAATCACATGAGCAAAACGTAGTAAACACCAACAGAACTTTCTAGTGCCACCATCAATAATTGAGCTAAATTTTGATGTTTCTGCTTACCCATTTTGACCCTTTGAGGCCTTTGATTGTCCCATTGAAATATAATGATTCTGTTGAGTTTTATTTGTCATTCTTACTTAAATGAGTTCATTTTTTTTTATTTCCACAACGTTCAATTAGAACAACTAATTATGGGTAGAAAATTTTTGGATTTCAAGAAATTGTTGTTTCACTCTTCTTTTTTCCTCTTTTTTTTTTTTTCCCTGACAATTGTTCGCTTTCTCAATTTGTGGTAATCGCAAACGAGGGAATGAAACGATTTCATTTCCATTTGATGGTAATTTTCAGAGTGCAAAAAAAAAAAAAAAAATCAGAAATATAGACTATAAAAATCAAATATAAACTATGGCCGGTTTTGTTGTTGGGAGATAATATTGGTATTCCTACAAAAGTTTTTCCTACTCTTCAAATGAGAAAAAATGTAAGCAGTTTTTAAAGGAGTGCAAACGGTATTTTTTTTTTTTTTTTTGAAAAAAATTTATTCTCCATTGACCATCAATAGAATCTACCCTATCACAATGATCATTTATTAAAAAAAAAAAAAACAAATAAATAAACAGGCAAAATTGGTGACTCGGCTCGCTGAGGTCGATCTCTATATGATGCCTCTAGGGGCTATCAAGGGTCATTATCAGGAACAATACCGATGAGGACATTAGATGGGAAAAATGCAAAGTGAAAGAGGTGAAAAAAATAATTCCCAAAGTACAAATTACAAAGTAAGATCAGATGGTATATGTATAGATATATATATATATATATGGCCGCCATCATTTTGTGTCTTGTCACCTTTCGTTTTTCTTTTTAATGGTGAGATGTCTATTGGTCTCCACACTTTTCTTATATTAGAAGCTAAGAAAGAAAATGAGGTACTCACATAAGTTAAAAATTAGGTCCTCACTCCATATCAAAAAGCATGAAAAGTGTCAACATAGCAAACAAATCGTTCGGTCTCTCGTTGCTTTTGAAGGTACCAATATTTTAACTTGTTTCGAAACCAAATGGCTGCCCAAAAATTTAAAAATTTCTTATTTATTTATTTTTATGTGATGAGAGGTTTCACCCTAGGTGGGAATAATCTCTAGCCAAACACTGCAAAGACGAATGTAGTTTTTTTTTTTTTTGTTCTTTTTAGTCTATCTCTTTTGGTCATTGTATACAATTTAAAGGAGTTTGTCATTGTCTTTAAAATTCCTTTTTTCAAGTAATAGGTTGGACAAAAAGGTTGATTCAGTTCATGGTATGTAAAACCATCAACAACATAGATCTTTTTTTCTTACGAGGAATCTTGTGTGCTCTATGTTATCTAGAAGGTTGTTCTTTTCTCAATTTTACTTTCTTAGAAAACAAATAGAACTAGGAACTAATTTTTTTTTTTTTTTTTTTTTTTTTTTTTTTGTTGCCAATGGCAATAATATCTCTTTAACATCATTTTTGCATCTCTATTTTAAATCATTAAATTCATAAGATCAAACAGTATTTTAAAAAATTGACATAAACCTTGCTCTGCTTATTATATTCACGGATTTGGATTTGATGCATTTAGTCATTTTAAATGCACAGTGAAATTACCGTGCAATAAGTGATTCGTGGGGAGAGTTGAGATTGGTTAGGCATGAAATGGTTGTCTCCAATCTCGGTCCTTTAATCTCAACTCTCTTCACGTATCGCTCATTCCACGATAATTTTATAGTGCATTTAAAGTAATTAAATACACCAAATCCACTTCCTACTTACTATTCAACATATCAACTGAAGTATAAAAATAAAGTGCTTGGATCCTATCCATATCCACACACACAATTGTAATACCCTCCTATTGCAAGCACATCAATGATAAAAATATTTGTGTAGTGCTCCCTCCAAATGGCAAGCAAAACAATAGGAGCATTTCAATGGAACTGCACACTAGACCCTAGTCCCTACGGTTCTTAATTTCATGCGAGTACACGCGTAGAGAGAGAATATCGTGGTTTTGAGTTTTGACACAGTTGTGTGCTCCGGCTCGGCTGGCTTGCATAACTAAAGCGTGTGGCTGGTCCCGCAGCCCGAGACACACGCTTCAAGTCTTCACGCTAGTCATGCGGTGGGCTCCTGGGGGATCCGTCATTGTGGTAAACATTTTACAAGGGGATTCGCTGCATGTTTTGCAATTTAAATTACGGCCAAAGGCCAATGTATTGGGGATCGAGGGGGTCACTCACTGCCCCCCTTTCAACGCACGAGTTTTTCTACCTTCTCCCATGCACAATTGGAAATTAGTATTTGTTCTATAATAAAATCTGTCCTATCACTTGAAAAATTAATTGATTTTAAAATTTTAGTTTCTTATAACATATAGATAAGATTTTACTATGGACCAATAATCAGCATTCTAGACAACTTTGGTCTTTTAAAAAAAAAAAAGTCATGTTCACATTAAAATAATTAGAAAAATAAACTCTATTGTCAATCGTCATCAATGGGTCATTTTTTTAAAAATGTGATGTAGGTCTACTTAATATATATATATATATATATATATTTATTGTAGACTTCATGTTAATATAAAACGGATATGTGGTAAGGAAAAGGACACGTGTTGTGTCTCCCATGTTAAAAGTTTGAGCATCTGGTGACGACGATGCTAGCATTCTTTAGTTTGAAATTTGGAAGTTGTTTTTGAGAAAAATTTAATGAGCAAATCCAAAATATATATTTATTGTAGACCTCATGTTAATATATAACGGATATGTGGCAAGGAAAAGGACACGTGTTGTGTCTCCTATGTTAAAAATTTGAGCATCTGGTGACGACGATGCTAGCATTCTTCTAGTTTGAAATTTGGAAGTTGTTTTTGAGAAAAATTTAATGAACAAATCCAAAACGTTTGTGAACAACCCAATACAAGACATCTAAGCTGTGACCCCTTTTATTTAAAATTCCTTCCATGTTTAACAATCACATTAACAAAAGGATCCTTTTTTTCGTTTGATTTTCTCCAAGTTGTGGGCTTAGGAACTGCTATCAATATATGGGGTATTTTTTAGAAAAACATACCAACTTTAATTATTTTCTACCAAATTAAGTTAAACTAAGGAGTGTGAATGAAATTTGGTTCTTACACACCATTTTTGACGTGTTCAGATGCATGACAATGACTCTTAAGCTTCTCTCTCTCTCTCTCATTTTTTTTTTCTTTTTTTTTTTTTTGTGTGTGGAAATTCATTTTCAAAAGTAAGGTGCCCATTCTTAATTAACTTGTCCATTCCTCACCAAAGTTTGACGCTTTGAGATCCCTAGCAGCCATTGATAAGGGCATGCCATGTGTGCATTGATTTTGATTGACAATTGAGCCTAACATCCCCTATCAGTTTAATTATGTTTAATTACCACTATCAAGGTTCTACTTCCCAATTTGTAATATTAACTTAAAGTTTCAAAATGTTAGAGAAATGAGTTTCTCAGAATTTGGAACCCCAATATCACCTCTCAAAATATACCCACAATGATAAAATAATTTTTTTATTAATTTTATAAATTATCATTACTAAAAACAATAAAACAATAATATGATCACAAATAGATTTTCATCATTTTAAAATAAAAAATTTCATAATTTATTAATTTTGGTGGTTATGATTTTACCGTTTCTTACAATGATTTCCCAAAATAAAAACAGCCCTCATCCCTAGAAGGTTGAAACCTTTGCAGTATCCCAATGACAGTTGTCAGAAACTCAGAATAACGAGGGCCCAATAACTGTAAAATCCGGTAGTGGCGGTGAAAGAGAGGTAAAAAAAAAGTTGTTTTGTGACTGTCATAGTATATTTACAATAATTTTCTGGTGTCTCGCACGCCAGCTGGAATTGGAGGGTTGTGGAAATTTGGTCTCCACCCCACATGCTCAATCACCTCCTCCTAACAGCTCTCTCTCCAGAGGAGATTCCAACGCTTTCTCTCTCTTTTACTTTATTTCCGATTTTATTTTCTCTATTATTTTAATTTCTCTGTTCCATTTCCTTCCACTTTCTTGCCCACCTTTTTGTTCTATATATTCCTCCCTCAATTTCTTCAACAGCCTCTTCCTCTTCTCTTCTCTTCTCTTCCCCCTCTATAGATTTTCTGTTCTCCCCTCCTGGTTCTCTCTCTTTGAGATCTTTTCTTATAGATCTGAGGTTCTGGTGGTTTTTCCACAAAGCACGCTTCAGCTCTGTTTGTTTGGTGCTTCTCTTTTTTGGGTCTTGATATTCTGGGTTTTTTTTTTTTTTTTTTTAAATTTTTTCTCGCAACAAAAACCCGTTTGATCAATCTCTTAGAAAAATTCCAATTTTGACCGCAAAAGTTTGGTCTGTGGCTGTGTTTTGATATCTCTGCAAATAGACCTTTTCCCTTCTGTTTTCCTTTAAATCTTGATGCTTAATACCTTTATCTTAATGTTCGAAATTCATGTCTCCAGTTCTTAGTGAAATCCTCCGTTCCGGGTTTATGATAAATTCCTCACTTAGACGCCGGACCCATCTAGTTCAATCTTTCTCTGTTGTATTCCTCTACTGGTTCTACGTTTTTTCATAAACAATCTCACCCCTCCCTGATAATATATATATATATATATAGCCTATATATACGTATATATGATTATCTGAATCTTCTCTTAGCAATTAGTATCTGGGTCCTGCGTCTTTTTTGTCTCTTAAGGTGTTAATCCATCAGAAAAAAAATTATAGTTTTCTGAGATTTTCACTCTTCTGGGTGTAAATATACCTATGGCTTCCTCTAGTGGGAACTCCTCAGGTTCGGGGTCCATTCATCTTCAGAACAACTCTGGTTCTGAAGAGGATTTACAGCAAGTGATGGATCAAAGGAAAAGGAAGAGAATGCAATCCAACCGTGAGTCAGCCAGGCGATCCCGGATGCGAAAACAGAAGCACATGAACGATCTGATGGCCCAAGTGGGTCAACTCCGGAAAGACAATAACCAAATCCTCATGACCATCAACATAACCAACCAGCACTACTCTAATGTTGAGGCAGAGAACTCTGTTTTGAGGGCTCAGATGATGGAGCTGAGCCACAGGTTGCAGTCTCTTAATGAGATCCTCAATTACATAAACACAAACAATGGGGTGTTCGAAACTGAGGGATTTCAGACCGGTGCTGATAGCTTCATGGACCCATGGAACATGCTCTATATGAACCAACCCATCATTGCATCTGCAGATGTGTTTCAGTACCGATAACCATCACCATGGCTAAAAACTAGTCAATTTGTTCGTTGTCTTGTTGTTTGGATGGTGGTGTTTGTTCGTGGTTTCCAATGAGTGGATAGGAAAAAAAGGGGGGGCTTTTGTTATTAAATTAGTTGGTACTGGTACTTAAGATGAGACAATATGACTATGAGAGGATAGTGAGAAAAATAGGAGTCTCTGTAGAGAGGAATCTGGTAAGTGGGTTCTTGGTTTGTACATGGGGTCATTATATATATATATATATATATATATGGAATTAAGGCCTGTAGATGTATGTGATCTCTCTGGTTATATATATATATATATATATGTATATGTTAGCTTTCATTAGTGGTTTTGCTTCTCTTTAATTTAATGATCTCATGCTAATAATGTTTGTTTTGTTTGACCGAATGAAACATATGTAAGACATTAAATATTTGATATTTTGTGATGTCCAAATTAACACTATTTATTATTGCTATTAAAATTAATGGTAGTGGACTGTTGGGGTTGCAGTATATTTTATATTTTGTTCGTTTCACCTAATTTTGGAAAAGTGAGTTTGAGATTCTAACCCTTAACCTCCCCTTTTAAAAAGAGTAAAAGCTCCAATGCTATTAGGTAATAAATATTATGTTTCTTTTTATATTTTATTAAAAGTTGGTATGCCCTCTGTGTTTATGAGTAGTTATTTAAGATTTACACATGAAAAATGAATTGAAAGAGATAAAAAAAAAAAATGAAATGAGTTTGAGTTTAAATCAATGTGATATTATTATTTTGCACCTTTAATTTCTTTATTTTATTTATTTATTTAGGGAAAATAATAAGAATAAGGATACTTATGTGAATTTAATAGGGAAGGGTCTTCCCCTTATGTAATAGTATAAAGTATAGACTATAGACATTAACCAGGGGCAGGAAAGAAACTGCATTTAAAAAAAGATAGGTCACAAGAAAGACAAGCCTCTTGCAGTTAAATAGAAGTTGTCAATTAGGTGACCTTAAAATAGAAGTTGTCACTAAATAATAATAGGTGACCCTAAATTTAAGAGATTTAAAAGATACTGACCACTTGACCCTCAAGCCAACATTAAGAAACAGTTGTCACATATATCCTTATGCTTGAATTTGAAACTTTCATTCACTAATATTAGAAAACAGAATTATTATTGGATTGATTGTTATGGAATAAGGAGCAATTGGACATTTCATAATACTTGACTCGGGTCCCATTGTATCATACACTGCATTTTCATGCACAATGGACAAAGTTAATGTTGTATGAATGGAAGGACAATTACCAACTTAAATTACGAGTCAATCTTTTCTTCCTTTCTTTTGTTTTCTTTCTTTTTTTTTTTTGTTTTTCCCTCTAAATTTGTTGTCGTTTCTGTTTTTTGGGTCCACGAGGGATGAAAAGAATTTATGTTAAACATAAAGTTTGGTTGGTGTAGATGGACCATCGACTAAGGGGAGGGAGATGGAGACAAAATCTGAAAATTGTGAAGTGATTTCTGGCATCTGGTATGAACTAGGCAACACGTACTGTATCTCCAAAAGCAAACACCCTCCCAATCAATTTCTTTATGATTATAATATTTTCTTTAGTAATTTTCACATAATTATAAAAGAAAGACAAACTAACGGGCAAAAATATATTCCTCCCATCCCTTCTCTCTCTCTTCCCGCTGTGGTTGCTGTGCCAAGTGCGACGATGCACCAATTATATTGCCTTGGTTCAATGGATGTTCATTGAGGTTCGTGCATTTTTTATTAAAGGGTAAGCAAGGTTTGTGCATGCTACTCAGTAATTTCATGTTTGGACTCTACTCCGATTTCCAATAATGTTCCATTTGGTTATTATGACATTATAAATTTTTACCCTTAAAAAAAAAAAAAAAAAGGCGCAAACAAACAAACAATTTGTGTTTGTTTGGGTCACATCATCTTGAACGATGTATGGGTTAATTATCCAAATTTAATAAGGCAATTGGGAGGCAAATCAATGAAAGGCCGGAAAAAAGAACTGGAACCAGATACTGACGTACCACATCCCCCCGGCCACCACATACAAGTTGTGTAAAAAGCAAAGCTCATCGCGTGCAGTTAAACAGTTTTTTGCATGGTACTGTAATTGTTTTTCTGAACAGTCACGTATTGTAAAGCTAACCATTTGGCTCCAGCTAGTACTCGTGCGCATGTTGCCTTGATTATTTATTGGAGACTTGTTTTACGCTACAATTCTACATATAAAATACATCAAATTACTTGCTGAAACACTTATAAACTTAAAAGTCAATGGGACCGTACATTTTTCCTCTTGAGAAAGCCGGATTTGTGGGAAGTTGTAGTTTCAACTCCCTCCTAGGTGTGCGGGTGTGAGAGAAGAGAGGCGAGGGGGGTGAGAAAGGGGGTTGAGCTATCTTGTTGTGTAGGCTCTCCTTTGAACTGGAAAGAAAAAAATAAAGGGTTGTTCATTTTTTAAAGAAAATAAAAAATAGCAGTAAATTAATTACGTATCACTGTTGATATTTCAGATTTTCATTTTTTTAGATCTTCCTCCCCATTTATGTGATAAACAATATATTATTATACATAAAACCCAAAGGATAGGTCAATTGGCAAAGGTCCACATCTCGCGAAATGAATGTCTTGAGTTTGACTTCTATCAAACTCTTCAGATCACTCACATAAGGTTTCATGGTTTTCATGAACCTCAAATTTATCTAGTTCACATGAATTGTGCGATCTTATATGAATTCAGGGTTTGTTTGGAGGGTTCCAACCTCGTCATCAAAACAAAAAATTTATTACGATGGTGGAAAAAGCATTTAACTATTTTTTTGCTAAACAACGTATTAAAAGGACTATATTTTAAAATGCATGTTGTGGGAAAAAGGAAAGTAAAACAATAAACAAGAGCCAAAGAGGGGAAAAAGAGAAAAAGAAGTGGGTGAATTTTGGTGGATAAGCTTGTCTAACATGAGGGAATATCAAAAGGATGATAAATCCGTATGTCATAGCTTTCTATGTTTGGATTTTGATTGCACGCGCGTTCAAGGGTTTTAAAAAAGATTAATACTGCAATCAGGCGAGATGGTGAAAGCATGTGGCCAGCCATTAATGAAAAAGGCTGGCGTTTGAGTTGAGAAAATATATGATAGGTGCCATTTTCTTGGTCTTAGATTAGTGGGGAGTAAGTAGTTTTAAATGGGTTTGTGATGCAAGTACAGGTTATGATGATGATAATATATACATGCAAGAGAGGGATTTAGGTCATCGATGTCACTTAAAAAAGAGTTGATTAGCATAATTTAAAATTAGAACCAAGCAAAGGTGGGAGTGTTTTATACGCAATTAATTTGTATGGTACTATGGTGGGGTAGGAGTTCAATGGCATGCAATTAAATAATAAGGCATTAATATGAGAGAGAGAGAGAGAGAGAGAGCTCAATAGAGAGATGATTAAACAGTCAAAGCACCTTGCATTGGGAGTGGCTTCAAAACCTCAATTTGCGTTTTCTTCGGACGGAGCCTCTCAACTTTATGGGGCCACAGAGTCAAAGCCCCTTGTATTGAGATTGGCTTCACAACATCCCTTTGTGTTGTATTTGGAGAGAGAGCGAGAACATTGAATTTTTTTAGCACATAATATTTTGCTTCGCCATTTTTTTCCACCAACTTTAAGGTAAATGATTGGTTTTGATTCGTTTATTGCTTAGAGGAGAAAATAGTAAAGTAAGTAAATTAGGGAGGTAACAGGTAAGCAATCAAATGAAAGTGTGAAGTAAAATTGGTAATGTATAGCACTACTCAATTCTCCGTAATGTGCTGGTGACCTGATTCAAGGATTATACTTTTGGATATATATCCAAAATATATTTAAAAATTTTAAAAATAAAAAAACAAAACCCTTATCCGAAAACCTATAAAATAAATTTTTTTTTCTATCGATAAAACCCAAATAATATTAAAGTATATTAAAAAAAACCTAATACCTTAATGCTATGTTTGTTTGGTTGGAATGGAATGGATGGAATGGAATCTCATTCCAACAATATATTTGGATGATGTAATTAAATGGGAATGGAATCAAACAGTAGTAGTAAATTAAAATGATATCTATTCCGCAATGTTTATTTTAATCTCATTTCATTCAAGACTATTTTGAGCATGGAATCAGATTTCATTCCCACCCATTCCATTCCAACCAAACAAACACGGCCTAACTTACATCAAATTCCATTTGAGTATAAATTTTATTAACTAAAATGCCATTATTATATTTTTTAAAATTTTAAAATAGCAAAAAAGGGTGTGAAACTTGGTCCTCCCTAAAAAAATTACTTAATTTACAAGTTGTCTTATCATCTTGTTTCTTCTAATGAGGGAATTAACTGTCATTTATCACAAAAAAGGATAAAAATGAATTGAAAAAAAGTTGTGAAAAGGTTATTTGAGTTCAAAAAACTCATTATTCAAATGAAGTTGGATGTAAGTTAGGATTTTGGTATTTTTGGACAAACTTTAACACATTTGGGTTTAGTTAATAAGAAAATCATTTTATGGAAATTTTTTTTTTTTTTCTGAGTAAGTGCAATGTGATCGAACCTGTGACCTGCATTCATCCACTTCCAATCATCCAAGGATGTAAATTTTCCAGAGCAGGTGTAAAAAGAATGACCTCGTGACCTCACAATTAAAATGCAATACATGAATAAACTATTGCTCCCAATTTTATATCATTTTGAATGACTTTTTTTTTTTTTTGTCTCTGCCTTATGCCTACAAGGCTACAAATTCTGTGTTAGAAATGTCGTGTCGAATACTCTCTTTTATTAAATTGAAGTTCCTGCTCTAGAAAATGGGATGCAGCATGAAAGGCAACAACACACTCGACACTCTCTTTTATTAAATTGAAGTTCCTGCTCTAGAAAATGGGATGCAGTATGAAAGGCAACAACACACCGAGTAATGAACCTGAGCTTTCTTCTTAATCTACAATCATTTGCTTATCAAAAAAAAAAAAATAGTAATGGCGTGAGCCTAAAATGACATTGCCCACTTAAAAATATATAAAATAATCCAAATTATTGAGTGCGGAGAAACATTATGTTATTTGCTCTATTATTAAGTAGGTTATGATTACATCAGCTCAAATCATAGGTATGGTAGGTTGACAAACATTGCTTAAAGTTGGAACTTTAGCCGCAAAATATTGTTGGCTTTTGCTTTGCAACTTTTGCACTTTCTTGCTATGACATTGGTTGAATTTTCTCTTCATGGAGTAGGTAGAAATCGATTGGGCCCAATTAAGCCTAGGCTTGAGCTATGGTGTGAGGTCCATTGGATGGGCCCCTAGCTATGGCCAGGGGAGGTGTCCAATTTCGACATCCTTGCAAAATTTGGGAAGATGCGCAGCCGAACAAAGCCAATACTAAGATGATTTCCCTTGTCCACACATTGCCATTGACATTTGACAACGTAGGAAGGGATGAATTATTGTCCTATGGGTTCGATCCTGCAAAAGGCAAGCTACACCATCGAAGAAATGTCACATCCACAAACCGAGAATGAAATTGGGGACTTTCTCGATCATCAGAACCCCTGGCCTGGCCCATTCTTACCCAAACTTTCCGCTTTGAAAGAGGATTGAGCTGGACGGTTGCCCAATCCTTTTAGTGGCACTTTATGTTCTGTGAATAAACCCCTTCCGCCAATCTGGGCCGGGAATTACGGTTTGTTGCGTTTAGCTATTGTTCTCTTCCTCTAATTATTTGTTTTAGCTTATTTGTTTGACATCCCCATGAACCACCCCCCCCACTATGACCCCGTCCTAGTGATTACAGGCTCGTTTGGGAATGTTGTAACTTTTGCAATTTTTGCTGTAGAAAAAGAGAAATAGAAGTTACTGCTACTAATTGACTACTGTGTTGTATTTGAAAACTATATTTCAAAAATGTTGTTGGATGCTAGATGAGCTTTTTCACTTGTTTGGCAAAACAAGTCCTGAAATAACTTATTAGCCCTGAATTGACACTATTGCCCTTACATAAAATGCATATATTACCTATTTGGCAAAAAAATCTATTGAAGCTAGTGCTTTTGATATAATTTTATTAAATTGATTGAAAGGGTTACTTAAAAAGAGGATCATGCCATTAACCATAAGCCAATTATTTTGTTCAAAATGATCGTAGTTTGAAGTTGTCTTTCTACCCAAAAAGAAAAGGAAAAAAAAAGAAGAAGAAAATTAATACAATAACATATATATAGCATCCATCCACTAATAAATTAATCAAACAACCATAGTTTGATGAGTTTGCAACATTAAAATGAGAAGAAAGAGTATCGTGATCTATTAGGACAAAGTTGGTATTTCCTTTCATCATGTTCAATTGAGGAGGGCATTTTTGGTATTTGCAAAAATTCATTAAACCAAATTCTGGCTTCCCGGTCATGTTCATAGAGAAGCCGGTGTCCCCTTGCTTCGGGCCAAACGCACTTTTGGGCCCTTAAGTGTTTTTTGTTTTTAGGGCTTCTATTGGCATCTGAAAACTTACTTTTCATTCCTTACTTATCTTACACTTTAAGGTTTTACAAAAAATATAAAATATTTTTATAGAAACTGGATGCATTATCTATTATAAAATATCATTTTGAACAACCTTGTAGAAAAATGTTTTTTCAAAATCTATCATTTAAGTGAAATTTTTGATCATTTACATTCTTTATTAAATGATTACAAAGTTTATTTAAACAATAGATTTTTAAAATTTTTTTTTTATAAAATTGTTCAAAATGATGTTTTTTAATATATTACATGATCAGTTTTTAACTTTTTATAAAAACCTCTTCTATTTTTCATAAAACTTTAAAATTTAAAATAAATGAATGATGAAAAGCAGGTATTAGGGTGCCAATTGAGGCCCTTCGTTTTTTTATCCAAACAGGTCATGAATTACGTTGGGTAACCCATAAGCGCGTTTAACCGGCTGGAAAGCCTTCCCAAACATATACTACCTCTAGGTTGAGTGTACGTGGAGCTAGCTCATTGACAATATTCCCACTTATCTTACACCTCTCTTAAGGGAAAAAAGGAAAAAAAAATCTCATTGGCAAAATGTAGTTTAGGTTAACAGTGAAAAATCTATTGATACTTATCCCAAAAAAATAAAAAAATAAAAAAATCTATTGATGGGGCCGTCTGGTCACGTGCTTGCTGAACATAAGTCTCAGGTTTGAATAGGATGGAGGTTAACTTTGTAAATGGCCCAATAGGCATGCCCATATGTAGGATCGTCCAAACCCGTGGATGGAAGCAATTCTAGCAGTCGGTAGCAGACGGAGTTGACCAAATTGGTTGAGGAATCTATGTATCATTGTCGCTCCTCTGGGCAGCCAACTTTGATTTTGATTGCCCAATCCTTCTAATCCTATTGAAGACCAACCTACAAAGAAAAGAACCCGTTAAGACATGTAGTTTCTCGAAATGAAATCATAGTCATGGATAAAATTCCCCCTTAGGCGTATTTTCTTTTTCACCATTTAAAATTTCCTAAACCCAATTATACCATTCCATAGTAAACAACAAATGGAAGACCGCTTTTTCTTTCCATACATAATCCATTAGTCATAATTTTTGGAAATTTTGTCTCATGAAATGCAGTCACCATTTTCTTTAATTTTTCCAATTCAAGTAAGTGGAATTGGTTAGAACTTAAGTCATGTTTGTTTAGTTGGAATGAAATGGATGAAATGAATCACATTTCAATTCATTCCATACAATGTGTTTGAATGAGGTAATTTAAATTAGAATCAAATAAGTTGTATTTGGACGGTCTTTTTAAATCCCTTTTTAAATCCCTTTCCATTTCAGGTTATATCAAGCATGGAATCAGATTCCATTCCCATCAATTCCATTCCAATTAAACAAACATGGCCTTACGCACTTTCGATGAACTTCAACGGGACTTATATTTTGTATCAATTAACATATTTGAATTGATTAAAAAGCTCAAATTGTATCTTAGTATATACGTCTCAGAAATCAGAATGTTCCAAGTTCATAATAATTGCGATTTTTCTTAGTATTAACCGATTGAAAGTAAACAATAACTTTACCCATATTTGAGAAATAGTCAAGAAGAAGGTCATATATCTCATAAACAAAAAAGGAAAAAAAAAAATTGAGGGTAGTTGACCAACAAAACTAATTGATGATCAAAGCCAGACCAAATATGGACATGATGAAATTTGAGCACAAGTCGAGTCCAATGTAACATCAATAAATGAAGTCCAGTCTATCCGAATGGATTGAGTCAAGGGCCAATTTTGAGGTCGGCCCAATAGGTCCGTGTACTCTCACTGACCAACCATGAACCAACATGAAAAAAAGGGGCATTTTCCAACGCGTAGTACGCACTCCGCGTGGTGCAGAAGAAAGCACTGCTGATTGACCCTTTTTACTGTTTCCTCCTAAAAGTAATATGACTCCACTTGGTCACTAAAGAGCGCAAAAAGCACCCCATCATACGTGGCTCAATTCCCCAGGCTTTCCTCAGCCCACGCCCTCCCGCCTAACTCCGTCATAACGATCCTCCCACCTCTTTCTGCCGGGAAACACCCCCCAACAAACGGAGTTATAAAAACCGTTTATAAACCCAACCCCACCCCCATTCTCTCTTCCTTTCTCCTTCTCTCTCACGCTCTCCGCACAGCCACGACGTCAACCACGAAGAAGACGAAGACCTCTTTCTCTCTCTTCCTCATCTCCCTCCCTATAGAGACTTATAAACCAGAAACCCTTAACATGGAGATGGTAAGCCTTTATCTATTTGTTCTTTGTTCTTGTTTGATTTGAGTCGGTGGTTGTTGGGAATAGAGGGAATTCGATTCTCGAAACAATTTGGAAACCCTAGTTTTTTTTTTATGTGTGCACTGATGGAGAGATTTTCGGTGATTTATTGATAATGGATTTGTTTTGACCTCGTGATGCCTTTGATTATTACATTTTTAGGGGTTTCGAGTGGACCTCGCGGGATTATCTTTCAGAGGCAGTGGAACTTTCGCCTAGGTATTGCTCTTTGTGATTCTTCTTCTCTTCTTTCAAGTAACTGATTTCTATAGAATTTCTCGATCAATTAGTGAAATTAGTTTCTTTAATTAGTTTTTGCTGTCATTACTCATAAAGGGCCTTTTTATCTTTTTTCCTTTTTTTTTTTAATTTAATTTTTTTGTTTCAATTATCGTAAAAAGGATTTCTGGCTTGTAGTGGGATCTGATTCTTGAATTGAAATCAAGTGAGCGTATGGAATTTGGAAACAATTTAATATTTTCCTTTTTGGTGCTGTAGTAAATTTACTTTCTACAGTGAAAGCGAATGCATATTGTTTCAAGCAATGATTTGTTGGCTTTTGTTTTATATGCTAATGTTAGAAAGGAATTTGTTCCCTTTTATTTTACCTCATTCTATTGGCTTGAAGCAGTTTGACATGGTCGCAATTGTATCAAAATGAATTTTACTTTCAATATGATTTCAAATTCCTATATGATTTTTATCACTCACGGGGGTTTCTTCCTAACCTCTTTTTTAGTTTTCCTTGATGACAAGAGAATTTTATTTAATTTTTCATCCCTAGCCAATCATTAAAAACTCCCAAAATTTCAGCATTTCCATTCCTTCTCTACCCCTCTCTATTGCGGGAGATCCAAATGGAGCTTTAGGAATTACTTTCCACATGGTGTACTATGGGCAGAGAGAGAGAGAGAGAGATGCATTGGAGTTAGAATATTGAGTGTCCTTACCCTTAGTACCTTATCAGTGGAAGTCTTTTTCCTTGTTGAACCTGCAGAGTCTATTGTGGTTTGGTTTCTTTTTCGCTTCTTTTCTGTTGACCTACATCGTTACCTAGTCAACCTTTTGTTGGCAAATTTGTTTCCCCAAGATTTGGAGTTACATGATTAATTGCTGGCTGTATGACAATGTTTTGGTTGTTTATCTACACAGTTGGTTTTTGAAAGGCAATTTCTTATTTATTTTTGGACATGGAAGTGGTGATACTATGGATTAAATTTTCTATTGCCTTTTTAATGAAGAACCAGTAGTACAATACTAAGAGAGTAAGACATTTGTTTTGTCTTTTTGTTTTTTTTTTTTTTGGGGGGGGGGGGGGGGGGGAGGTTTTGATTATATATGTATACTGTCCTGATCAGGTCAGTTTGTGTTTCGGGGGTTGTACCCTGTGCATTGACCCAATGTATCCCGTAACTCACTAATGCACGAGGTACAACTTCCAGGTGTTGATATAAGTTATATATAGGATGATGATCAAGTAAGCACGTGCTGATATAACTTATATCAACACCTGCATTGGAAGTTGTACCTCGTGGTACATTGGGTCAATGCATAGGGTACAACCCCTAATGCATGGTGCTGATATAACTTATATCAACACGTGCTGATGGGAACATTATTGTATATATATATTACATGAAGAATTAGTATTTTAATTCTCTACGTAGAGATATGGTTTGAGGTAGGTTTTGATCAAATCATATCGTAATTAGAATTGCTTTTTGATTAATCAATAGTTGAATGAATGAATTTTAATTGCATTTGATTTTGAACTTCTCTTTAATTAAAGGAAAAACTAGGATTGTATGCCTTCTTAGAGCCTTGTTTTGACTTGAGATTTGTTTTTTCAGACAGATTTCTCTCCTGGAATCTCGTGTTAAACTTTGGTGTTTAAGTGAGCATGGGATCTGCTTGTTGCGTTGCTGCAAGGGATAGAACCCTTCCCAACAGAACTGGAGGTGAATCTTTGAATAGGAATGCCATATATTCACCATCTTGGAGCTTTCGGTGGGATAGTCGAGGGCGTGTGGCTGGTGAAATTGAAAATTCTTCATATCAGCTAGCTCACGGAATAAGGAGGAATGTTAGCATGGAGATGAAAGGGGAAATAGGGCTAGAAAGAAGTAACTTTTCAGACGGGGGAAGCCCGTTGGAGAATTTTGGAACACCCATATCTCAGAAGTCTCCAGTTCATGAAGGAATAGTTGTGAATTCCATGACGACTCCTTCGGGTAAACCTTTGTTATCCACTTCCATTAATATTGTAACAATATGAGATTAAATAAATTGATGTCAGTTTCTTTTACATTAACATTTTTTACTCATTAGTTAAAAAAACTTGAATTTTGTAGAGGGCATACTAATAATTTTCGAGTCTATGTAGATGCCTCCAGATAAATTGGGTCTATTAATGCTGTAACTGAATTTTGGAACCAAGCAGGACTTGTAACAACCAATTTCCCACTTATGGGGGATTTTAGTTAGGTAGTGGGTTCTATGGTTTCTGCACCTATTGTTTTGAAATAGTAGGGGCTGTTTAGGAAGCCCAAAATCCGGTGAGTTGAGGATAAGCTGACTTTGGTAGTCTCAACTGAGTTGTACAGCAATCCAAGGCTCAAAGTTTGCCTTAATAATTAGATGTTTTGGATGCTTTTTTGACACTGAGGTAAATTTGGTTTCTGTTTGAAGTTACAAGGCATAGAGGGTGGCATGTGGGTCTGGCCTGCCCCACTTCACTAATATCCCAAACAGCCCCTTAGAGGAGCTAGTTGGGTGGTGTGGTCTAGTAGACCTTTGTGGAACCTGTGAGCTGTTCTCTTATTAAGAAGAGAAATCAAGTCCTAAAACATTTAATAGTGGATCCGACAGTAGTCAAATAGATTTGTTTCTTATTAAGAAGATGGTTGAGGAGTTTGTGGGGATTTTAAATTAATATCTTAAGAAAGTTCCACCACACAACATAGATTAGTGGTATTGGATGTATGCCTTATAAATGGAGGATAAAAAATAGGAAAAATAGAAATCCAAGAATTAGGCTATGGGACTTAAAAGGTGAAGAAAAAAAAACGTTTAAAGATAAAATATTACAAGAAGGAAACTGGAATTTTAGAAAAGAGACTAACACGATGTGCAATGAAATGGCTGGTCACATTAGAAGAGTCGTAAAAGAAGTTCTTAGAAAATTTAATGGGAATGGACTGAAATCTAAGGAATTTTAGTGATGGAATGATTAGGTTCAAACATCGGTCAAAGTATAACCAACATATTATAAGACTACATAGAGGTCAGAATGGGGAGTGTCATGAATGTATAAATTCGCTAAAAGGTTATTTAAGAAGGTAGGAAGTGAAGCTAAACTCAATGCATATGATGATTGTACTAATTTAGGCACATGGATAATTTAAGCTTGAGAGAACTTAGTAACAAGGGTGGGGATTGAGATTATATATATATATATATATATATATATATATATATATATAATTAGGATAATGAATTGAACTATGAAAAGATGAAAGTAGGAAAAGTTGTAGGACTGCATGGAATTCCCATTGAGGCTCAGAAGTCTATGGGTGATGATGGTTTGGTTTGGCTGACTAAGTTGTCTTAATGAGATATTAGAAAGTAAAAGGATGTTGGATGGATGGATGAAAAATACTTGGGTGTTGCTATATAAGAATAAAGAACAAAGGAGACATTCAAAGTTGCACTAACTATCGTGGCATTAAGTTTGTGAGTCGTATGATAAAATTTTGGGAGAAATGGATTGAGTGAAGATTAAGACTTGAAACGAGTGTGTCAAAGAATCAGTTTGGTTTTATGTTAGGAAGATTGACTATGGAAGCTATTTTCTTACTTAGAACATTAACGGGAAGTATTGAGAGAGAAAAAAAAAATGAAGAAAACATATGATAAGGCCATTAAGAGTATAACATGGTGAGAATTAGAAAGAAAATGAATGTCTCTTATATATATCAATATAATTGAGGACATGTATGATGGAACTATAACTATTGTTAGAGAGACAAGTGAATTTCGAATAGGCTTACATTAGGGATTGGCATTGAGTTTTTACATTTTTGTTTTAGTTACGGATTAACTAGATATATTGAGGAAGATGTTCCATGTTATTTGCTAATGATATAGTATTAGTTGATTAAACTAGAGTAAGGATGGATATTAAAGTGGAATTACGAAGAGACAAAATACTTGAAATGTGAATTTAGTCAAACTAAGACGGGAAAACCAGGGCATATGCAAATTGATGGCCAAAGAGATGGTGATTTAAAAGTGACTATTTTCAATATCTTTGAACAATTATCCATGAAGATGTAGAGGTTGGAGTGGATGTTGCCCATAAAATTAGAGCAAGATTGATGAAATGGAGTAATGCATTTGGAGCAAGATTGATGTGATAAGAATACTTACCACATCAGGAGGGGTGCTTTGAACCTAAGCTTTGGTATGAATGCCGTAGAGTACTTAGGAAGCTCTTGTAGACTTCCTTTGTGTCCCTAAATTAGCTGAAATCTTTTTAGCCTATAGATTCTTAGACAACACAGCCTTTGGAAACCGCAAAAAGGAAAAGGTAAAAAATGCATATTGTGCATATTCCCTTAATTAGGTGAAAAATCACATCTATCCTGGACATGAGTTTGATGTTGGGATTTTGGGCAAGCCAGAAACTTAAGGCCGGTAACTTTTCAGGGTGAGTTTGGACATCTCATGGAAATTTAATGGCTCTTACATCTCTCACAGAGCATTGGAGGGTTAATATCCTTTGTTTAGAATGTATATACTGCTGAAAATGGGAACCATTGTGGGATGCATTTTACAATTTTCTGAATTGATGCTTTTCCCCACTTCATTTGTGGTGCTGGATCCATTTCTGTGAGGACTCTGCTTTGTTGGTTGGATTGTATCTTCAAATGCTATGTAAGATTCAATACGGTGATTCAATTTCAGTGGGATGCCCAAATTTATAACAATTTTGGGCTGTATTTCTGTCCATCTACACCTCTGTAATTAAATTTCCATTGTATATTTTGTGCTGTTGGATAAAATTTTCGATACATTATCTGCTTGTATTTTTAGCATTTTTAACTTGGGCTCGCATACATTGAGTTAGCTGCTTGACAATTAAAATATTCACATCTCTGCTTTTGAGCATTGGGTTTCACTGATGTTCACTGTGATTCCCTTCAGCCTACTAATTAATGTCTGAAGTTAGTGTATGGAGCTTCATATTATTATATTGGAGTTTATACATTGCTAGACCTCTAGTTTCCTTGTTTTTTTTTGCTACTTGCTGGTTAGACCATTGGTCTCTGTTACCATATAGGTTTTGATTACTGTTAGTAATAGGATTCATGTATGTCAAGGTTTGTAATTGGTAACAGAAAATAGGGCTTTCCCAGGTATAATTGTTTAATGTGAATCATAATGATGGTTCATTTTGTTGCCCATCCCTCTTCCCTTTTGTTTCCTAGAACTGATATTAATTTTAATTTTTGTTTATTTTATTTTAATTTTTAATTTTTATCATTAAAGACGTAGAATAGCATTAGAATCCCAGAGGAAATCTAGATGTGGTGCTGCATGGTCCCTTATTGTGCTTCTCCACTGCCAGTGGCATTACCCACTGCCATAAGTAATTTGGTTCGTAGACCACATTATTTTTGTTGCTTGCTTGTTTGGTGTTATATCTGATATTCTTCTACATGCTTGGTGCAGATATATCCATAGCAAGCAATTATTCTCCAGAGGTGAGTTCAAACTAGTTGAAACTGAACATGGTAGAAGAAGCTTTGTGGTTTGTTTTGTGATGCTCCAGCTTTTTCTTCCCTCCTTTATTTGTTAGATATCTTAGTCTCTTTCTTTTTATTTTTTAGGTGAAGAACTTCAGAGAATCACCAGAAATTGCAGATACATCTGCACCAAAGCTTTCATTTTCCATACCTTCAGCCTTTTCAACACCAACCACAGATCCTTTGTCCTCCCAAGCTCATCCACTTCCTCCTAACTCAACCCCATCAAGACGGGCCCGCCGTTCCCCAGGACACCAGCTGTTGAGGCAGGTTTCAGATAGTCGAATTCTGGGATTGAAATCACCAAATAACAACTCAATCTCTGAAGGAAGACCATCTTTTGTACTCTCAACTTGCAGCAATGACTTGACAACAGGATCCCATGGTGGGTCTTCCGATGGCTGGTCCATGCGTACCTTTTCTGAGCTTGTGGCCTCTTCTCAAAGAGAAAGGTGGTCTTTTGACAGTGAGCACTTGGGCTCAGGCCGTGGCAAGATAAGTGGATCTAGCAGCAGATTCTCATGTTCTCCCTCTGTAGATGTGCAAACTTGTGGGGCATGCTCAAAGCTCTTGACAGAGAGGTCTTCATGGAGCAGCCAGAAAATTATTTCCACCAATGAGCTCGCAGTGGTTTCTGTGCTGGTCTGTGGGCATGTTTACCATGCCGAATGCCTGGAGACTATGACGCTGGACGCTGACCAGTATGATCCAGTTTGCCCAATTTGTATGGTCGGGGAGAAGCAAGTCTCAAAGATGTCCAAAAAAGCTTTGAGAGTGGAAGCAGAATTAAAGGCGAGAAACAATAAGATATCCAGAAACCGAGTTGTAGATAGTTATCTCGATGGTGGTTTTGATGTTTTTGATCGTCAAAAGAGTACCGGACGAGACGGAAAAGTTCCCAAGATGGAATCCAGTTCCAGTGCTAGGAGCTCCTTTGCAAAGCCTTTCTTGAGGCGACACTTTTCGCTTGGGTCTAAGTGGAGTAGATCCCTATCAGAGAATGATTCTGCGAGAAAAAAGGGGTTTTGGGCAAGATATCGCAAAGATTGAGCCTCCCAACTAGTAGAGGTGAGGAGTTCCGGATCTCATGATATACGATGTTACACTAGTGTTTCAGGAATTAACTTCTAAATGTATCCTAGATTTGCTAATAAATTTAATTTTATTTTGCATTCCGTATAAGGTTTACCAGAAGTGCCGGCGGTTTTATGTGAAATTGAAAGTGACTAAAGCTGTGATAACTACGATCAGGACTTGAAACCCATTGACTTTCTAAAATCTAGGCCTCCTTTATAGTACTGTTCTAAATTTCTTTCCAGGTAATCGTGTCACAGACCCACAGTTACAGGTAATAGGATAGGTCTCAACTGGCGCCTGTTATGGGTTGGGTTTGGACGCGACAGGGTCTGGTCCGGCCTAACCTTTATTATTGGGTTGGTTCATCTAGGATTAATCTGGGTCCAAAAAACCCTCTACCCTTTCCCATTCTGTTTAGGGCAGGTTTGGGTCAAATCTTCCAGTCCACACGTTTTCTTGCCTGCACCATGATGGCTCTCGTGGAGTCATTTTGTTTTCGTTTCAGTTTTTGGTCATCATCATCAGGTAGTATTTAACTCATGGTTTTCCACCTTGTTGGCCACCACGAGATTTGCTGTGATCCAGCCTTATTTTCAGAAAGATGGGACGTTGAAATTGTCCATTTGTATTGCACTCCCCATTTTTTCAATTCCTCTTCAGGCTTAGAGCGATGACATTATGAATCATGCAATCTAATATTTCTAGTTGGATCAGCTCTAAAATTTGAGCCTGCTTGGATCTGATTTAAAAAACACTTTATAAGTCAAACTATGCCAAATTAGTCAAAATCTTTATGGGAGCTTTGAAAGTTAATGAAGCTCAATGAAAGTGACATATACCAACCATATGTGCTATCAATCTATAGAAAACATAAGGATTGCCATCAACTTGCCTTTAATACACAAAGATTGTCTATTTTGCACATACATGATAGACATCCAAATTCAATATACGGAGTACATTAAATATGGTAGAAGATGTAGCTATGCGGATCCAAATCCTCTGGAACGGTCAGCCCTAGACAAAAAATTGGCTTCCAGTTTTCTTTAGCTACCTCTATTTCACATGTATCAATGAAGCTGCTACAGCTACAGCTACAAGGAACAGTACTCTTTGCATTTTCCTCAAAATCAATAGGACGCCTTTCCTTCACACATGGACAGCATGAGATCGGTTGTGACAATTAAAGATGATGTTTGAATGATATTAAGATTCATGAATCTGATGGACTGCATTGAAATGGGTTTTCCATCTGGTCAATAATGCTTTGCAATCCTGATCTATAATTTGGATGAAGAAGCCTTACTCCTAGTTCCTGCTTCATTCGAGAATTAGAGACACGCTTCTCGCCCCTTGAACTTCCCTTCTGAACAAATGATTTTGCCCTATCAGGGGATGTGCTTTGTTTGATCTGGCCAGGCCACTTTTTCTCAACCAAGTCTTGTGCGAATGCAAATACTTCTTCTCGTGGGGTGGGGTCATCATCAACTACATTGTAGATTTTTCTGAAATAAGGAAATCCAGGGGAGTAAATTGGTTATAACATCCCTGCTTGGAAGGGAAGAAAAGAAAGTAAAACAATAACTAAAGAATAATGTACATAGTGCACCTAAAGGTCAAAATGAACATGGAAAACTCACAATAGATGTATAAAAACATCAATATATGACTCAAAATTCTCTCCTCCCTTTCTCTTCCCTTTTTTTTTTTTACACAGGTGTGCGCACCTTTGTTGAAGTTCCGAATGTTCACCGGTTCAAACAGCAACTAGCCGAGTTAAAAACTGGCTTTTTTCCATGACAAGTTATGTATACAAAGACATAGCATGTGCACCACTTAGTTTTTGGCCCTTCAAAAAGTGAGGTAGAGCAACCTTCAAGAATCATCAGTTTGCCTTCGCATCAAGAAGGCCTTTTTAACTGGGAGTGTAGTTTCAGGTTGGCATAAGAACATCTGTTCATTTTTTTTTCTTTTTTAAATAATCAAATGGACATAGGATTGAGAAACTTTATTTATTTATTTTTATTATTATTTTTAGGATTCTACTATGTTCTTTATCTCTCAATAGCTCACTAAAAGGAACAAAATAAATGCATAATAAAACCAAACTAATTTTGGCAAGTCTGATAGTTGAAACTGACCTGGATGGTGGTGTGTAGATACTGGCTTTAAGTGCTTCACAAATATCAGCAACATGAACTCGGGATGTGTATTGCCTAGATACTCTCATTTTCTGACCTTCTGATAAAGGCTCCTGCTTAATTATTGTGTCAACAGCACTGAAATGGAACATAGTTCATAAGAGAGTCAACCTCAAGCATAAAAAATTGGACGCGACATTAACTCCATCAGAGCACAAGCTCTGGGACAAAATGATTATTAACTGACCAATAAGTAAACAAAAAAGGCATCCAAGAATCAAGATTGGTTTTAATATATTATGAAACTGACCTTTTTATAATTCTTAGCCATATAATGGTAGTTGCATTCTGGGGCAGATGATGTTATATTATATAAAATTCTTGATATAAATGATCTAGGCCAGAACTTAATAATTTTTTGTTAAATAATTAGAAACAGACTGAATTGTTCTGTATTAGTTACAAATTCACAAGTCACAACAATAGCAAGCATATTCTGGTGATATTGAATTCTTTATCCAACCTTCTGCCGGGGCCATAGATACCTCCAAGTCGAAATATACTTGCAGAGAGCCCAAAATCATGGCCCAGGCTCATCCATCCCTCCTCAGCAGCTAACCTCAATTTAGCCAATTCATTGGTAGGGCTTGCAGGATAACTGCCAATTGGAGCATGCATATTGTTAGTGACAAATGATGTTAGGTTATTGAACAATGATTCACTTGCCAAAGTGCTTAGGTGGTCACTTCTCATCTACCCAAGCACCGCCACAATGTCCATATACACCTGCCAGTCAGAAGCAATATTTCCAGAGTCAAAGATAACATTCAGGAGCTTGACTCAGACAAGAAATATAAACTTCTGTTCCCCCCCTTTCTTCTTTTTTGCTTTTTGGAGGATGGGAGGGGTAAAAGATGCAAAGAATCAGATCATGAGTTTTAGAAGTGGATATACTCAGCCTATTTACTTCTTAACTCTTATTAAAGGGATAAGAAGCGATTCTATTATGTATAGTGCAATTATCTGTAGACAATTAAGATAGCGGAACATCTATTACAGATAAGCTAACCATCAGAACTAGCATTCCCACATGTCAACCACATATCTCATGCATGTCGTAAAGAAAATCCCAAAAATTCCATTGCATTAGAAAATGCTATTTCTCTTCTTCTTTTCATCTTCTCCTTTATTTTTATATATATATATATATATATATTTGTGCAAGGGAAGTTAATATGCTAATTATGGTTGCCAATGAGCCCTTGGGTCTAATGGCATGTCTCATCCCAATAGGGTTGTGGCCTTTGTGGAGGTCTTCGTTTTGACTCTGCATGGGTGCGTTCTCCTATCATTTGGCCAAAAAAAAAAAAAAAAAAAAAAAAAAATCCTAATTATGGTCACATAAAGTTGCATAGAAACATGTTACCTTTGTAAGGTAGATAGTCTAGAACTACCCACAATTGTTGCTTATCAATTTATCAAAATTTAAAAAAAAAAAAAAAAAAAAAAAATGTTTGTTTTTCAAGACATTCTTCTATGCCCGTAATTCTTTTTCAATAAATTCGAACTGAGTTTCTTTTTCAATAAACGAAGGTTGACGCGAAGTTGTTGATATTATTTAAATTTGCAGCAAATTGTGAATCCCATGTAGAAAAGAGAAAAAGAAGGGGGAGGGGGGGGGGGGTGGTAGATAACAGTAACCACGAAATTATGTATGGTATTTAAGGCTACTTGTGCATAGGGACCCGTTAATCAAATGGGGATTAAGGGATGAACGAGTAAAGTGGTTGGACTATAAACAAGATACATATGCATACATGTACTTATGAATGTTATGTGGCTATGTATGAAAGAGGAAACTTGAATTATATAAACTTAACAGCAGTTACAATGAAGACATACTAGTTGATGATAAATAACAGAGCCACTGGAGATTGCCATCCATTAGTCTACTCCTTAGGAGTTCTTCGTGTTGAAGCATCTGAAAAACAGATAGGAAAACAATGATCCAAAATAGCATGCTAAGAAAATGTTACAAACATAGATAAACCATCTAAAACAGCACTTAATAAAATAGTTCAGATAGCAGAAGAACTCTTAGCTTACCAGATCACCAATACCCACAACAGGAGGGATGGAGACAAGTAGGTGCGTGGAATGTTTCAAAGTATCTAGGGTTCTCAGTCTGAAAAACAAATAATGTAGTGCCAAACAAGCAGTAAAGATGATATTGGTGAAACTAATTATGCAAGAAACGTTTAAAATTGACTCGTTTCTTTTCATATTCTATAACATGACTCCAACCCCTGTCCAAAAGAATTAAAATTTTGACTGCCAAAAATGGGTGTTGCGTTAGGATTATATGTAGTCATGAATCCACTCAGAATTTTTTCCTGCTTTTCTTTTGTAAGTTTGCTTGAGAAATTTATGATTCAAACAGCCAAAAATATTTTAAATTATGCATCATTATTAGTAAATAGTACCACATATAGGGTCCAATAAACTCTAAATACAATTTCAATTTTTAATTACATAGTTAAAAAGGTTGGACCTCTACGGAGACATGCTTGTAAATTGGTTCCAAAAGCATGTTACCATAATAACAATAAAAAGTGCTTACTCTGGCTCATTCGCATCAAAAAGGCAAGCATCCAACCCCATCTCCTCAAGTTTCTTTTTCTTCATAATGCTCGTGCACGTCCCAGAAACAACCCTAGTGGTCAATGTCCAATATGTCGGATTTTTATAAGATATTTCAAAATAGGAATGCTTCATAAATCCGAGGCAGAAAAAACCAATATTAGCAGCCCAATTTAGAAATAGTATAGGGGCTAATAGTTAAACTATCAAAAGGAGGAATTACATTTTCTATTACCTTTTCACCTAAGAATACTTTTGCTAGATTACTGTTATGAATCGAATATTGTTATGTTGAACAGAAATAGAAAATGTGTTCTGAATGAAGCCCGCGCACAAGTTGAAAAGTTCAGACTACATTTTCTACTGTTCTCAACCTTCTGCTCCCTTGTCCATTTTCGACAAGTAGCAAGTTCTCACCAATGGCGCAAGTTCTCCAACAAGAACGGTTCAAGAACGGTTCGCTCAGGGCGCACTTTAGAGAATATCTACTCCACCTTTTAGTTTCAACTCCAACCCAAAAGGGAAGAAACAAACTTTTCTATCCAAGGTATGGTATTTACAGCACAGGGTACAAGTACTTAACAGCATGTTCAGACCTTTTGGATAGAAAAATTATTCTGAGTGGGTTAAGGTAATTTACCCGAAAATACAAAATAACAGACTAAGGTACTAGTATCTACAGAATTAAAAATTAGGGTTTCTTCGAACCAAACAATACAGATAGAAAATCGAATACCCATAACTAAGATCAACAGTAACTTGACGAATCGTAGAGAAACAAACTTTAAGAGGCTAAAATATAAAAAAACCCTAGAGATTATTATAACTATGGAAAAGAATGATCTTACCATCCCAGGTTCTTGAGCTCTTGTGCGACGAATTGTCCGACGAAACCCATCCCCAGTATAAACATCCGATTCCGAGATTTCGGTTCATTTGTATCGGTTTCGGTGCGTAAATTGCTAGCTGCTACTGCACAGGGGAAGCATGGGGGCTTTAGGTTTTTGGGGAAAAGGAGATTTGCAGGAATAATATGGCGGAATCGAAGGGGAGTTTCCGAAAATCGGCCCGATACGTGACAGACCTCCATTAACCGAAATGTCGGCTTGCTTTTGAAAATGTCGGTTCGGATATTGGATCGCTTGAGATGGAAAGAGAAGGATTTCTAGAATCATTCAATCATATACAGTTTTCCTTGGTTTGGGTTAGCCCTTTAATCTTGCGGGCTAGGACAGGAGGATCCATACCCTAAATAAATATGGGCCATTCTTTTTGGGAGAGAATTCAATGTTGAGTTCATAAAATTTAGTACGGTGTCAAGGTGAAATAAACTCTTGAATTAGATTTTGGACAGTTTGGATTTAAGGATAAAAAAATTGTTTATTGAGGTTATTGTGGTCATTTCTATAGTAACTTTTGATCTTTAAATATGAGGACTCCAAAAGCTAATTTAAGGATCCATTTTACCTTGGAACCATGCTGAATTTTATCAACTCATCACTAAATCTTCTTCCATTCTTTTTTGCCACATTGGCGTCAATCCCGGTTTGGAGAAAGTAAGTGAGCCATTATCCTTTTCGCCCCGAGAGAGCGTATGCTTCTTTTGTCATTGATTATTGGGTAAATTGCAGAAAACCCCTGAAGTATAAAGGAGTCAGTAAATAACTTCCTTTATATTTTAATTTTATCAATGTACCTGTCTTATGTTTTAATTTTTGTCCATGTGTATCACCATCACTCGCCGTTGATGAAAATTGATGAAAATTAGTCACGTGGTTACTGCACGTATTATCGTTAACGGATCCGTGTTATCTAAAATCGTTAAAACCTTCGCCGGCGTTATGGCCAATTGGGTGGCCATCGACGATTGATTTTGTCTTTTAACTGAATTAGGGAGCACATTAACAAAATTAAAACATAATTGGGGGTTACTTACTGACCCCCCTCATTTCAGGGGGATTTTCTGTAATTTACCCTAGATTTTTCTAACGGGTAGAGAAATGAATTACTTTAAGCCTTACATAGAGTTATTATGACTGTTAGCTCCTTTTCAATCTTTCATATAAGCATGATCTAAATTAATGTATCATTAACCATAGCCTAAAAAATATTAACCTATCAGTTCATTATTTCTAATTTGTTACTGATCTGGAACTTACAGTCAATAGTGTAGAACTCTCTACAATGATATTTTAAGGAGATGATTATGCTCTAGAGTATGATAATAATATTGGGTGTAGGACTCTAGAATAATAGTAAGGAGATAAGAGATTGAGGAGCGGAGAAACATAGGTGTCTATAAATAGGATAACGGGGTATCCCAACAAAAAGAACCTCATGTGCAACCATGTTATTGTCACTCGTATGCCTTCCCAAAACAAAACTAGCTTGATTGGGTGCCACCAACCAGGTCGAGAAAGTTCAAAGTAGATCAGAGAAAAAGATTTGATCCATCTGAGTTATTAAACAACTCCATCAATGTTCGTGAGTTTCCTGACTAGCACTTGTTCTCTCGCTAAAACGGTTCTCTCCAATGACATCAATGTCATCCGTAAAATTGATGCAAGGCTGACAAATAGAAACAAATTGCAAAAATTAAATCTCTAATAGAGGTACGAGATTTCACAAAAGAAATGAAAATTAAGATAATCCGAGCACTTACCTGGTGATCATGTGGAAATGTAAATATTTCTCGTATCAATCCTACTATTTCCCTGACATCTTTATCAATTAATGTAAATACTTTTCGTATCAATCCAGCTCTTTCCTTGACATCTTTATCAATAATGGCACTAGAAAGAGCTTACAACTAGATAAAAATAAAGAATGCTACATGTTAAATTTTACAGGGAAAAATTGCAAAATGGACCTCAGAAGCTTGACATACAGACCAGAATCTAACCTCTATGTAGTTGGCATCTAAATTAGTAGCAAATGTGCTAGCCAACAAGGTCTTGCCAGTACCAGGAGGCACAGTGAAACAATCAAAATTTAATACGCTTTTCAATCAACATTCACTTATTACTAGGCCTGGCAATTGGGTGGGTTTAAATGGGTATAGTCAAAATATCACCCAAACCCAATCCAATCCATTTACATGAAAAACCCATTTAAGCAAATCCAAACCCACCCATTTATTATAGGTTGAAGACCAAACTCACCCATTTAAGCTTGTACGTGAACCAATGCACAACTGGGGAGCACTTTAAACTTCTAGTAACTTTCACGTTGGGAGACTTTGCTCCCTTAGAATAATTTTTTTTTTTTTTTTGTTTGTTTGTTTACCCAAAAAAAAAGAAAAAAAAACCAACATTTGTCCATTATTTTTGTTACAAGTGATCTCTAAAAGATAAAATCTCATGACCCGGATTTAAAATATAAAATAAAAAATAAAAAATTCCAACTACTATAGCATATCATTTTTAGATCTACCAAATTCAAAAAATAATAAAAGTTAAAATTAAAAAAAAACATTGAAAACCTAGAAGACTGTAAAATAAAATAGCATAAAATAATTTCCACTAGAGAAATAAAATAGCATAAATTCAAAAAATAATAATTTCCATGAGCGGTGGAGGAGCCACTGCGAAGGAGAGCTGTGATTCCTGTGAAGGAAGTTCAAACCCTATCGGATTACATTTGCACCCACATGTTTTTTATACAAACCCGATTAGACCCATTTATTAGTTGGGTTATTATGGGCACCCATTTACAACCCAATTAATAAAATCACCCATCTGTACCTATTTAACTTGGACAGGTTTGGGCGGATTCATGGGTTTGGACATAAATTGCCAGCCCTACTCATTACAACACTAATTGTCATTCTGTTGCAATGTGAGGATCTTGTTCAAAGAGGGGCCTCTCTCCTCTGACAAGTTCACTGCAGGCGTGCTACAACCTCCATTTTCGGCCAACGAGAATTAACACTACTCCTTCTGCCTCTTCCATGAATAAGCCCTTATTCCTCCTTCGCCATTCATAACAACCACCATTGTCCTTTTCTTTGTGTCTGTTGGATCACTCTTTTTGCCACGTAGTGATTCATAGTAAGTATGACAAGATGGGGTTGGATCCTCTCCAGTAACTGGATGTGTCCAGTGAAATTTGAATCATCCATGTGTGAGCTCACCCACACATGGATGATCCAGATTTTCACTACACATGGATGATCCAGATTTTCTAGTGAAAATCTAGATCATCCATGTGTGGGTGAGCTCACACATGGATGATTCAAATTTCACTGGACACATCCAGTTACTGAAGAGGATCCTCTCCCTGACAAGATCCTCTCTGCCATTGCATGGCAAAGGATCCTCTCCCCTACAGGAGATAGAGAGAGTTGACACGTCATTTGAGTAATTTATAATTAGAAAAATGCTGAAAACGTAAGGCCATTGGTCTCCGCATAATTTCTCCACATGGAGGTTGGGTCTGACTGGCGGGGGGTGGGACCCACTCCCTTCTCCCTGGCCATTATTATTATTATTATTTCTATTTTTCTATGTCCCCGCTACTTGCACGTCCACCAATTGACGTCCTCAGACCTGGAGAGTCAAGCCTCTTCGCTGATTGAAATGGACATGAAGGGGTTGTAACAAAAAAAAAAAAAAGAAAAAAAAAAATAAATGAACATGAAGGGGATGGTCATTACCACCCTAGTCTTATTTCTACCTCCACTTATTTTACGTAATTTTTAAGGTTTTAAAGATAATATAAAATGTTTTATAAAAACTAGTTAGAATTCATTAAAAAATCATTTTGAACAATTTTGTAAAATAAAACTTTTCTACAATTTATTATTTAAGTGGATTTTTTAGTAAAAAAATAAAATAGAGACTATAAACAATTAAAAAGTTTAACTAAATGACGGATTTTGAAAAAATTCACACGTTAGGGGGAGTTACAGTTTGATCCCGTTATGGACAAATAGTTACCATTAGTAGTTTAAGTTAGTAGTCATTTACTATAAAGTTAATAGTCACTTTTACTAGTGTGTATTATTTGCCTATAACTAGACCAAAATGTAATTCTCTCAGAAACTTTGGAAAATTTATTTCACAAAATTGTTTAAAATGATGTTTTCTAGTAAACAAAATAGTCCGTTTTTATAAAAACTTTATATATATATATATTTATATAAAGTTAGTTTAGGTGTAAACTACATATTTATTTTTTATTTTTGAGTAAATTACACTTAAAGGTCCAAAGTATAAGTTCCAACTATGCTTTTATATATATGGAATGAACATGCATTTTTTATTTTTTGTATTAAGATCTGATTGGTTACTAACTCTAAAGAAAAATTAAAATCAGAGCTCACGTACATCATTAGCCTACTCCGTGGAATAGGTTCCAAAGTATCTAAAACATTAATTTGATTAGATGAGCCATGTGATCTGCCTAAATATTTCTTTCGTTGTTTTTCTCTTTTTACAACTATCAGTTTTATTTATTTATTTTTTGGGGTGAGTATTTCATAAAATTTTCCTTACATGTTTATTGTGTACCTTTTTGGTGATGACATACCACTTTTTATGTCTACTTTAGTTGGAAGATGATCGCAGGCCTCTGTAGCATTACAGATAAAAAGATTTCCAGCCCTTTCCTCCAATCGAGGGAGGTTCTCAAAGAACACGGGTAAAGGGACATGCAGTGATCTTAATTCGGCAAGTGGCAACCCATGTTAGTTCAACCCCAAATTTGTGTTGGGAGCTTAAGAATGAATTATTTTAGTACAAAAGTTCAAATAGACTTTTTTTTTTTTTTTTTTTTTGTAATCAATTTTGTTATTATAGTTGCATGCTTTTGGGAGGAAACGTTGAAGAGGAGAATCACACACCAAGCTTTCAAGTAGCTCGTTGAGATTTAAGAATGTGATTGTGACAATTGGTAGAATGGACACCAAGCTTTCAAGTAGCTCGTTGAGATTTAAGAATGTGACTGTGACAATTGGTAGAATGGACAGCTGATATTTATTTATTTATTTATTTTATTTTTTTGGGGGTGGAGTGGGGTGGGCTATGTACAGCTGAGATCCCAGATCGATCATCAGAAGTTATTGAGAGATACACCCTTTTATAGGTTTTTTCACGTTGGTTTTGGAGTGAAAAGCCACAAAAGGAGGAGAGAGAAAGATAAAAAAAAGAAAAAAGAAAAAGAAATGATACTCTAATTCTATATCATTTTGAATTGGCAACAGGTATTGCAACCCTCCATTTTTATCACCCCACCCTTTTTTCTTTTGGTTTTTGAGATTTCATGAAAAATATAAAAAGTTTTTACAAAAACCGGTCGTTTATTCTATTAGAAAATATCATTTTGAACAACTTTGCAGAAGAAAGTTTTTCCAAAATCTATCGTTTAGGTAGACTTTTTGGCAAAAAATAAATAAAGGCTATAAATGGCTAAAAAGTATATCTAAACGATAGATTTAGGAAAAACTTTCTCCCTATAAAATTATTCAAAATGATGTTTTCTAGTGGACATCATGGCCGGTTTTCATAAAAATCTTTTATATTTTGCATAAAACCTTAAAAACTTAAAGGATTAGGGGTGAGGTGATAAAAATGGGGGTTGCTATAGCCGTTCCCTTTTGAATCAGTATACGCTTGGTCCACTGAAGAAGGCCCACCTGGGTCCATTCACTTCAAAAAGAACATGGGCCTAGTTTAATTTTTTTCATTTTTGACCAAAAAGTCTATTTAAATTATAGATTTTGAAAAATCTTTTTTCTACAAAGTTGTTCAAAATGATATTTTCTAGTGAACCGCGCGATCACTTTTCATAAAAAACTTTTATATTTTTTTAAAATTATAAAAAATTAAAACTAATGAAATGGGAAGATTACTTAAAGGGGTTGTAATATCCTTATCCCATACCAATAAGACAGCAAACCCAAGCCCACCGAAGAAGACCCAGGTGTATGCTTATTCTATTCTGTCCATTATTAATTTTGACTTTGTTATTAATTTAGGGGCGCAATTAAATAAAATTTTATGGGTTTCATTTATTTGAAGTGTCCCAGGTAAGAAATCTCCCGTTACGGCTTTATTAATATTAAGCATTATTTTCAGATTTTCATCGTTCTTGTTCATTATCATCATTCTTGTTCAATTAATGTTAGGTGAGCGAGCAATGCTAGATGACCCGACCCACCATACAGGTCACCGGTGCCCTAATAGGAAGGTAGTGACCCACCATACAGATCATGTGACGTAACCGGTGCTCTAACGGGAAGGTAGTGACTAGTGAGATGTTTTCTTATACATGCCAAGTAATAAAAGCTCGTGGACAGTCACCCTAGCTTTGAATCCAATTAGGGATTGGGTCTAATTAGTTAAGAATGATTGAATATTGTGATTCTTACCCAGTAAATAAACAAATAAAATGAAATAAAATAAGAAATGGGTCTATCACTGCAAGTTTGAAACAGATTCTTCAGGGCTTTTAAAAAAAAAAAAAAAAAAATTTAGCATAATTTAGAGAAGAAAACATTCAATAATTGAATATTTTAAAGATGATACCTCCGAATGCATCGAATTTGGATTTGATGCATTTAGTTATTTTAAATGTACCGTAAAATTACCATGCGATGAGTGACACGTGAAGAGAGTTGAGATTGGAGGACTGAGATTGGTTGGACATGAAATGGTTGTTTTCAATCTCAGCCCTCCAATCTCTTTTTGTTTTTTTTTTTTTTTTGGATGCGAGGATGAATCCCCTTAGCCTGTCCTTCACGATTTCGGAATCGATACCTAATGCCGTTAATCGGAGTAGGACAGAAAGGCAAACTTCGGATGTGTGCACCGGCCCCACAACACACACAGCAGTAAATCACGAACTTGCACAGTGGTTGGGATTCATATCCACACCCAGATTCAGGAATTGATTACCCGTCAAAGGAAGTATATCCTACCAACCTTTACTGCACTTATTACCCTCGGAGGACTGGCCACAAGGTTTGAACCCATCAATGGAGGTATGTCTTACCAATCTCAACTCTCTTTATGTGTCGCTCATCACACAGTAACTTCACGGTACATTTAAAGTGACTAAATGCACTAAATCTACTTTCGAATGAACCCACTCCTAACGTGAGACAGCTGAGGGTGCTATGCTAAGAGAGCATATTTATTGCTCCATTTTTTATTTTTTATTTTTAAAACCAAGTCATCTGGATTCCTATAAGATTTTAGATTATTGGCAACGAAAACAAAATTAAAAATGTTCCTAAAAACAGAAAAAATAGAAAACCCGCTTCATAAATGCAATTATTGTTACCATAAAATAGTTGAATCATCGTTATGAATATTAAACATTGAGTGGACATTGAGTGGATGTCCACACCCCCTCCACTTTGTGATAATGGGAACACCATCATAAGTGGGTTAGGTAATCCCATCATGAGAACCAAATACAAACAAAGATAAAAGAGGAAGGGGAGAAAGAAGAGAAATAAAGAAATGTGTATTCGGAGAGAAGAAGAGAAAGAAGATGAATAAGAAATTTTATTCTCCTCATAACTTGTTACAAATTCTTGGTTTTATAACAATCATGTCTTTTTTTTTTTTTTTTTTTTTTTTTTTTCCTTATATTTCTGAATTGGGTTTAGTTTGACTACGACTGGTAACAAATTGCTACCGGACAAAAGTCTGTTTCAGAATTAAAAAACACTAAAATAAAATAAATGAAAAAGCCATCAGCAAAAATTTATGGACTTCAACTAAAAACAGATGGGTCGTCTCTATCGGGAACTCAGAATTTATGACTCTGAAAAATAACGCCTTCTTAACATTTATGACGTCTACTGCCTATATACATTCAACTCTGTGCAGCTGTGATTCATAGCAGAGTCGTCGTATCTTATATTTCTGGCATTTTCTCCTCCTACTTTCATTTTTCTCACAATCCTCTTCATCTTGGATTTTAATTTTAGTTTTCCTTATTAAGAGAAATTAACTATTGCCTGCTTGTTCTTGGAAAGCTTCCAGCCGCATTTTTCTTTTTATATACATACAAAATGATTTTAGTATGGTAATCTAGTTTTAATTATCTAAGTTGGAAAAAAAAAGATACTTCTGTGCTGTATTTTCTTCTTTTTTTAGAGCTAATTATTGTTAAGAGACTCTTAAGACTCGACCATTGGAATAAAAATTTGTAGATGGAAGATTATATTATAAATATAGTTGTGTTGGGAGTAATTTCATGGACATCAGCTTTTCTATTAATCAGATGGATCTTCCCAAAGCGCTCTTTCGATTTCTGCAACCGTATTGTTTCTACAATTCATGCATCTTTAGCTGTGACCTTAGCTTCTCTCTGTGTGAAAGATTGGAAGTGCCCAGTTTGTCCTTTGGCTTCAAAATCTTCTCACTGGCAGGTACTGTTGTGAATTTCTATTTAAATCTATGTTTTTATTTATTGTTTTCGTTAGTGTTGGTGTAAACTTCATCTTCATTTATTATTATTATTATTTTTTTTTTCATCACCCTTTAAGTCTGTTCTGGGTTTTGAGAAAGTGGGAGGAATTGTAAACGTAATTCCCATACCCACTTCTCCCTTTATTCCATTATTATGGTAGCTTACAAATTTTATTTATATATGTGTATATGTGCTTTTTTCTGGGTGATGGAAGTAGAGCTTGACAATGCAGAAATTTTATAGCTCCTATTTCTCTATGCTTATCATATTTTTGAGCTATTTTTCATATATTTTGGGAGTCATAACCTCAGTGATTCGAAATTCATGATTCTTTACTGAAGGTTTAACTGTATAAAGGACTCTCAATGGAAAGATTTGTACAAACAATCTCAACATTTTTGTGAACTAATCTTTTAATGAGAAATCTTGAATACTATGCAGATGCAAACACTGGCAGTGTCCCTTGCTTATCTCATATATGATCTGATGTGTTGCCTTTTTGACAAGCGTGTCAATATTGACAATTCCATCCACCATATTGTCAGCATTGTTGGAATTGGGGCAGGTCTTGCCTATGAAATGGTAATCATCTATATATTAGATTCTTACCTTGGTTTTCTCAACAATTTTCTTGTAAACTTAATGTCTCTTTTCTGGCATAAAGGATTATTTGGTTCCTTTGAGAAAGCTGTGAATCTGACTTCAGTTAAACACGTTGATGTTGAGTTTTTTAAATTTACAAACCAACCCAGTTAAAATCAGAACCTAGATGAATATGAATTTCAGTATCCTCAAACCCATTAGATGATTTTTTTATTTTTTATTTTTAGTTCAAGTACCCAAATTTCAGGATCCTTGATGTTTTTATCAATTTTCTTGGTGATGACATACTACACTCTTTATCTGCAGTGTGGATCGGAGATGGTTGCAGCATTATGGATAACAGAGATTTCGAGCCCTTTCCTCCACTTGAGGGAGCTTCTCAAAGAGCTTGGTTACAGGGACACTGACCTTAATTTGGCAGCCGATGTTAGTTCAAACTCTTATTGAAAATCACAAAAAAAATGAAACCATTCTATTTGTTTTTGAACCTCTTAAAATGAATTATTTCACCTGCATTGACTTATTTCTTTGATGAATGTTGCAATTAACATGAACTGAACAGAAGCTATAGCTAGATATGCAATGTCATTACTTTCTGGAGTTGGTTTTGCACTAATATAGTTTCTTATCATCATTAGATCTAATGCTGGTCTTGCACAGATTTCATTTGCAGTTATATTTACATTTGCAAGGATGGGGGGCGGCCCTTATCTCACTTATGTGACTCTATCTGCTGACAATCCACTCCTCATAAAGGTAATCAGTGAGTACTAGTAGTAAAAAAATGCCTAACACAATGCCCATCTTGTAGGTTTCTTTTGAATTTATGTTTCTTCGTCTGTTGTCCAGGCAATGGCAGTGGGATTGCAGCTGGTCAGTGCTTTCTGGTTCTACAAGATAGCAAGGATGGTGAAATACAAACTGATTAAGAGGACTTCACCTCAAAAAGTTGCCACAGGCCTGTATGCAACAAAAAATTGAATTGGACTAATGCAAAAACATGCTATATGTAGATGAAAAAAGGCAGAGGACTGCAACCAGCTAGTGTTAAATCGGTCAAAGCAAATTTTGCTGACCACAACATAAGCTTCATAACATTTTCAAGTGCTATGACTCTCGGTGAGTGGGATGGTTTGTGTAATATTGGTTCAGAGGGAAAGGTAAGAAGATGTGGGTTGCTCCTGCATTGTTGTAATGGATTATGGGGAGGGATCTGAAGCACTGCAATGAATCCAGAGTGAATGAGGCTCAGATTGGTGTATATCAATAGATATATTTCTCTTTGCCCATTTGATGGATTTTATCATAGGGATTTTTTATTGATCTTTAGTTGATCTTAGCTGAACGAATGAAGTCATTATTGTTGTTCTGTCTCTTTCTTTTTCTTTTCCTTTTTTTGGTCATATCTTGTTCTGTCCTTCTAGACAATCCTCACTTGCACAGCCATGGAAGCCTGTCAAGGAAACTGAGGGGAGAACCAAACAAAAAACAAGAAAACAAAAAGGAAAAAACAAAAGAGCAGAAGCTTGGAATCTATGAAAAATCACAGCAGCTATGCCGCAGTTCGGAATCTTTTAAAAATCAATCCAACGTGTGATGAAATTTACAGAATAAATTGGCTTTAAGCTGTATACCAGAAAGCCAGAAGCAATAGGACCCAGTCATCAGTCATAATACTAACATATTAAAGCAAAAATCAGGTTCCTCGTCGAAATCCTAGCATGGCATTGGTTTTAATTAGGTGTAAAGGAGAAATGGAAGTAAACCAATTTCAATGCTACGAAAACCTCAACTCACTATGGCTACGAAATTCCCAATGAAATAATTCAACTTCCATGTGATGCCCAAGGGCTCCTGAAATTATGTGTTGGCCCAACACTTTTGGGTAATTCCATTCTTAACAATCAGGGGCTTTTCATGGGTACGATCAGCTGGACAATCCCAGCTCAGAAAGCTGGTGCACCACCTGTATCGTGAAAAAAAGTAGAGGAAAAAGAAATCGTACTTCAAATCGGTTGAACATGGCCGCATTAAATATCTTTCTTCAATTAAATATACAAAAAAGGGAACCAATTATAATGAAAACAGATCGTTAAATATGCTGAAAACAAAAGTGAGAACAAGTTTTCTGCACTTCAATGGGAAAACAGACTTTGCCTCTCTATCCAATTGGTTAAATCTCTTCCAAGTTATATATGCCCACAGGCTGTCCTGTTAAAAAAACCCAGAAATTTCTCAACTACTCAAATTTTGCACCTTCCTGGCAAAAGAAGAAAAGAGAATGCACTGCCCAAACATCCATGGCTGATGGCTCCTATATGGGAATAACATTGTGTCTAGTCCTTCCCAAAATCAGCATTGTAAAGCGCACTAGATTCGAGTTTCTTTGCCTCGTTCAGTTTCCGGTGGGCCTGAAACAGGAAACAGAGCATATCAAGCATTGCAAATTGTCAAATATGTTTGCATTTTATTAAAAAATATTTATAGTCTACTAAAAAAAATGGGTGCATCAAGAGGTGAATCCTCTCCATCCAGGGCAGCCAATACCCCACAGTCAATTACTGAACGGGACTAACACAAAAGTTTTGTACAAGGGAAAAGCCCTTACCTTCATAGGATCTTCATGGATCGCGTAATCAAGTTCTGCACGAATGGCTGACATTCCAGCCTCAGTGCGAAAATTACGAGGATCAGCCGCATTAAGGCCCTACGCGACAACAACAGAGGAGAAAACATTTTTGAAGGATATGCCAACAAGTGGGTGAAACAATCACAAGTCTCTTACTCACCTCTGCAAGCTTTACAACAGCTTCATAGTCAATCTCGCCATGCTTGGCAATTCCAGCACCATGGATCGTAAAGATTTCCATTCTTGATTGTTCATTTGGCAATGGAATCTCTATCTTCCTATCAAGATGCCCAGGACGAAGAAGCGCAGGGTCAAGAACATCAGGTCGGTTTATTGCCACCGATCATTTTTTTCTTTTAGGAATATCTTCTCTATTCTTAGAGGAGATATTAGCTGGAGTCCATTCTGCATTGGGATCGATTGACAAAAAAAAAAACGGTTGCTTTGGCAGACCCATCCGGGATTTTCTCAACCTTTGGGCTTTGGTTGGCCCCTAGCCTAACCCGGAATTTAGAGGCCCAAGCCCGAGCTAGCCGCTAGCCCAATCTTTGATTATTTTCGCAGGAAAAAAACGAAAAAAATACAATAAAAAGGGTTAGGGCAGTGAGAAACGATTTGATTTGAACCATCCTACGGACTATACACATTAAACCACAGATGAAAAGGAAATTTCAGTCAATACTGATTAGTCAAAAGAATATAATGATGCATTTTCCTTTAATTTGGACAATCCATAGATATATTCATACTATAACAGAAATAAGCTTTCCAATCATAAAATAGGGTTAGTCAAAACTTCTACTTTATCAACACTCACAGAAGAGTCCAAAAAAAAATATAAATAATAAATAATAAATAAAAAAAATCAACTGACCAGTTCAAAACGATACATAAATTTAACATTTTTCCCGGTGAAGCCTCAAAAAATTGTTGGAGCTCCACACAATTAAAATTTCTCACATATGATTTGTCAGATTTGTCAGTGTGCAAGATACAACATCATTGTATTTCACAACTCATACAGACCAGAGGAACCTAAAAAATTTCTGTACTAATGGGATCATGTACAACTCTTACAAATGGAATTTCCCGTTACGTATGGTAGATAGAGTTTTTGAGGACTTCCCAACTCCTTGGAAAGGTAAAAAACTTCAACTGAAAATGGTGCCAAGTGCTCCTGCAAATTAAGAATGCATGTGGCTTTGTGCCTTCTGCAACACTTCCTTTAGAACTGAAGCAATTCGGTGTGACATGTGGTGTTCCAAGAACCTCTCTTTAACCCTCTCGTAGCCTTTCTTTCCCATTGTCAGCCTCCTCTCAACATGCGTGGCTAGTTTCACAATATTCTTTGCAAGAGGTGTTACGCCCTCTTTGCCGACAGGATGCAACATACCTGTCATCCCATCTACCACAATCTCCGTTGTGCCTCCAGCTGCCGTGCCCTGACATAAATGTTGCGTACAAAAACAATTATATTGACTGGAAATGAAGTGAGAAACCAAGTTACACGCAGAAATGTTTCCCTGGCATTAGATGGCAAAAGGCAACAAGCTATACAGGAAAATCCATTTTTCTTTCTTTTTTTTTTTTTTTTTTTCCTTGAAATGGAAGTAATGCAAATGTAAATATGCAAAAGAAAAACAAAGAAAAATAATAGTAACATGATTATAGTTCACATCTAAAAGTTCTGGGTATACACACTATGTTGGATGTCTTAGTATATAAGGCATATTCTTAACCCTCACAGCCCCAAACCCGACCCCCACCCATCCCACCAAAAAATAAAATTAAAAAAAGAAAAGAAATGCCACCCACCCAGGAAAAAAAAAATGACAACAGAAGCCAAAGGCTAAGTAAACTAGCAAAATGGACGTGCAACAAAATGAAAAAATGCCAGCGAACATGATTGTATTTAAAAATGAAAAATACACTCTGAAAGTAAGACACAGAGAACATATGCTAAAGAAGCAAACACTAAGATGGCATACAAGCATATGGGTCTAGTAAACACACACAAAGGATGGTAGATTATAAAAGGAAGTTTAGTAGGTAGTAAAGGGCTTACCAATAAAGGCAGCTGAAAGGCCATAGCCTCAATGGTTATCCTCCCAAAGCACTCTCCTCGGGCCTGCACACAAGTAAAGAAGTTTAAGCTTAAGCAGAGTGACTTCAAGCTAAAGCAGGAGCTGAACTATAGATCCTTAAAAATGGAAAACAAAACCAAAAGAACACCAGGAAAGGGATAAAAGGATTAATGAAAATGAATAACAAATAGATATGGTGATACAATCAAGGAAATAGAATGGATTTAACACTAGGGAGGGCTGTTCAAGTGTGGGATATCCTGGACTATCCTGTTCGATCACAGCCATTCGTAGATGACATGCGTGCATTCACGCACACGTGTGTGTCACCCATGGATGGATGGCCGTGATCATACATGATCAAAGTTGTAACAGAATATTTGGTGGAGAGAACTGAATTTCCAATAAAATAAGTTCATCTTTTTTGCCGGAAAAAATAGGCTTATATCAAATATCAACATTGGGCCTACCCCATTTTCCTGGTCTGGTAATTTGACTAAACTAATGGATGTATGTCGGAAAAATTCCAATCATTTATCTTGTTCTCTGACAACATGGATTTAAATGACACAGGAAAAACCAATGCTATTTGTAGGACATTCTGGCTTTCTTCCAATATTGTATTCCCTTTTTTTTTTTTTTTTTTTTTTTTTTTTTTTTTTTGTATTTTCATTTTCCTTTTTCCATTCATTAACAGGAGAGCTCCTCCTTTATATTGTGTCTTCCTGACTTTCTTTCCTATATTAAACTCTTAAATGAATCTTGCTTTTTATGGGAAAAAAAAAATACTCAGTTTCCCTACAAAACAGATCTCTTTTCCAAAAATAGTGCAACCATGAAAGAAGATTATGTATGAACTATGAAGAGAAAAGTCAAAGATGTCATTTCAGTTGGAAAAGTAAAATACTAAGCATAAAATGACTGAAAAAGGGTAAATTTGCATATACAGTACCTGCGAGTTCTGAACAAGAACATCAATAGAAGCCAGATAAGGAGCTACAGTCAGGGTCTTATTGACAAAGTGAACATGATCCTGAATTTTTTTCTCAATAACAAAGTCACTTAGTTCTCTTTCAAACTTGGTCTGAGCATTCATATCACTTCCCACTATTACTGCATGCATTGTTGGCACCTGCAATTTCTTCTCTTGGATCAGCTGCAAACTTTCATGAAAGGAACGGAGAAATAGATCCTGACCCTTCCCACGTGAAACACCTGCAGTTATATAAGATCTTCATGCTTAGAAGAAATAAAAACTTGCACAGGAAAATCTTAAATGAATATACTATACAATGGCACAGTTACAACAAACAGAATTAAATTGGCATTGGCAACGTACTGGAAAAAAATTGAATTTTATTGGTTTAGTAAAGGAAAAATAACAATGTTGCAGCAAGAGCCATATCACAATTTGACAATAGAAATTACAAGACTTCTTGCATAGCAGATGTGATTTCTTTACAGTAAAGAAATGTCCAGAGCAGGGTGGGAGTAGTTTAAATTTGCAATTGATGCCAAGATGAAAACAATGATGGAAGGTGGCCCATCAAAGATCATCAATGAGCAAAACAGGTCAATGCCCGCCAGTATGGATCAAGTTTTGTTGCTTGAGAAATGCAACTGCAGCAGATCTTAAGGATCCCTCGATCTTTGGGGTACATCAAATGTGTAGCTGCTCACACCCATGAGGCAAACCAAGCAATGAATTTGCTAGTAAATCAATGCTGCACTTACAGGGGTAATGCACAAGGGATATTTATTTTGCAAACCTAAGATTCATGAGGAATAGAGGTTCGGTGAACCCATAAACTCACAGTTGCAGTGCATCTACTTTTAAGGCATCGAACTCGAGTCCTAGTTAACCATCATGGCACCAGAACAGAAAAGCGCATTTAAATACAGAGCAAATAGTTTGCACTTGCAAACAAGTAGCTATACAATATGAATTTCCATTTCCAAGTCAGACTGACCCACAACAGATTTATAATCTCAACAACAAAAAGAGCATACTATTTATTATGGCAAAGAGGAGATCTTCATTCCGCACTCCAAGAGACTCCCGGACATGCTCACGGAGAACCCTTTTGGCCACACTGTTTTCAGCTACTTCCATCAGTTCTTTGCTATTTCCAAGGTGCACAACATAGGTTTCAGGCATTCTAATCCTGCACAGTGCAAGTGGTTAAAGGATTATAGCATGAAGGTGCTGGAAGAAAGGTAAACTGTAAGTTCTGGAAGAAAGTAAAGTACTAAAGTGTAACATCAACACTAAGACACAATATGAAAGATTACACAGGAAAGGGAATACATATGTCAAAACTATGAACACCTAACATTGACTGGCCTTACATGACTTGTGGTCCTATTAAAGTAGCAAGAAGCTAGGTTACAGTAAATGAGTCACCATTTCTGAAACCTTCGCTTAACTATTATTAGAAGGAAGAAATTGGGGTGGTTGCTTCACGTTAGATAGAAGATGCATGCTAATTTCTCCTAGAATAATATGTAATCAACACAATTGGATAATGAAAATATTGAGCTGAATGGGTGGAAAAGTAGGTAGTATAGCCTGAATTGGTGATGGTGGCAGCGACCATAAATGGATATAGTACATCCTGAACAAGACATTCTGCATAGGCACAGTGTAAGTAAATAGCTTCATTTGTTTTCTGTCAATACATTTTCATAATAAAAATGGAACCATGTTAGAACCAATAAATGCAGCTGCAATGACAATAAGTGGAACCCTTTTTGTACACTAAATGACAAGAAAACATGAAAATAACCAAGAAATTTTGTATTAGAAGAACAGGACCAGTCCAAGAAGGACAGCCTGGTCAAACTCTTATGGAAATATTAACCAAGGATAAAATCATAGAAACCACTCAATTAACAAAACATTAAAGTAACCGACCCAAGGCATAAAAGAACTATGTGCACAAAAAAAATTGTAATTCATTGCCATAAAGAATAACTTGGCAAGATTCTAAAGAACACTTAAAGATGTTCAGAGCATACCCTAAACGCTCTCGAGTCCTGTTCTTCCAGTACTCCGCTGTTGTGTGTGAATCAATCATGGCACCTGCAACAAAAGGGAGGTGCTTAACATACTCCACTTTGAAATAATGCCCTCGCATTTCATGAATCCACCACAAAACCTTTGGAAGAACCCGAGGAACATTTTCCTTGAGAACAGCATCAAGCCATTTCCCAGCAACAGCAGTATTTAAAACGACCAAATCAGCTTTAAGAGCTGTATCTATAGCCTCTTGACCCTTTGCAGAGAAGACCTAAAATTTTATAAAAAGCCACAATTAGGGCATTTTGGAACCACGAAGACCAGTTACAACCTTCTAATTTGGGGGGGGGGGGGGATAGAGCCAACAGATATCTTAGTTAGAACTAAAAACATTACGTCAGAATTACATCTAAAAAAGACTCTGGCTTTCTTGAGAATACCATCATCTCGATTTCACCCAAAATTAACTTAATGAAGACAGAACTTGAAATACATAAATGCTTCTATATGTCAAGGAGTGGAATATGGAAACACCACATTATAACCCAAATGATACTCATTATTGTCTAGCTTAAGGCTTAATTTTCATCACATTAATATTGGCAGATCATCAATTTGATATGTAAACATCAATGGTGTAATTTGACAAGAGCCAGCTCAAAATTTAGGGACCATTGTCTTGTGCAATGTTAATCTAAACTACAAAGAGTATCAAAAGTAGAGCAAAGCATGAACTATCTAATAAGTAGGGATCATCTCATGAACTAATCAACTCAACCAACTGCCTGCATCAGTAGTAACAAGAATTTAATAACAAAAAAATAAAATAAAAACTTGAAGGGTTGAAACGACAAAAAACTCTAATTCCCCATTGATATAAACTATTAGGAAGCTCTTATTGCTTGTACATCAAATACCATGAACCTAGAAGTGATGGTAAATGACTGCATTTGTACAAATTCCTTCTACAAAAAGGGAAAACATGGGTAAAAGAATCAAGAATAGATCCATACCATAGAAGTTGAGAACATGTTATTAAGATAATGAAAGTAACCATGTGATAAAATGAATATTATATTACGGTATTACCTGTACTCCTCGGTCCAACATCCTATGCTCCAAATTGTGTATCACTTCATCTGGTTGTGTTGGTATTTGGTTAGTAATCCAAACAACTTCAGTACCAACACCCCTTAACAGAAATGCTAGCTCCATTAGTAACAGAGGTCCACCTACATAAAGATGCTGCTCGTTCAATACTTCTCAAAAGCAGAGAAAATAAAAGTTGAAAATACACCTAGGAGAAATGCAAAACAGTCAGCCCATGTGTGTTGAGCAAAATTAAGAAAAAGTGAAATACTCAAAATGGTCATCCTATACTCAGCTCACAGGGTTTTTAGGTTTACCAAATAGCGCCTAATAGACATTCTTAATCGTTCTAATATTACCTAAAATTTAAGGGGCATTGGCTCGAGCAATGATAAATGTAGGAATAAGATTTGCACATAACACATCTATGCAGGTTTATGTAACATGGTGGTACATTATTGGAGGCACATTTGGTAGGCCAACCAAACCAAGCAGGCAAGCATTGCTCTCCGGCCAACTAAACAAAACTGGTGTTCTCATTCATGCCAATTGCGGAGATTAAAAATAAATGCCTTTGGTCAGCAGAAATCGTAATCAATTAGCAATTCCAGCTTACTATCTCTTCAATTAGAAAGGGGTTCTATTTGGGGCTTAGAAAATCAAGAAGGCATCCAAAGAAAAAGAGGGCGACGCCCATTCATAGTCCAATGAATACGGAAATACAGCTACACAACATCTCTCTACATACATACATAAACATAAACATATGTGTTGTTCAGCTTGAGTGTTTATGGCCACTACTTCTGAATGCAGTGAGGAGTAAAGAAACTTCGTATTCAAAGGGAATGTGAGCAAGAAAATTGAAATTTCAAAGAGTACCGGAAAGAGAAAGCTCGTGAGAAACCAAGAGGACGAGCTTCGACTTCATGAAATCAAGCGGATTGGGTACTACGCTTCCAACTTGTGCAGAGTGAATGGGATTGTTTGAATTATCATCAAAATGCCTGCTGTTGCAAGAATCGAAAGCAGCTCTCATGAAGAACACGATCGCAGTGGAAAGCGAAAACGTTAGTAGAAGCATGAGAGGCCATCTCATCTGAAATGCGATCCACCACGCGCTTGATTGTTTCGCCATTGTTTTTCCTTCCTATTTTAGGGTTTTATAATTTCGCTAGAGTTTCGTGCTTTTTTTCTCTCTTTTTTTTTTTTTTTCTTTCTTTTTTTTTTTTTTTGGGGTTTTCGACTTTCGATGTGAAGATGCAACTATAGAATGTTTCAGATCTTCACTCCAATCTCCTGTAAAAGAAGTGAATTATCTCTGGTTTATATCTGGATGACGCCGACTCGTGTGAAGTAGCCGGGTCAAAACGACGACGTTTCTTTTTCCTTTTTGTTCCTCTAAAAGTCTCCATTTTTTAAATTTTTTGATTTTTCTCTTTTAAATAGTGGAATTCAGACTTTCAATGAAATGAAAGGTAAAGAACTACTGCTTTAGAATCGGATGCGTAGGGTTATATATCGTGTAAGTCTAGTTTATGTAAAAACCTCAATCAAATAGGCTTAAGGTGCCCACGCTTTATTTATTTATGCGTCCCTTCATGGATTGCCTCACCAATTTCATAAATTTGATTGTCCACTTACTAATGATATATGGGGAAGGGTTAGTTTTTTAGAAGAGATTAACAAAGCCAATTTACCCAAAACAATAATCATAAAATTAACAAGACCAGGTGTATTAAGAAACTAATTCATTCCCAGAACTAGAGGTTAAGAAAGATGTAAAACATAAGCATAAAAGAGTCTTAAACTACATAGATAATTAGTGTAATTCAGTTAACTCGGCGACAGTTCTTCCTAACTTCACCATTATAATCACTAAGAGGACTAATGCTCCCCATCTTGACCATTGACTTAGCGAACTGGTTGAAAAATAGACCCTCATCCTCTGCATAGCTCTTGACCAGCTCCATAGTGTTGCCAACATTCCCTGTCAGAAGAACTTCATCTGAAGTTAGAAGCCCCTTTCCAAACAGTATGAGCTTGAAGTATGTGTTGTCAAATTTGGCAGGGGAGGCAAAGTCCAAGGGGGAAATGTTATTGTCACCGCCTGACTGTGGACAAACTGATTTCAACCCAAAGTAGTAGCCTCTTTCTAGAGTCTCATCTGGTTGGTTGTTCCCATTTTGGTTGTATAGCCTTTGCTTGAAAGTTGCACATCTTGCCACCCCAATTGTATGCCCTCCTGCAATTTCAAACAAAGAAAGTCTATATTTTTGCCTAAAGAAGAATAATGCTATCTAGTGTGAGATATCAGAAAGCATAGTCACCTGAGAGTGCAACAAGGTCTACTTCATCAAGGCCTTGGCGGTTGAAGAATGTTAGGAGGTTTTGGAGAGTGGAGTTTGGTGGGGGTATGTTCCTATTTGAGCCGCTGAAACTTGCCGTCTTTGAGTCCCTCCTTCCCAGTGGGAGCTCCCAATAGGGGCCGCCGCTCTGTCACACCACAGTCAACAATCCTAATTAGCAAAATTGTAAAACAAGAAATTTTGATGGTAATTCTTGTAGTACCAAGTAATCTAAAACTTCGTGCGCGCAGGGTCAGTGGATGCTCCTTAATGTAATGGACTCTACATAATGTCTGTATTCCATAAAGAATATATATGAAAAAGGCCAACTAGAATTTCTTAAGTTAATTGTAGTGACAATATGAAGCTACTCTAGGCCATTAAATGCCCATCAATGTGATAAAAAATGTTTGTTTCTCCATGAAGTACCCTGAAGAGCACGTATCTCCTATAAAATGAGCTAAGAGGTCTGAGCCTTTTAAATTGCTTACTAGTACAGTGGAGCCACGAGCGGCAAGAGCCAGAATGTCCGCACAAGAGACAGTCTGAGGGCATGCTTCTTCCAGTTTAGCCTTGATCTCATCAATCACTTCAAATCCTCTGATGGAGTTACTGTTTGGTCCTGAATTTTTCTCGCTGGCTATTGTCGCGCTATTGTCCAGCAACACCGATGCATCGCAGCCCTGTAAAACAAAATTATTACTGAGCTGTGTATGGAAGTGGGCAAGGAGCTAGCACCACTTTAAAATCATAACTTCCTGAATAATAATATTAGGACATGATGTCCATTTATAGGGGTATATAGTTCGGTAAAGGTATGTACAAAATGTATTTTTCTAATGGTCATTACTAATTTAACCTCAATACTCTGTTTGGATCTTAGGAAGAGTAAAAGAAAGAAAAGACAAATGCTGAAAATTGCACTTTAAATGGGTCTCTCTGAACCATTTTTATGTTTTTCCTTTCCTTTTCCTTAATCTTTCCCACATCCAAAAGGAGCCTAAATGAAAGATGAAAAATGAATAAAAGGTGAAATGGTTCACCTTTTATTCATTTTCCTTTCCTTTCCTCTGTCCATCACATTATGCGAGTATAAAATCCTTTTTTTTTTTTTTTTTTTTTGGATAAGTAACAATTTTTAAGAGGTGAAATAAGAACTTCTAAAATGGTGAAAAAAAGTTGCAAAAGACATCTTTAAACAGTAGCATGAGCAAAATATCTCTCTTTTTTTTTCAAAAAAATAATTAAAAAAAGAAAAAGACAAAAAGAGAGGATATCTCTTATAATCCTATTAAAATCACAATTAAAAAATAAAAATTAAAAAAGGGTATCTCCGACTAAAATCACTAAAGAAGAAAAAAAGAAGATACTCTTTTGGGTCCTTTAGTAATATTATAATTCTAGAACCTGAACAAAACAATCATGGAAGTGAAGCCTAAGCAAAGAGGCAGCCATCCTGGGCTCTTTTGCGATGGCCTTCTCCAACACTGACATGACAATATCATTAGCTTGAGGACATGAGTACTGATAAAATTCTGGCACAAGACCAATATACCCTCCACTGTTTCCACCCCCACCACCACCCCAGCCAAAACCCCAACCAGGGTGAGCTAGGGAGAGTGAGGACGAGACGAGAGCTATTATTATGACACTCACAGAGACTTTGAAAACAGCCATTGATGACTCAAATTCTAAGACAAGTTGTAGTGATGGCCTTGTTGGTTGCTCTTTACTTTAGTAGTATATTTATAGAGCTCATGTGACAAAAAATCAACCACTCTCCCTACCAAATCCCCTCAAAAGACACCTAATACGGATGCCTATGACTCTTTCAATCTGCATGTGTAGTCCATATACCTCTTTTGGTAATGTGTTTGTGTATATCAGGTTTTGACAGTGTTTCTGGTTCACCTGCTCCAAGAAGAACAAGTTTGTGTGGATCTGTCTTCAGCTTTCCTGATGAGTTCTTGATCGAGTTCAACACACGTTAACTCTTCCACTTTAGTGACCTTACGTAATAAAGCACTACATAAATACGAGAGAAAGAGAGTATTGAGTTGAAATATCTGCTAAGATTTTGGACTGGCAGTCATAGAACATGCAAGTTTGGACACATTTAGTAAGAAATTTTGTACAAATCATGGTCACGTGAAGCAGTTAACATGAAACAATGTGAACTCGATGTCAATCGTCAAAACCTCCGAAATTTCTATTCGGTGTTTACCAATTGACCCTTTTGATAAGTTTGGTAGTCACATTGCTCCCATGAAAAGAAACTCAGCTAAGACGAAGATGCCCATAGATAAAGCCTCATCAAATTGGAATCACAACCTCACACTCAATGGGTTCCAATACTCTCTACATAGAAAATGAAGGACCTTTTCAATTACTATAACTCAACATGTGCCCATCGGGCATATGTTAATAGGGTCCTATTTCATGTATGAATCCAATGATGCGAGTGAATCTAAAATAGGTCATTCTCACAGAAGGATTATAAATTTATAATTAACATGGTTTGGATAAACAGAGCTAGATAGAAGGCACATCTCATAATGATTCACGCTGGCATGGTTGTCAACAAGAAAGATAGTCACAATCAAATCATTTTGGACCACTTCATAAGCAGACCTTCAAACACTGATGTCAACAAAAAATAGTAGCAATATATATATATATGGGAGATAACCGTGACTAGCATAAACCCACTCGCTCGCTAAAGGAAGAGGTAATATTTTAAATGATCCATAGTCATTATCATCATCTGAACTTCTTTTATTATTTAGTTTTTCCATGCAGAGATCTTAGTGGTATAGAGAACACGAAATTAAGGGCTCCCAATTTACAATTATAAAGCATGCATCATTGTCAAAAAACTGCCTGGGAATAGATTGCAAGTTGCCTATGCAAACAAGGTGCATCTGCCAGTAAACAGTCTTCTTTCGGCAAGATTCAACCATTCAAAGCCCACTTTTAGCAAAGGTGCATTACAGTTAAGAGGAGAGCTAAAACACAGGATCCAAAGCAACCTTCAGGACCAGTTATCAACCCTGAGCCCAGCAGTTCAGTGTCAAGTTTGAACAAGTCATTGGAAAAAAAAAAAGAAAAAAACTTACCGTTCTGCTATTTTGGACTGTCACACGATCTTTGCTGATTCGCATTGGCCAGGAATGGTATAGCCCACCTACTGCACCATTTTCCTCCTTTGGCTGGTGATGGAGCTTCCACCATCAAGCACAAGACAATCGTCTTCAATGTCAATTTCTCCCTGATTCTTGTTGATTTGATTACACTTTGTGATGCTTGAAGAGTTCAAAATAGCATGGGTGGAAATTACCAAATTGCTAATCATTACCTAATAAATGCATTGGTAACTGCAAGATTGCACCACCTGATTACAATTATCAGTTTACATTACAATAGAGATGTTTAGAAATAGTGAAAGATTACACAACAATGCCGCGTTTGGTTACATCAGATGGATTCCGCGATATGTCATTGAATCTGTCAACTGACATTCTTCACTTACCATAAATAGCCCATAAATAAAGCAATCGACTATTATGGATTATGAGCAAGCACAATGCATACTAAATCTTGCATTCACACAGACCCTTTCCAGCTAATGATCTCTCTGAAGATAAAGATGATACTTTGCTCTGTCATGTGATAACTGTGTATTAGGAAGGTTAACAAGCACAAGCTTTTATGTTTATTTATATATTTTCGACATACAGACACACAAAACCAAACTACCTACACACCAGACTGGCTAAAAATTAAAAGGCTTTCCTCTCCCCTTCTACATTTCCTCATTTATACCTTTTTTTTTTACAAGGTCCTCAATTATACCAATACTAATTAAGAATTGTGCTCAAGCTTTGTAGGCTTCAAGTCCATCTGTAATCAGTCTTATAATCAATGCATTATGCACAATGTGCATGGAGTACAAGCAGCTTCATCACTTTCTAGAACACATTCCATAGAACACATTCCATGGTAACTAACTGCGAGGTGGGTTCTCTTTTTTTTTTTCTCCGGTCTTGAATTATGTGGTGTAAAGATGGCACTCAGGACCAAAGCAGTTCCTAGACTATGACAAGGAAAATCCAAGAAAACAAAAACAAAAAACACAACTGCATAATAAATCTGGGCCTATGGCAGCATTGTCTTGAGAAACTGTTCGTAACACTTCATATCCAGAAAAGAGAAGGAACTAAAATAATTGAATACACGTCATTTATGAAAGCTTTTTAGGTTTCCTACAATTGAAATAAGGGTATATGCTATATACACAAGCTGTTTGTCAGATGGGAGGATTATACAAGGACAGCTGTATGGATTGTGAATCCAAAATCTCTCTCTCTCTCTCTCTCTCTCTCTCTCTCGCTCTCTCTCTCATTTACAACCAAAAAAAAAAAAAAAAAAATCCATCCATCAAATGAAACACTAATCATGAGGAATGGTATTAGGACATTTACAGTACATGATAGTTGTTCAAGAAAAAGGTTATTATTTACACAGTTGCCTCATTGGTGTGAGTAGCCTTGCAAACCGAAGGGGAACATGTGCCCTGACCAACGTCCCATTCTCTGTGTATTCCTATGAAAAGGTAAAAGAATATATGAGAAACTAAAAACAATAAAATGCAAACTATTGAATTAGTTGATTACGCACACTTAGCCAATCTAATCTAAAAAAGGCCAAACAAACATTTCAAGCATCGATCAACATCAAGGACAAAAGATACGAACAAAGGAAACAGGAAACACGTAGAAGGAGAAATTAATTGAAGGTCCAGAAAGGAGGGAATATAATACTCACAGTTTTTTCTACCATTCCAACTTGGTGGATGGTACTGAGGAGCTCCCCTTTGTCAAATGGGACCAAAGCTTCCACCCATACCATAGAATCCTGTAAAAAAACAACACCGTTTTATTATATCACAGGGGTTGCTAGCTGTGTAACCCCCTCTTAAAAAAAAAAAATAAACAAACAATATCTTTAAAATAAACTGGCATCCTACTATAAACAATAACAAGACGTAATTATTCCCAAGGACGCCAAAAGATTTGGCAACTCAGTACCCTCAATCTTTCCTGAACTGCATTGCAGAATTCATGTAATCCATAACCATTTAAAGCAGATATGCAAACCACGTCTTCTCTTTTCTCTGCTTCCAACTTGATTTCTTGAGGATTGCTAGCCTTGTCAACCTGCCATAAGCACGAAAGTCACACTGGTCAAATAGTTAATGGTCGATTTCTACAACAAGCTTGACCATCGTGATAATAATAAAAACAGAAGCACTTGTCAAGTAAACCAGCTGAGCTGGATTACTGATGTACAACTTTAAGGGGAACTATCAAAGATTGAAAACTTGGGTGAGGAAGTTGATGATAATTCAAGAATAAGTTGCTAGAAATCTCAGGACAGCAACTATTCTAGAGTTCAACAACTTTTCTACAACAACTGATATTAAAAATAGGGGTTGTGGAGGCTAAGAACACTTGCTGTAAATCACAAAGAAAGAAGAAACAGTAGACAAGATGATAGAGAAGAGGAAGAGAGAGAGGACGCTACTAGTATCACACTAGTAGGGTCCTAGGAATCACTCCTAGTATGAGGAAGGCATCATACCTTCTTAGGGCTTGAGGGGAAGCTCAAAACCAGCAGCAATGGCAGGAATTTTCATTCATTCATCCAAAAATCCAGATACATCTTTCCATAGACTTTATACTCTGGGACATAAGAGGCTTACAAAGCAAGCTAACTAGGAGGCTTACACAACAAGCTAAACTAGAGGCTTAAAAGCAAGCTAAACTAACTAAGGTTTGGGCCAACTAAATCCAGCAAAAATACCACAAAATAACAGCCAACTACACTAAAGGCCCAAAACTAAAAATAACCCCTTAAAATCTAATTATACTCCCAAGTTGGGCCCATTTCACCTTCATTCCACCAAATTAAAGCTTGAGGCTGAAAAATCTGGCTCCTTTTATTTCTTTTATAAACTTTAAGAGCCTGATTTCTATCAATTACACAAACACCAAAACACGCTTACCACCTCTTGGCTCACTAGCCCTTTCCATTTTTTTCTTTAATTGGTCAAAAAAGAAGGGGAAGAGAGAAAAGGAGGGGGGGGGGGGGGGGGGGATTGGGAACAGTTTGTGCAGATAAAGTGATGAGTATGAATGCTCCCAATTGAATTATTTATTTGAGTTCCTGGAGTGAGGGTAAATTGTTGTCCACTGAATTATTGTTCAATTGAATTATTTATTCGAGTTCCTGGAGTGAGGGTAAATTGTTGTCCACTGAATTATTGTTTAATTTGTACTATATACATCCAATTAAAAAGAAATAAAAACACCTTATTAATAACAATCAGTATTGGGATGATACAAACAAGTAAATAAATGGACAAGAGAAGGATCCAGGAAAGTCCACAATCAATTCATATAAGAGAAACTATAACTATCACAAATAAGTCCAAGAAAAAAAAAAGTCATTTGTTTGTTTTACCAAATAGTTCCATAACTGAATCACCAAGGAAAAAATCTTCCCGTACCTTGTTCCACACCATCAACTTTGGAATTGATGTTACATCTAGTTCTGACAAAACTTTGTCCACAGCATCTATCTGTTGCTCTGCTAGTGGATGGCTGAACTTGATAGCAAGATAAAAATAAGAAAATAATATTAGTTATCAGAATTAGATCCCATCAACAGGTTTACCAAATTATACCTGATGTCCACCACATGCACCAAAAGTGATGACTCTGATATTTCTTCCAATGTTGCTCTGAAGGCAGCAACCTGTAGCAAGCAGTCATTAGATAGAACTGACGAGATTTCTTGGGCTTCATTTTAAAGATAGGTTAACATTCATTGGAATCTCTTCTTCGACAGTGAATTCAAAAAGAAATGGGAAACACCATATTAATCATACCAGTAGCCACTAAGATATAACATATAAGAAGAGGGTAGCTTGTTGGAGTAAGTGCTTAAACCTTAAATAATTTGTAGAGAAGAGGGTTTCAGCCAGCTAATTGGTGTGTGCTATGCAAAAAGGCAGATTAAGTGGATAATTTGCTTATTCACTGCTTGGTGGCTAGGGAGGTGTGGGACTATTGTTTGTAGTGGTGGAGCCAGGAATTTGGTCTGGGACTCTAGGCTGACCAAACTTTGATTGATTTTTAAAAGTTTTATCCTATTTCAAAATACCAAAGAAATCGATTGACTACAACCTTTTTAAATTTTTTTCCTACTTCAAAACAACTGGACAAAAGAAAATTTTTGAACCAACAATGAATAATTTAATACTATATATATATATATATATATATATATATATATATATATATTTTGATCATGTGCGGGATATCTCAAATATCCTGTTTGATCATAGCCGTCTGTGAGCAACACGGACGCGCGCGTGTCATCCATGGACAACAGTGATCTAATGGGATAGTCCGGGATATCTCGCACATGATCAGCCCTGTGTGTGTGTGTATATATATATATATATATATATATAACAGAATGATTACAATGTAAAAAGGACCACAGGTCCTTCAAGAAACCAAAAGAAAAACCCACCCCATGTATAAAAGAGGCCCCTCCAGGCCAAGCAAAAAAAACTGAGACAGTCCAAATCTATAATTAATATAAAAAAATATGGGTATAAATATATAAATAATTGAGGGCCAGCAGAACTGCGCCCCCCCCCCCCCCCCCCCTTCTCTTCTTCTCTCAACCCTTACCGCCTCCACCCCTAATTGTTTGGGCATGTTTTGTACACAATGGGTGATGCCTAGGAGGGTGATTCATGGAGTCATGGTGGTGCAGTAGCTCCAATAAATCTGCTCTAGTGATGTGGAAGCTTGTGCCCCATGCCATTTTTTTGTTGTTTTGGATAGAGAGGAACAAGAGAACTTTTGAAAATGTAGGAAATACAGTACAGTCAAAGACGCATGTTCTTAATTTTCTTTTTGCTAGGGGAGATCCTAATAATTTTAGTAATTGAATTGTAAGCCCCAAAAGGAGTTTTGGTTACTTTACGTCTTTAGGCTTCTTTCTTGTATACATCATGTGTACAGGAGCTTTGGCTCTTTTTGTTATTAAATAGTTTACTTCAATGGGGGAAAAAAAACAAAGAGAAATAGAACATAAGACGGGAAACAACTGTGACAAATTGATCTTTAAGTTGTGAAGAGGCTCACCAGTGTGGTTGGTAACTTCTGGATGAATCCAACAGTATCTGTGAGAAGAAACTCCTTCCCATTCTTCATCTGAACCACAAGCCAGTGAAACAAGAGTTTTACGTTACGACCCAAAAAATGTAAGATTTTGCACACTTATCTCAATTTATTCTGTGAGTTCTTATAATAGCCAATTAGGTTTAGCCCAGATCTTATTTGTGGCACAAGCATATCATATTAGTGCTAGCAGACCGAAAGGCAAATCATAAAAACTCATTTTGAAGCTTCATTGCATTTCTAGACAGACCCTCACTAAAGGCATTAGTCTTCTAATGTATGGTCTAAAGTATAAGCTCCATAAGTACATCATCGCCAATAGAATAATCAAAATGGTGTAGCATGTGAATGGAAAGGTTCCAAATATCAGTGACCAATTTGCTACCGCATGGAAGACCCAAACATCCAGAGAACCTTCTATTCTTGGTAGTTGATACATAATTATATGGACAACAGATAGCTTATATACATGTTGCAACAAGAGGATTCTCAAAAAATAATTAACCGACCTGTACCCTTCTTGTGGTAGGATCAAGTGTCGCAAATAATCGATCCTCGGCAAGAACATTAGCCCCAGTCAATCGATTTAAAAGTGTACTCTTTCCAGCATTTGTGTACCCAACCTACGATTTTGTAAAATGCATTATATGTCTGCAAATTTTAGTGATCAAAGCAAACTCATATTTGCAACCTTGTATAACTGTGGTAATCAAGTCTTTACTTACCAAGGATACTACAGGGACAGGTACAGAAACACGCCGATTCCGGTACTGCTTTCGATGTTTTCGAACAGATTCTAGCTCTTTTTTAAGAACACCGATCTATCAACCAACGCAAATATGTGACCAGAAGGTCCACAATAGGAAAAAGCTACTGCTAATACAAATTTCAGGTGAATTCAGATGATGAACTCAATATTTACATCATGCATCGAATAGGACATTTCTCTATTAGCAAAATGATGGTTATAGACTGTTAAAAATTGTACAAGTAAGGTTACTCACTTGAGTGCGTAATATACGCTTGTCCACTTCAATTTGTTTCTCACCCATCCCTTTTACCTGGCCTCCTGCCTGACGCTCAAGGTGACTCCACATTTTTGTCAGCCGCGGTAATTGGTATTGCATTTGTGCCAATGCAACCTAGAAAGATTTAATTGTTGTCACTGCATTTGCACAGAAAGATTTTAAGAAATTAATTAAAATCACAACAATAGATTTGCCTGTAAAGCTGCTTCATGTGTTGCTGCTCGTTGGTTGAAGATATCCAGGATGAGGGCAGTGCGGTCGCAAACTCTAACATCTCCACCAAAAGCTTTTTCCAGATTACGCAATTGCCTTAAATGTCAACATTTAAATTAAACAAATATATATATATATATTTATATTATACACACACACACACACACACACACATAACCTCACAAACCAAAATCAACATATGGTACAAAACTACAAACTTAGTTAAAATAAAATCATGACGCAAAAGAGGAGAATTATAATGCTACCTACATCAGAAAGTATATGTGTATGTATGTATATATATGTATATATATATATATATATATATATACACACACATATATAGAGAGAGAGTAGATGTGTCAGCATCTACTACTTACAAAATTTTCAAAGAAAAGGCTAGAGACTTATTAGTGTTTACATAAGAAACTCTCAGGTAGGATAAGAAATGATAGAATTCATGAGAAACTAGAAGTGACACCAACTGAGACAGGACAAGGAAAAATACTCCAACATGGTTTGGTTGTGTGAACTAATGATTGCACTAGTGTGGAGGAGGGATTTACTTTAAGTTGAATGTCACACAAGGTTAAAGGAAGGCTAAAAAAAACATGGGTCAAGGCAAATAAAAAAAGACATGACAGACTACAGATCAAAGGCGATGAAGCTCACTGTTTAAAATAAAATAAAAAAAGCCGATGAAGCTGAGTGGCGAAAAATTTTCACGCAAATGACCCCAAGAGGTTTCTATTTAAGGTTTAAGAGAGCTGAGTTGAGTTGACCATAAGCTTCCACAAGAAGATATCCTCTTCCCCCCCCCCCCCCCGCAGGCGCTGCGCCCACAACCCCCACCCGAGAGAAATTAAGATCATGAATGCAATAGTACAAACCCACTAACAACCTTTTTTCTCCTGGTTGGACATCCACAACATTTTCATAGAGAAAATATTTATAATGCCATTCATATCTTACCCCGCTGAAAGCTCATCATCGAATATTACAGTCTCAACACCTAGTGCATGAATTGCACTCTTAATTTCTGCAACCTTGCCAGATCCTATGTACGTCCTTGAGTTTGGAGAAGCAAGTCTGCACGATATAGTAACATAGAAAATCAAAGCTAGGTGACTAACAAAGTTCTTCAAGAGAAAAAAGAAAATGGTTCCACGTTTAGAGCTTGTAAAATATAACTTTCCATGTTTATATCACATAAGGAATGTTCCAGACTTTCTAAAGCATATATCAACTATTATAACCATCTAATAGTAGAAACACATGCATGTACAATATTATGCATATAATAAAATAAACATTGAATCATTTTTGTAAACACACTGTTTACAACAGATGTATAGTATGGTTGTGTGTGCGCAAACAGGTATTTATGTATGTGTAAGTGCACATAATAGCACAATAAATAGAACCAACAGGCATACAACAAACAAGGTGACCTTGCAAAATATTTTGTGGGAAACGGAGATGATGATGTATATCTAAGAAGCACGGACACTTTCCTAGAGGTGTCATATCCGTGTCGGACATGACACTTTTCCAACACACCACCGACACAACACCTCTCTATTCCTATCTTTCTTCATCTCTTTCTTCTTGCATTTCCTTTTTTGTCCTAACTTATCAATGAATAACTACATTATGGTTTCCAAAAACAATATAAAAGCTAAATTTTAAATGATGGATGTGATGCTACATGATATTATCTATATATATATATATATTTTATTAATGGCGTGTCTTTGTTGTGTCGTGTCTTAAATTTTGAGGATTTATTGTGTCAGTGTGTTTGTGTCTTGTTGTAACCGTATCACGTGTCGGTGTCCGTGCTTCTTAGATGTATATGCAAGTATGCAACACCTAAGTAATTCGACCCTGATGTGAGGCACAATCTAGGGAGGGATAGAGGTTACAGGAGCAGGCTTTTTAAGTTCATCTCCTTTAAACAATGCGTATTGCTTTAAGTTACTAATAAAAGTTAAAAAATTCTAAGCAAATAAAACATTATATAGATAGATTCTTGCATTGTGTGTCACTGTCTCCAACTCTTGCTCACTAAAAGGAAAATGTGAAACAAAATATTAGACTGGAGGAAATTATTAAATGGAAAATAAAGAGGTAATTGTTTGGTGTAATGGTAAATAAAAGTCATACGCTACCAAGCGCGAAGGCACAGGTTCAAGTCTTAAGAGGGGCCACTTTGTATTAAAAAATAAAGGTTACGACAGCATCCAGCTCACCCCTCCTAGGACCCCACTTAGTGGGACCAACATTGGGTAATGACCCTCAAATTAAATGGGCAATAAATTCTGATATCCACTAATAAGATGACAACTGAAAGCAAATGCAAATAATTTGCAGCCTTCATTAAACTAACAATTCACAACCATTAGACTATATATTTCCAAAACACATATGCATTCAAACTCATTTATGATCTTCTATAGTTGTATGTAACACACGGTGATTATTGAAATAGAGGAACAAGATTACAAGAACCAAATAGTAAATGGGTCCAACTAGAGTACTAGACTTAAGCATGAATGTAGCTAAAATGCCTATCTATTTGACCACCAAGGTACCATTTGCGTTGTTGCCCACTGTCCTCAAAGCTATCACCTAATCAATGCTTGATTCCATTCCACACCTTGGATCTAAGGCAGGTGGTAAGTGGTCTTACTATGCAAAAGAGCGCCTAACATGGTTCATGTCAAAAGTAAAACTTTGACAGAGCTTCAGAAAGTTTAAACCTACATAAAAAGCGAAAACTCAAATTACCCATATGAATTATACATGATTCACTAAATATTAGGGCTGTAAGACGAGCCAAGCTACTTGAGCTTGATAGGCTACTCAACCTTGGCTCAATAAGAGGCTTGTTCAAACTCGCTCGTAAGATAAAAGTCAAGCTCAAATTTATTTTTGAGCTCTGTAATTTATTGAGCAAAGCTTGAGTAAAGTACCACTTGGCTCGATAAGTTCAAAAGCTCAACTTGGGAATGGCTTGATAACAGGCTCGTCCAAGCTCGCTCTTAAGGTAAACAAGCCAAGCTCAAACTTATTCTTTGAACTTGTTAATTAGTCAAGCCAAGCATAAGCGACCTATTACTTGACTCACCTCAGATCATTTAAAGCCCTACATGTAATCCTTGAATTTTTTATAAGTTAACTAGGTTGGAAAACATTATATCCTTCCCGCTAAACCATGGAAGTATCTAGAAATACTCACTTTTGAGATGTAGAACCAACAACCATAAGTCCAGCAGTGTCAGCTAACTGGGCCAGTTCCTTGAGTGATTCCTCTCTACCAAAGGAATCCTTAGAATCACCTTTGCATTCAACACCCACAAGGTAGGCTTTTTCTTCAAAAACCTGAAATTATTAGAATCTGTCCCATTAATTCTTTGCCAACAAGAGCTTACCAAAAACTACAAAAATAAGCACACAATAATAAACTCTCTCATCACTATTACATAGATGAAATGAGGTGGGATTAATAAAGGCACTCCGTGTCTATCAATAGTCGGCATGTATATTATACTGATATTATATTCAGCAAAGAGGGAATCAGGTCTCCTCCGCTCCTACCTAATGAAATTTATAGTGCTCTTTCCCACTCCTAGACACAACAACCTCACATCCTTTCCTCTGTTCCTCCCTGATTTTTGGGAATACATTCCACATGCATAGCATATCTCACCCCTGGTCAACTATTAAACCCCAAGCTACCCAAAGTGAAAGCAGCATAAGTATTGTTTTGTCCACAGAGAACTCTTCATTCTTCTTCACTGAAGTTAGCTTACAACACAACTCAACTCAACCAAGCTTTATCCAAATTAATTGGAGTCAGCTGCACAAATTCTTTCTACTAAGTAAGAACTCAAACTATTTTTCATCTCCTATTTGATTTGGAATTAGGGATTCGGTCCTAAGAGTTGCAAGAAATTTACACGCCCTCATTGTCCATGCTAACTGAAATCTGTCTCGTGAATCATTAGACAGAATTCTGGGAAAGACAAAATTAAATTAAATTAAATAAATACTCAGTTTGGATGTTGGGAAAAGATGTGGAAGTAAAAGAAAATAAAATTATAACATTCGGGACCAGAGAAAACAAATGTGTCCACTCAAATGTTCTGGACACAACTATATATGTCAAAAATGCGATGAATTCAGGGATTTATTCTCTTTTCTTTTCCGCTCCCCAATTTTCTCAGCAACCAAACGGTTAGAAAATCGAAAATAATAAGAACCCACCTCTCTCCCGTTCCGGAGCTTGAAACGATCATCGAAGCTCTCCTCGTCTTCTCTCTTCTTTTTCACTCTAGTAGTTGAAACCCTTTCAAAGTCTACGGTTTCTTCTTGTACTTTGGTGTCCGCGACTCCATTAACGGCTCCATGTATATCTTCCGGTTCTTTGGTATGGGGCAACGAAACGTCGTCAGGAGACACGAGACCGACCCCCTGCTGAAAAACTCCGGCGGTGAGTTTAGAAGAAGAATTGAGTCTGAGAGTGAGAGGATAGAGGGGTCGATTAGGGTTTAGGGAAGTCCATCGAGTCTCTGGTGGTTCGTGAATTAGAGGCCAAGGATGGATGATGAATGAACTTATGCATGAGCTCATTATCGTCGTCCCACTGCTTCCTTTTTCCCTCTGTTCTTTTTCTCTCTCGTTTGGAGGCTTTCGAAGGTTCTTCTACCATTTTTATTCCCCGAAAAAAATATGTATATACATTGATAGCGCTATTAATAATAGCGCTTTCAAAAGAAAAAAAAGATTACTGAAAGCGTTTTTAATAATAGCGCGTTCTGTATAATAAAAGCTTAATTGCTACCATATAATAATAGCTCGTTTGAGGCTTTCGAAGATTCTTTCTACCATTTTTACTCCCCCCAAAAAATATGTATATATATACATTGATAGCGCTTGCAAACGAGAAAGTTTACTAAAAGCGTTTTTAATAATAGTGCATTCTTTATAATAAAAGCGTAATTGCTACTGTTGGGATTCGGGCAAGAAAAACTTGTGTTGAAAGGGCATTTAATAATAACGCTTTCATGGAAACAATGGTATTGAAAGCGCGGCTAATAATACCAATTTCACGAAAAAATGGTTTTATATTGAAATCGCTATTAATAATAGCGCTTTTTCGTTTACAAAGTCCAATTTGCTTAAATTATACGCAACTCCCCAACGTTTTTCCATTTTTTTTTTTTTTTTTTAAGCCAAAACCCCCAAATATAAGAGTAGTTTAACAATAAACCCTATAAAAGAAACTGGCTGAAAACCTCTTTTACCACGATACGGACAAAAATACCCTCATTTTTCATTTTTATCAAATTTACATACCGTATCATTATACTATTGACGCCAAAAATAAGTTTTAGATCTGATTTTTTTTTTTTTTTTTTGGTTTTTTCCTACAATTGTGAAGATGTTATGATGATACATTTCATATTTTACATGATGAATAGTAATATGACACTATTTAGGGTTTATTCTTAAAAATTTGATTTAAGTATTGGGGTTTCTTCTACAAGTTTACTATCTGAAGTTCCAAACAAATACACACAAGAAATTTTATGCAAACAACAGTACCAATTTACTATTGTGTGCTTTGAAAAACTTATATAGATAACAGTACCAATTTACTGTTGTGTGTTTTGAAAAATTTTATACATACAAGAGTATCAATTTACTGTTGTATGCTTCAGTAAATTTTATACATACAATAGTATCAATTGATTGTTGTGTGACGAAAAAGAAAGGGAGAATAAAACCATGGTTGATTTTCGCCTTTGGAAATAGATCTAGTTGGAAAAGTGAAAAAAAAAAAACAAAAATTAAATAAAAAAAAAAAACCACCAAAGCACCAAACCAATAGCCCCCAAAAATGGACAAATTTGGTGTTGCCAAAAAAACAGAAACAAAAAAAAAAAAAAGAGAAGAAGATGACAAAGAGGACAACGAAGAAGAAAAAGAAGACGAAGAAAAAACAGAGGAAGAGCTGTCGTTGGAGAAGATTTAGTGATGAACAACCACCAAAGAAGAAGTTTCAGATCTGGTTTTTTTTTTTTTTTTTTTCCAGATTTGACTTTTCTTCTCCTTCTTATTCTTGTTCTTGTTCTTCTACATCTTCCAGATCTTCACAGCCGTGAGAGCATCGCTGACGCTTCATCAACCACTACCACTCCTCCCTTCTCTCTCTCTCTCTCTCTCTCTCTCTCTCTCCCTTCTTCTTCTTCTATATAAATGCATCTGGTTTGGAGTTAAAAAGGTTAAAACAGGTATTTTCAAAAAAGCATTTCCTTTAACTTAAAGAATCTTTTAAAAAAAGGGTTTTGGAGTTAAAAAATCTTATGGTGAGTTTTTTGTTAAAAGCATTCCCCTAATAGGGGTTATTGCTAATTTCCCCCCCATTTTTTTTTTTTTTAAATACATATAACCCCTTAAGAAAAAGTTGTTGCATGTACCTCTAAAACACATTAGGGTTAATTGGGAATGAACTGTGCCTAACAGAAAATTGAAAAGTCGGATTTGCCCCTCACTCTCCCACTAACCCCCGCATTTTTTCCGGCTATTTTCGTAATCCCAACACACAGTAAAAAATTCAAAGAGAAAAATTTTCCATAAATAAATGAAAAATAAAACGAAGAAGGGCTCAGCCATGGCTCTCCTTGACTCCGGAGCAGATCTACAGGGGAAAGAAGCAAAAAATTTTAAAAATAAAACTAGAAAACAAAGAAGAAGGAGAGAAGCAGCAGCGCCGGCAACCAACCTTCCACGTTGATGGGTTTGAACCTCATCCACAATCAAAACCCCACCCTTCGACACCAACATCAAGCTAGAGAGTTACCGCTTGGTATAGTGTACAAAAGAGATTGAGGGGTATATACTATATAGGCCATTAGCAGAGGAACAATAGGCGTAATTTATCCTTTCTATTTTTCACTGGATACCGTTGGTTTTTTTTGCACGTTTTAAATGCTCTTAATGGGGAAGTCTGAGAATGATTAGGTTCCACGTACGACTCAATTAAATCATTCAGTCAAGCCTTGAAAGCCAAGCACTAATGATGTGATAGTGTGCTTTCAATAGAATTTGTGTATAAGCATTTATTTGAAAAGTCAAACCCGAGCTTAGAATAAGTTCAAGAGATTTAAGGAACCACAATCCTCAAAATCATTTCTCTAACCCCACACAAATCAAGTTACTCCATAAAATTTTTGGCTCACAAGCCTGGGTAACTCAGATACAAAAGCTTTCTTCTACTCATACACCAATAACTATGAACATAAGTTCAAGAAGCATCAATCACTACCAAACTAAGATGTCAAATCTTGTGACCCCTCTCAATCCTCTGCACGATCCATGATATCTTCCCTAGTCATTGAGCTGCTTGCTGACAACGGATCTGAGTCTACCGAAGCTCCAAACTCCTCTTTGTACATTTCTTCTATCATAGGCTTCCACAGCCTAACCCGGGCATTTATGAACCAATTTGAAATCTGAAACAACAATGGAAAATACCCAAACAAAATTTAAAACCAGGCTAAGTCATAGAAGAAAGAATGTACAAAGTTTCGAAATTTTTAAGGCAGAGAAAATTGGTCAAAATAATTACTTGGTTCTTGGTTAGGCCTGTCTGTGATGCCAACATTAGCTTTTCAGAATCATTTGGATAACTGTGTAGGAACCATCGTTGATAAAATACCAAGAAGAATACAGGAAATAACAGAATATGAAATCGCTTTAGAGTATGAAAGCACTTACGGGTGGAGAAAGTGTTCGAATAGCCAAGCTCGAAGGATCACCACAGAAGTCTCTGGCAACCCTCTAATAGGCCTCCAAGCCTGCCGTTGGCTTTGGAACATTCCAAGCTGTTGGAGAGACATTCGATTATGCCTGGTGTCCCTATCAAACAAGCTGAGTTGTGACAATCCCGTGTTGATTTTTGGCGAATCTTGAGAAATTTTCCTCTTCATTACATTAATCTGAGATATTATGGCATCTCTTAGGCTGCAGAAATGCCTGGACATCGCCTGGAGTGCAAGAGTAGTGTAAGACTTGGCTGATCCGAAGCCTGCTATTTCCTCAAATGATGATACCACGTCTTCCATTTGATGGTAGTATTTCTCATATCTGCTATCAACCTGAAAATTAAACAAAAACTTGAAACCCAGTTACAAAATTCAAATGTAGAGAGTAACAATTTACGGCAAAGCATCAAAAGTTTATTATTGTCAAGACCCACCTCCTCTAACAAGGCAATAAGCTTAGCAATTTTATTTTGAAGTTCGTGCTTCTCAGCCGATAAGAACCCATTAATGGATAACTCTGCTTTTAGTTCAGAAGAAAGTCCTAGAGCTCTTCTTCCACTACGGGATAACCTTCCGACATATTTTTCATAAGTGAAGTCAACGGCCTTGCCACCAACACTAACAACTTCTTCAAGAAGGGACTGAGCTGATTTCAAGTATCTTGAATTCCCAATCACATTAGCAAAAGATTCTGAACCATAAGACGTGGAACAAGACCGATTTAACGAGTTTGACGATGAAGCAAAGGCACCACCTACAAATGAATAATCGTCGCTCATGTGTCCCACTCCAGGATTACAAGCTTCTCTTGCTTCTTCTCCAGAAATGGTGTAATTGGGACTCATGGGATTTGAGTTAAAGGATCTTTGCCTGTATGGGGCCGAGGGAAAGAGCATGTGCGAACCAAGAGATAGCGAAAGCCTTTGTGCTCGGCAATTGTTTTCATTTGCTGCTCCAAAAAGATCCATTAAATGTCTAGTGTGGCTGATCTCAGAATCCTCTGCTGCTACTGCAGGAGCTTGAACAAGGTCTATTGATCTAGACATTCGTTCACCAAGGGATTGAATGCTAGGCAATACACCAGAAGAATGAGGGAATGTGTTACTGCCTCTTAAAGTATACCCATAGGCGTCGAAATGTTGGATTTCGAATTGGTTTTGACTAGAAATGGAGTCTGAGATTATGAATTGGTGCTGCATACTTGGGGGTGAATTTGAGGGTGAGTCTTGTGAAACCATGGTAACTTGAATTAGGACACAGAGACGGTTAATTTGTTGGATTAATAAGCGGAAGGCCAATGAAAGACATGACACATAGCAATGAACTCAAAATATGTACAAATCTGCACCTAAAGCAACTAAAATCAAGAAGCAAAATGAAATCTTGAGTTACTTGGCAGTATAAATAGTGAACAATCAAGACCAATTAGAGCAATGACACTTTTTTAAGTTTTGACAAACAAAACCCAATGAAAACTAGTCAAGTAGGAGTAAAACTAGGAAATTAAACTAGAAGAACTGTAGAGGGAAAGAGACCCCTTTAAGAATTCATCAGAATATGACTCCATTATATGAGAGAGGGGGAGAGAGAGAGAGATGGAACAAGATAATTTAGTGTGGTAAAAGTACAAAAAAAAAAAAAAAAAAAAAAAAAAAAACAGGGAGGGAAAAGTACAGAGAGCTGAAAACAAGACAAACCAATATCTAGACGAATCTTTGCCAATTAACTCCAACCCTTGATATATAAAATTGAAAAACTATAGTGCAAACCAGTGTTTTTTATCAAGCATAGGAGATAAATGAAAAAGAAAGAAAGGAAGCAAAACACCAGTCCATAATAGTAAGTGCAAGCATACCATGGTCGAAAGTAATTTAACAACGAAGAAAGCCATGATTCTCTCTCTTTCAGCAGGTCTAATATATAAGCAGCAGGAAGCTATAAAAACCTAGTGACACAGACATCTGCAAGTTCTCATAGCTAGGCAAGAATGCTGAAAGAGACAGGAACAGATGGTCCCCAACTTCCCTGACAACAAAAAAACAAGCAAAAGCATCAACCCTTCAGCTTTAATCCCTGTGTGTTACATTTCTTTGGGAGACTCAAAAGTTTTTCCAGGACAAAACAGTGCATGTCTCTCTCTCTCTCTCTCTCTCTCTCTCTCTCTCTCTGTTGTAACAGAGGAAGAGCTTAACATGTAAAATTGTTCTGCTCACTGCGTTGCTGTGTAAACTGTATACTGTAAAAGAAAAGAAAGAGAAAAAAAGGTAGGCTATCTTTTGCACACTCCCAGTTCTAAGATTGTCTGCTTGTGAGTCTGTAAATGTATGGGAATATACAACTTTTTCCTGCTAATGTTGTAAATATACACATAGATGTTGAAAAGACACTGAAACCACAATCCTTCAAGAGAGAGAAAATGGAAAATAAAAATGGGTCCTTGCGCTGATAAGTGATGAGAGAGAGTGAGAGAGAGATTGGTGATGTTTGCTTTGGTTTTGGTCTGGTGATGATATACTGATTCTGGGTATGTTTTGGGTTGGTCCGTTTAAATGCTTTAAGTAATGATTGCCATCTTTGTTCCTTTGGCCCCCTACAGTTGTCAATCTCTGATTCCCCAGTTTTGTTGTATAATTGGACCTGAAGGGCCCAGTCACAGATTAAAGCGTCTGCATAATCCGAACAATTTCAAATGAGAAATATTCTACCTGCCTTGTCCCCCGTAAAGATATTGCCTTGCCAAAATCACTCCCCTTTCAAAAATCAAATGGAACAAATGACATTTCAAGAGCATGCTTCTCCCATGCACATCAATTTCCAAAATATAAATAAAATTTTATTTTATTTTATTTTTTTGGTTCCTTAATAATAAATAATAAATAATAAATAAACAACTTCCAAGAACATCAACCCATTGACCCTGAATTCAGAATCGGCTACACAAATCCTGTTTCGCCATTACATGCTATTTAGAGCTTAACATCCTTAGGGAATAAAACAATGAAGCCTGCTTTGTACCAAAATAAAAATTGAAAAATAAAAGGAAGAAAAAATAGATTTTTCAGGAGGTTTTTGATACGTGAAGACCGTCTTATGAGCCTTCATCAATCATCATTGTTTTAACCCATTTTGGGTCAAAGTCGAGGCAATGATTCATTAATCCTGCATTCTCAATTCTAATCCATTAGTTATTCACATGGCACAAACCAGTAACACAACAGTGCGGGGATGGCTTCCCAGATTTAGAGATCTTTACCAGAAACAGGGCAATTGGTCAGTAAAACCACTACTTGGAGCCAACATCACCTAGTAACCAGAGATTGGTTTGTCCAAAAGGTATATCAACACATGGGTAAACATTTCTGAAATGAGTGTTTTCGAGGTAACAGAAATAGAGATAATATGAAAAAATAGTCGGACCAAGATGATTTAGTCATGTGCAACAAAGACAAATGGTTGCAAAAATAAAGAAAGAAGTACAGGTGATACAAGAGGGGGTGGGGATGTTAACCAACAAACCAGCTAACTCACATATTATATTACATTTATTTCAAATGAGATACATCAATTTTACAATTCAGAATACTTGTACAAGATTCCTTATTAGCCAGATTACACGAGAATATATATATCTGCACCGTATCTTTACAAATATGCTAAGCTTCCACCAATTGATTTGTTATATTACAAGTGGGTATCATACCTAAATCTACATCTACATTTACATCTGTACTGATTGTGTTATTTTGTCTTTAAACAATTTGCAAGCAGAGTGGACAGTATCAAAGTTACAGATCAAGGCATACCTTCTTTTCAATAATTCTCCTCCTCTCTGGATGCTTAATTTTTCACCCACAAAACTAGAAGCAAGCATTGTTTCAGACTACAAAATCATGTAACGGATTGGAGTTGCTAAACCTGTGGCGTTGGTTTCCTGGATCAATGCAATGATAATCCATTGCATCAGGTGCCACAGAAGAGGCTGCTCCATCGTCCCTTCTATTATGGGTCCCACCACTTATGGTTAGGACATCACCTTCACAATGCCGCAACCCCAATGCAAGCGAAACCTGCCTGTCAACTGCAAAGTCACCCAACTCAGGTATAGTGTATGCGGCAGCAGCAGCCGTAGGACTCCCATCACCAGTCCGGTCGGCTGGAATAAATTCACCTGGATAAAGGCTACAGTCATCCACATCAAGCCTTTTGTCATTTAATTTCATCACCCCACAATCCATGTCATCAGCTCCATGGGCACCATTCTGAAATCCCTGCACTTGCTGTGGACCCTTTCAATTCTACATCAGGAATAAGATCGGACTTTGACTCATGGAATTGTCCCAAGGGGCCACCAGCAGCAGCTGTTGATGTCGAACTTTCTTGCAACTCTTCCCCCCCATCCTCTGATGCCCAGAAATTATCTTTTGGTGCTTTGAGTGCATTTTCTGGTGAAGATTTAGAGTTAATCTCCAAATTGCCAAACTCTTCTTTGTACATATCCTCAACCATGGGCTTCCAAAGACGCACCCGTGCATTTATAAACCAGTTTGCAACCTGATATAAAATTATATTAGTGATGCCACATAACAAAACAAGAAAAAGAACCCATTTCAAGGAAATCCAGGGCATCCATTAAGTAGATTATAGGAGTAACCAGTAAACTAATAGGTAGTTTGTAGGGTCAAGGGTGCAATGCACAAAGCAGACCCATGTTTCACTAGGTCCTTAAGAGAAAGGAAAGTGAGTATCAAAGTTCAATCCACTGAATGTTGGGATCCAACATTCTCCCCATAGATATTAAAAAGACAATATTTATATAATGAACTCAGGACCCAGCAGTCAGAAAATTAGACTCTACCTGGCTTCTCGTCAAGCCTGTCTGTCTTGCTAGCATGATTTTATCTGAATCCTTAGGGTAACTGGTGAAACACCAAAATCAGAAACAAATAACTTAGCAAAAAAATAAAAATCAGAAACAAATAAGTGAGACCAAGTTCTCAAGTAATTGGCAAGTACAATTGGGGAAAAAAAAGTTTCAGAAACATACGGATGAAGGAAGTGCTCAAACAGCCAAGCACGAAGGATTGAAACAGAGCTTTCAGGCAGCCCCCTTTGTGGCCTCCAAGCATGTCGCATCACACCAAGCTGCTGAAGAGCCCTATGTTGTCTTAGCTGCCGGTCCACATAGCGGAGACGGGGTATGCCCCCTCCTTGAACATTTAATGAAGTATCTTGCTCCCCTAGGCTTCTACGGGTCACTTGAATCTGGCCACTAATTGCATCACGCAAACAGCGGAAGTGGCGGGAGATTGTTTGGAGGGCAAGTGCTGTGTATGGTTTAGCTGCCCCAGACCCAGCAACCATGTCAAACGATGATACTAAAATTTGCATCTGATGGTAATATTGATTGTATCTTCTATCTACCTACAACAAGATCATGACAAGAAGTAATCTAAAATAAGTGCAACTTACATTCATACATGATCAGTAAAGAAGTTCTATTGAAATCGAAAGAGAAGGGGTAAACACCACACAGAGACTCAGGTATACTAAGCCAAAAAAGAACCACAACAATGTAAACCATAGGAATTCAACAAAAAAAAAAAAAAAAAGGGCGTAGATGCCTCTTTACTCCCCCAACAAAAACACCCACAAATTTTATTTTATTTTTTAAGTAGGAAAAAAAAAAAAAAAAAACCTCCTTTCATTTTGGAGATGAAAATTCAGCATCCTGAAAAACTCTCCTATTGCTCTCAACACAATATAGAGAAGAAAAGAGGAGCATCTCCTTACACCATCTTAACGCACCACATTACCCACCATCCTATTCTAATCAGCCGTCAAGCCAACATGCCCATATTAAACCCAGAAATGAAAATTTCGAGTCATGCATGCCATGTGGACCCTATGACCTCGATTTACTTACACATAATTCCTTTCAGGGATAAGATCCCTTCCCCTAATTTTTATCTTTCCAATAAATTTTGTCTCTGCTAAAAATCAAACAACATCGCATCCATTAGAGAATCCTACTTTTCACGAGTGTAAAATTTCATGTCTCAGAGACAAGGTGGATCTATCTATAAGCATGTGCTAAAGACAAGCCTTAGCCAATGGCCCTTGGGTCTAATGGCATGTCCCATCTCAATAGGGGTGTGGCTTTTACGGAGGTTTTGGTTTCAACTCCATGTGGGTGTGTTCTCCTATCATTTGGCCAAAAAAAAAAAAGACAAGCCTCAAGGCATCCTGCCTGCATCATTCAAGTAGTGTAAAGGCATAAGCATAACATAAATTTAAGACACGGATGTTGTGTAGCGTGTCCATTAGTTTAAGAATAACTGTATAAACCAGATTGCCGCCCTTAAGAGAATCCATTTAAAAGGAAGAAGCACAATACATACAGTCATTTAAGTCGCATAAGATAACAAGATTATTATGATGGGTGTACTCTCCAATGTTTATAATGTGGATAACAGATCAAGGACACGCAAAAAATAAACATAAAAATAAAAATTCAGTTGGTTTTATTTTTAAAAAGATGAGGAAACTATAGCAAAAAGTATCATACTAGGTAAAGGGAAAAAATTATTCTAGTCCAAAGGATCACTTACCAGAAGAACAGAAGAAAAGAAAGGAGATGGTGGGCTAACCTCATTCAACATGGACAAAAGTTTTGTATTCTTGTCCTCCAGATCCTGTTGTTCTGCAGGTGAAAGCTCACAAGAGGAGTTGGTATCATTTTGGACTGAAGAGATCCCATTCATCGAGGGAAGCATAGATTGACCAGTAGATCTCTCATCAGTCTCTTTAGGGACATCAAGACCAATTCCATGGAAGTTTTGGTGTTTGTCCAACACTGGCCGCTTTAAAGCCTTCAGGACATTAACTACCTCATCGAGCAATTGCTGTGCTGCCTTAAAGTATTTGGAGTTACAAATAGTGAATGTATGACCTGAAGGTTCATATGGATAAGAATCAGAATGAATGCCTTTGGGGTTTACAGGGCATTGAGGATTGCAAAAAGACTCTGTTTTGACACCATTGTGATTGCCTCCAGTAAAACCAGATGGCAAGCATTCATCATTAGTCAACTCCTTACTTTGAGGGATCCCATAACCTTTCCAAGATATTGTCCCTTCCACTGAAATTGGAAGATGATGACTCAAAACCGAAGACAAACCTGGGTTCGAATACTGGTATTGTGATGAAGGCCCAGGAACTGCAGATCGCATCTGTGTGTTGAGGCTGAGTGATAATCCCTGACACTGCAAATTCTGTTCATCATCTAGCATGCCTAGCTGTGTCCTTGAAACCATCTGGGGATCCCCAGTAACAGAATTGCCAATTGGATCACCTGTTGCAGCATCTAACTGCCCACCAATAGATTGGACACTTTCGGTGTCACCTGTTGGTAGAATGGTACACCACCTCATTTCCACCTTCCACAGAGGGAATTTCGACAGGGTTGAGAGGAAATAGAGAATTCCTGGACAATAACTCCGAGTAGGACTCAGCAGAAGAATCTAGGTTCAGATACATCATCATGTTTCCAGGAAGGAAATGCAATTCAAGATAAGAAGCAAGATATTGTTTTGATTGCTTTAACTCGGTAATTAAGAAACCATCTTCTGTTTCCCCAATCTCAGAATTTCCTGGTTAAGCAGGAGATGGAAGACAAATAATTAACGCTAACAGAAAAACACTTCAGATACATTAAAAATCATAAGTTTTAGGACAAAAGATTGAACTAGATTCTTCCTTTCATCAATGGATGTTAGAATAAAATTACCACAGATATTGGACATAGTTTTGAAAAAAAAAAATCTAATATCAAGCTGTTGCAGAAAACATCAACAGTGAGAAATTTTCCAACCATTCCAACCCATGACTCAAAACACCTAACATCGACGATAACAACATAGAGTGCATCTCTCCACAATAGAACCCATTTATGAAAAAAATTAGAGGATCTTTAAAGAAAAAGAAAAATACATAAATAAATACCCAAAACCTCAAATAAACCACAACTAGAAGATTAGCCACAAAAAACCCAATGCCAAACGCTCAAAGCCCGCAAATGATAAATAAGTACATACATTAATAATTTCCATTACACACACACATTTCTGTTTCTTGTGATCATTTTTAGCATCATCCGCTACGTTTACGACTAAAATTACATAAAAAACAGTCATGTATCAAGTCCATCATAATACGGCATAATCATAATCAAACTCAAAATCCCAATCATTCAAATAGAAATAAGTTAAATATTGAACGATAATCCATAACCAGAACCAGAAGCAAACAACACACGCACACGTGCATCCACCACGAAATAACACGCAAAGACTTCAATAAACCAGAACTAGAAGATAAGTCAACTGGGTAGAAATTATTTCAGCAATAGCCCTTAGAGACCCAAAAACAGATTACCATCTTAAACCCCTGGAATGGAAAAGCCGATTCAAAAACTTGCACTTTTTGCCATCTTTCTAGAAACTTTTTTATCATTATTCAGCACCATCATATAACTCATGCATTCGAATTCGCGCACTATCCAGTATCAAAAAGTATATCATAAACAACCCCCCCGTATAATCATGCAAACAAAATCAAAAAACAGAGAAAGGTTAAAAAGAAAGGCATGAAATTCGAAATACCTGAAAACCCCCACAACAATGTTGTGCCTCTTGGGGGAGCACGGAGCATAAAAAGGAGGCTTCAAAACCAAACCCCAAGAGATATCCCCAACAGAGACCTCCTTGTCATTGAACAACGACCCCAATTTTATAAATAAAAATTAATTAATTAATTAAGTACAATAATTTGTTGTTTTATTCAGAGATTTAAAATAACAATAATAATAACAATGATATATTATCTGTCCATCATTCCACCATTCCCACGTGTGGACAAGCCCTAACTCCATGAGAAGGAACAAAACTGGGCAGAAACTGAATTGAAAGAGGCACAATTGACATTTTCCCGTAGTAGTTGTTGGGTGTGTGGGTGGTTTGCTTGAGAGTTTCAAACCCTAACTACCAGTTGGTAGACCTAAAACCTCCCTTAAACCCTCCATTTGACGCATAAAGAAAGTTAAAGAGAGTGGAAATTGGGAAGCGTCTGAGAGGATGTAGGTTGTAATATAGCTGTACAAGGGGAGGAGTAGGTGAAAGAGACAAGCTCCCTCGTCGGGAGGCGTATGTTTCATCTGACCATTCCCACTATTCTACTCGCTACCCTCTGCCGCCCACCAATGCTCTTGCCACTAGGTAGGCCACGTCGTATACTCAATTCTAGTAATTTATTTATTTATTGCAACAGCCGAACAGAGAGAGAGGGAGGAGAGGGAGAGGAGAGTTCAAAGTTTCTTCGGAATAATAATTTTTTTTTTCTTTTTTTTCTTGAGGGTATTCCAAACCTACTTCGGATAATGTTTGGATCTAGACTCTAGACTAATTCTCTTTGTATAAGTCATCTTTGAGTTTTTGCATCCAAGATTAATATTTTCTTCATTGTAAATGTATAAAATGTGCGACAGTTATTAATTAGAAATGTAAGATTTTGGATTGAGTGGAATCAATTTGTTTTTTTTTGCCTCTTTTTTTTTTTTCCTTTTTTTTCTCTTTATGCATAGCCTACATAGAAAAGTGATCTACTTTAATATTAAGTTTCACAAAATATGATTTACAAATATAATTTTAAAATTTAATCCTTCAACTTTAAGTTAAGGATTAGATCCTCGTTTGAACATGACAATAAATATATATAATTGGTAGATGTTAAATTAAATTATTTTGATCAACCAATCTATTATATATAACGGAGGAAACATGTCCTATGGTGTGCCATGTGTCAACATAAGTTTTTTTTTTAATTTTTTTTTATTTGACCTTTCACTATGCTGAAATAGTGACAATACCAAAAAAAACTTTTTTTGGAAAACTTACCTTTTAGTAACGGTTTTCCAACCAACCTAATACCAAAAAAATAATATTTTCTATCAACTTGCTACATATATGTGTGTGTGTGGGGGGGGGGGGTGTGTTTTACCAATATCTCAACTAACTATATTTTCAAGAACTTTTGTTCATGCCCTTTTAAGTTTCTATTTGTTTTTGCCCTTTTTTTCGTTAAACATTTAAAGAATACATTGAAACCTTGCACTCTATCATAAATGTTACTTTATCTTATATATTACTGAATGCGATGATAGAGTTGCGCGCCCTCCTTTGAGACAGATAAGGCTACAAACTCATTAATTTGATTACATTGGCATAAAATGTAAGACTTGGAACCACTATTTGATAACCCAACTTAAAATTATCACAAATGTACATAATGTTGCAACCTGAATTCGAGGGCTAAAAATATAAAACCATCATAGATAACTATACAAGGTGATCCATCTTATGTGCCAATGCACTAGTCATTAGGACTCCAGTAGAAGTGAAAAAGGATACAGCCAAGCAAGACAGAGGGCCACTATTCAAGCACTCCTTGAATTTACAAAATTTGTCGGATGATTCTCATGGATGGTGCCAGCAATTATATTCACCTTTTTTCTTTCCTGAAGAAGGAAGTTGAGATTTATTTTTAAATACGCGGTGGTTGTATTAACCAATACTATAAAAAGGTAGTTGGTTGTGCCCAAAGAAAAAAAACATATATATGCATATATATATATATAAAGAATTAAGAAAGAGTTGATAAGTAACCAACAAGGCCAAGTAACCGGCAAGCCAACCCCGATAAGTCTGGCTTGGACAATGGGGCCCATTAACGGTAGACAAAATGATGAGCCTAATGATGGATTTTATAAGTGGCTTGCAAGGATTGATGATTGGTGAGAATCTGACTTTTGCCTTGTTCCGCTCTTTCAGAGTTACAATTTAGCTAATATTTTGTATAAGTAATCAATTAGTTTGGGCAACAAGAGATCAATCCTTCAAAGTTCAAACCAAGTGATTAAAGGGTAGGATTTCGTCCCTCCCAACAAGCATATCTGGGAGCTTTTGACTTTCAATCGAATAACTTCCTCTCTCACACCATTGCGTCCATGTGGTGTAGTGATATGAGGTTCGGGCCTACGTGAGTTCAAGTCCTCAAATCCCTTCACAACACGAATATTAAATATATTAGATTATTAAAATGGAATTAAATGTCAGAATGAGATAAGAAGTTTAACCTTTCAACGATATATTATTTATTTCTTTAAAAAAAAAATGAATATTGTGAAAATAAACAAAATTCATGCTTTGACTTTATAAAAATATCAAACATTTTAAGTTTTTTTATTTTTTATTTTTATTTTTTAAAGATCAGTAACTAATCGATCTTTGTGGAACGGAAGAAGTAGGGTTCCAAACCCCATTTCGTCACTAGAGTAATAGAAGAAATAGGCAATCAAGGGAAGAAGTAGGGTTCTAAACCCCATTTCGTCCCTAGAGTAATAGAAGAAATAGGCAATCAACGTAGCTCTCGAAGAACCACCTCTTTTACACTTCTCACGCTTTGGTCTTAATACTTAACCACTTGAATTTTGAGTAGTCACTTCCTAGTATGGATAACATCAATTCACCAAAAACTGAAGACTTGAAATGAAGAGCTTGTATCAGCGGGAGCATTCAGAAAATAGTCTTTCAACAAGGAGTTGGAACTTTGGATTCCATATTTTAGGCTAAGCAAAACCAAAAAGAAGGGAAACCTGGCAAAATTGTTTATTACTATTGTAGTTTGCTGTTGTTTTCTATCTTCCCAGAGAAAAATAAACGAAAAAAATAAAAAGGAAGTCCTGTTGAGGCTAACTCAACCCACGGTGCAGATGATATTCCCCTAGAGTTTTGCTCTGCGTCAACATTAAATGAGAAGAAAGAGCACCGTGATCCATTAGGACAAAATTGGTATTTCTTTTCGTCATGTTCAATTGAGGAGGGCATTTTTGGTATTTTGAAAGATTCATTAAACCAAATTCTGGCTTCCCGGTCACGTTCACGAAGAAGCAGGTGCCCCATTGCTTTGGGCCAAACGCGCTTTTGGGCCTTTAAGTGCTTTTTGGTTTTTTATCCAAACAGGCTACAAATCACGTTGGGTGGCCCTGAAGTGCGTTTAAGTGGCTGGGAAGCGTTCCCAAACATGCACATAACATGGACCACATGATCATTGGTGACATTCCAGACGTAGTATGACCCTAGCATAAATAAATGGTACAAAACAAAAAGACAGACTGTTAAGATCATCATTGCTACAAAATGTAAATGAAGGGAGCAAACATGAGAAAACAGAAAGGATTTTGAGACTCTAAATCAAACTAATAGGAACGAAAACAAGAATAGGAAGGAATCCAGGAAATGCAACAAGTAAATGGATGGATTCATGGGTAAATGAAAGCAAAGCAAATGTAAGTTTATTGCATATCCACATTTGTTTCATCTGTTTTCTCCATATGCTTTCAATTTCTCACTCATTTTCAAATCCATTTTCCCCCACATTTTATAAAATTTACAAGTTGTCACTCCTGTAATCCCATGTTATCCTGCCATCCTTGGGGAATAAAACAAGATTTCCAAGAACTGCTCATGTATAGGAAATTGAGCTTCATGGGAACTTGCAGTAAATTTGTTCGGTCATGCAAAGAGATTGAATCACCAAGGTCATTAGACACCATGCTAACTGCAATTAGAACTGGACTATTATTCCGACCCAAAAATAAAAAATAGATTTTTGCAGAGCCTTTTTAAAAAATGGAACATGTTGCATATGAGATACACAACTGAGACATGGACACACAAAATGCTAAAACAAGCAAAAAAGGAGGTACATTTTACCTTCATTTTTTTTGCTCCAACAAAAGCTCCCATTGACATCCTAAAGCAAGCTGATAAGAAACGCAAAAACAATGCCTTCCCTGCGCATGCAAACATCCAAACTGGTCATGGGCCATAGGTTATAACAAATTATCCAAAAAATTTGAAAGTCGTCACTTCCTTAAGTCACTTACAATATGGTTTGCATTAATTTGAACTATCCTCGGCCTCGAGTTGCTTCCCAGATATCCTCAATGCAAGTGAATATATTGTTTTTCTTCTAATCGATGTTCCTCCTGCCACCAATTTGACAGCCTAAATGCCAATCAAGTTTGTCAAAGCCAACAATAAGTTGTGCCCTAATCACTTAAGCTAAGGGAACAACAGAGGGGATGAAAAGAAAAGATAGTTACATAAAGGTGCCGTATGTCATAAATGAAATCATTTCTCAGCTAAAATTTTGATTTGAAGGACTTAGTTTGCCCAAAAAATAACTATTAACTAGGAAATTTTTTTTCCATAATACATCCAATGACACTCTGGTTCGAGGTTCCACATTAAAAACTCTAATCACTTTATTGATGCATTGCAATAGGAAAGTAGGATAAACTAGATCAGCTTTAATTATCATAAACTCTTTGTACCATTTATTCCTAGTCGTATCATAAGTGTCAAATGGCCTCTAAAGCAACATTCACAAAAAAGAATCCATACACAATTTTCATCTTTACAATGAAAACTATTTACCTAATACTACTAACAAAATGAGCAAAAAACAGTCAATTTTAATAAAATATTAAGATCAAAACAGGCTTACATCTGAGATATTTGTTATACAGTTTTTCCTATTCACAATTCATAGTTAAAATTGAACTAGCAACTCCTTTGAATTGATTTATGTTACCCAAAATTTCCAAACTCCTTAATATTTTATCCAAGTGAATTGAAAATCTAGGACTCTACAATTCTGTATCAGGCATTTGAACACATGTTTGTATGCATAAAGTAATGTGGTTACATAAAATATGCAAACAAAAAAATATCATTACCATAGAAAGACTATGCCCTTTGGACATCAAATCTCTCAATTCATTCTCAAGTTGAGACTCTGATGGAGTTTCAACCATACAATTTGTCTTCCCTTCAATCAAGAGTGTAATTTCTCCCTTTGGTTGGTGCAGTGAAAATGCTTCTCTTGCTTCCCCCAAAGTACCCCGCCAAAACTATTAAGGCATCATGATCTATATTAGTATACCAAAAATCATACAAGGCCCATGACACAATTAAACTGATGTCACAATCATTATCAATAATATTCATAGAAGTATAAACATAATTCTACATATATGCTTGTGTTAAAAATATACTTGTGTGCCTTTATCAACCACTAAAAGTAGCAAAATTTGTTCAAAGAAAAAAAAACCAAAAACAAAACAAAAAACATACATGATGGCAGCATGGCAGTTTACAGTCATATATCAAACCACATCTTGAGGAAGTTCAAGGCCTTCCCAGACCAGGTATTGAGGCTTCATGAATTGGTGCGAAATGGCATTGTTAGGTCTGACCAAACCATGTCATACCATATGTTAAAACAAAGCAATGCCATAATTTAAGTTCCAGAAGACCAAATTCCAAAGGGAAAACAGATTAAATTCACACAATGGCAATTTGCAGAGGAATTATATGGGACCATGGTTTTCACATTGTTAAGGAGAGAACACGATTTAAATTCCTACCAAACCATGTATCAAGGCACTATGGTAATTTAACATCCCACCAAATCATATATCAAGGCTACCATGAACTAATGCAACATGTTAGTACAAGGTCCCACCACCACCATGCATTATTTTATTTATTTTTATTTTTATAACAAAGAAACCCTTCAGGCAAGCCCTGGCCCCATATAAGACCTCCACCATATATCATTAACAAAACATGGCAAAGATCATGCGCAAAAGGAAATATAATGTCAAGGAACGCAGCAATAAAGTCATGTCACGGCATATATCAAAACCGAGCATTTCTAAGTCAAACTTACACAAGCCTATATTCCAAATTGACAATAGTTTAAAGGACCAAGTGGACCATATAAGGAGGCAGCATGATAGTTTCAAGTCTTACCAGACCATATATCGAGGCAAGATGGAAGTTTCAAGTCCTACCAAATCATTTATTAAGGCAACATAGCATTTAAGGTCATACCAGATCACATGTCAAGGCAACCATAAATTGACGCAACATGGTAGCGCAAGGTCCTACCAAACCATATATCAAGGAAACAAGGGAATGTAAGATCTTGGAGATAGACTTGTCAAGGAAACAGGATAATACAGCCATGTCAAACCATATATCCAAACAAGGTAGAATTCTAAGTGAATTCCTACCAAAAAAAGGCATGGTTAAAAAGGGGGATAGATTGAACAGTACTTAGAGTTCCAACATTGGTCCAAAAAGCATGCATGTGGGAGCACTTTTTTTTCTATTGTGGGTAAAATGAAAATAAATAAATAAATAAGAATAAAAAATAAAAGAAAAAGATAAAAAAATAAAAGAAAAACAGAAGATAAAAAGAAAAAGAAAGAAAAAGTACTATGGCCACAAAATTCCTAACAAAAAACCCTGTAGTATTGGTGATAGACCAAGGCCTCTGCTAAGATGGAATAGCAAAAGAACCAGGAGAAAACAAATCCTAGAAGAAAAAGAAAAGGACTCGATTCAAGTGCTATAAACAATAATACAATATATATGTTGGTTCATTATCCTTTTTATTTGAGTTTTACTATGAAATCAAAGGACATTATGCAACTTATAATAGCAGAGAAAAATTATTCAATAATCAAAATATAAATCCATTACACATATCAATGACAGCAGAAGAAAATTACCAAGATGGCAAGAACAACAAAAAATATATATCCTCACCTATATAGCTATAAGACAAAGAAAAATAACACTTGCATGTATATGATCAAAATTGTACATCATCATCACCAGAAATAATAATAACAACAACCAGAACAACAATAGATAAAAACTTATTCACGAGACTATCATGGATTTTTCCATAGGAAACAGATAAAATTAATTATATGAATAATTAGCAATGATTATCAGAGACAATAGGTGTAGATAGCATAGCAAGGCAACAGTTTAAATTAGTAGAGTGAAGGGATTAAATGAGCATCACAATTAAATTTCTAACAGGTCAATGAAGCCCTACACATGTATTACTAACAAGTAATATAGAACTACCTCTTCATGCATTTTAGTCATCTCCCGAGCTATGACACATCGTCTGAAATGCATCCAAAGGAACTATCATTCGCAATCCATAGGAATTGTATATCTCTTACTCAATGTAAGATATGAAAACACAAAATTAAGTTCATATAAACAAGACACGATTTTTTTGATTTACTAATAAAGTCTGATATCACAAGTCGACCAGTCCCACTATGGCAAGTTCATTTTGCTGCCCATCATTGTATGAACTTATTCCAATTTGAACTTTATTTATTTTTCCTTTTCTTTCAACTTAAGTTGTGTTTCTAGAAACAAAAGCATGGTTACAGTGCAGCATTTAAGAGCTAATAACAAATCCTGATAAAATCATAGCCTCATAGGCAACCAATAAAAGTAAACAAATAAATACGGTGAATAAAAAAGGCAATCAATCGTCATCTGATGACCACCATGCAATTTTCATAGTGAATGATTGCATGTAATGTGTTGGCAGTGTAGTGTTACTTCTAACAGTTTAGGAATTAGAATCATGAGAGGCTAACGGCATGTTTAGTTCTACACTCTGAAAACAGTTCTTAGAAACACGGTTTCAGAAGAAACATGTTTTCAGAAAACAGTACAAATTTTTTAAAGAACGTTGTTTTCAGTAGTTCTATACTTATATGTTTCCATAACAGAAAACAGAAAACACAAACTGGGAACCTATTTTTTTTTCCTCTGAAAATGAGGGGGTTTCAAAAATAAATTTCAGAAAACAGTTCTCAAAAATGCATTGCCAAACATGTTTTTATATGAGAACAGAAAACTATTTTCCGATTACACAATCAAAGTACCAAACAGGCCCTAGTTTTGCTTGCTTTGAAGAACATCATGACTAACTCCTGGGCTCCTGGCTATGTAGACAGTGTCCGTGAATAACCTCTTTCAGTAGTGCTACTTAGTTCATTGTTTGCCAAATAGTTGCAGTTGCTCCTACAACGCATTTCCTACATTATTAATTTAAAAAAGATGTTCCAAAAGTCTACAGAACTTCAAAGATCAACCCTACTACATCATCAAAACATTTGACAGAGTCAAGCTGTTTCACTTTTCTTTAAGGAATTAAAATTAAGTTGTCTCATCTGCGTTAAGTCAAAAACATGGAGACCTTGCTCCCAACTTTCAGGCACAACTAGGCTTCATATTGATGGTGCTTATCAGACAACCATAAATCTTCAGAGACTTAAAGCAAGTCAACACACTTGATTGAAATTAAAAATATCAATGTTCTTATTTCGATTTCCAGCCAATTTACAATGCTTTCAATTCAAAATTTGAACTGAATTAAAACCTAAACATATCCAAACTCCTAGTCTTTCAACAAACTTATATCAAACATACATACATACATATATATATATATATATAAAAGATAATATTTTAGATTTTTACTAGATTTGAAATCAAGGTCAAAATAAAAAATTAAAACCTTGACGGGAAGCAGTCACAAAGAAACACCTACTTAAACCTTCTCTGCTGTGGCAAGCATATTCACACACACATGCTTGCACGCACATGACCTTCATGTATGAGATCATAGATAGACAGCTTTCTACACAAACACTGACCTTGAGTCGCTGAAAAGTGAAGAAGTTTCTTCAAGAAACTGAAGAAGCTTGTGAGGCGGAACAAAGAATATCTGTGTTGCTGCTTCATTCGCAGAAACCAAGAGCCTTTCCCTTCTTGATCCAGCATGCTTAGGAAGAAAGCCAACTGCGGCAATAAAGGTGATATTATCATATCAGCTACTGGTAACCTAATGTTGTTGACACCATATCCTCAAAAAAAGTTTGACAGTCTGCAATATAAATATAAAAATCATGAGCAAATTACCAAATGTAAACTCATCCGTGGCCAATCCTGAGGCAGAAAGAGCGGCCACCAAAGCAGAAGGCCCAGGGATAGGAATAACAGGAATATTTTTATCCACACATAACTTTGCCTGCAACAAGATTCCAAATATGCATTGATTACAATGTTAATTAATACGTGATATGTTTTTTTCTTTTTCTTTTTTATTAACAACATACGTGATATGTTCAACTGCATTGTTGATATTAACTGAAATTTGAGTTCATTACGAAACTTTAGGGGCCAAGGTGGGTGGAAATTCTTTAAAAATTTTCAAGCACAATTAAAAGGGTTCAAGCCAAGAAAAGAAGTAACAGATTAGTTAGGCCATATTTTAGATAATCATCAAATACACTCCTCAAGAAAACACATTGACCCATCAATTGTTTTTATTTTTGAGTTTACTATGTCAAGGTAACAAAAGATCAGTACACAACCTGTAAAATTGTTTATATGCCATTTCTTCCACAGCACACTAACAACAGGTCACTAAAAACCAGAAGCAATACAAGAACAAGCAAACCTTATCCCAACCACTTGGGTTCAACTTTATGGATCAAAGAATGATCCATCAAGATTTCAGATTTGAAGTAACCAGGCTCTCAGTCTGATGTCAACCTAGATGAATTGATGCCAAATTCCTACAAAGCCAATTGGAGTTAAGATAGGCGCCTACAGTCAACCTTGGCCCAAAGCATGGAAATCTACCCAAGTGGTCGTGCAGTTTAAACATGTGCAAACAAGACATAGAAGCCTTACCACTTGAAAACCGAAGAATACCCCATATGGGCCAGAAGGGAGAGAGAGAGAGAGAGAGATAGAGAGAGATGTAAGAAGGGGGAAAAGGCAAAAGAATACCATATGGTCTTACCAAACCATATAGCGAAGCAACATAGTAATTTAAGACCAAACTCCACATATCACATAGTGATGCATCATGAATCGAGGCAACATAGTAGAGTAAGATCCTTCGAAACCATATACCAAAGAAACATGGTAGGCTAGTAGCTAAAGGTCATACTGGACACATATTGAAGCAGCCACAAATTGAGACAACATAGTAGAGGAAGATCATTTCAAACCATAAATCTAGGTAACATAGGAGTTTATGGCCCTACAAGACTACATAACAAGACATGAAGACAACCATGAACTGAGGCAACAAAAAAGAGGAAGGTCCACCCTAAGCCATATGGAGAGAAAACATTGCAATTTAAGTACATATCAAACCACATAACAAGGTAGCATTGTAGGTTTTGGTTCTACATATCAAGAATAACCACAAATAGAGGCACAAACTTTTCCAAGCTATATACCGAGGCAATGTGGTTGTTTTTGGTCCTACCATACCACGTAGTGAGGGAACCATGAATTGAGAGACCATAGCCTTTTTCTTTAGGGTCCTACCAAACCACATATCGAGGCAACCATGAACAAAAGCAACATGGAAGATTTTGGTTCTACCAAACCATATTTGACATGATCACTGATCTATTTGGGGGACAAGATTTGTTTGCATCAGAAATAAATAACAAACCAACACACTAAAATCAGAACACATATTGTACATTTGTACTCACAAGTTCCATGCCAGGATCACTGATGCCTGGTGTCCCTGCATCACTGATCAGTGCCACAACATCACCCTGTTGCAATCTCTTCAATACGGTTTGCTCTCTTTGAGATTCATTGAATTTGTGATAACTCAACTGCAAATCTAATGCAATTAGAATAGATAGAAAAGCACGAAAGTGCTACAGAAATGCATAAAAAAATCTTCAAGAAACTTACAAGGGGAGTTTTAATGTTGTAATGCTGAAGCAACTTCCATGAATGCCTCGTGTCTTCTGATAGTATCACATCAGCTGATCTTAAGACACGGAGAGCACTGCATTGGTCAATTCAGGAGGCTTAGAAGCTAAGGGTCAAAGTAAGGAAACACGTTCTGTTAATTATTTATTTAATTATCTCTTTTAATCAACAACAAGGAAGACAAAACAATCAAGTAAATGACCCCCCCCCCCCAACCCCCAGAAAAGAAAAAAAATGATTTCGTTACAATGTGGGATAGAACAATGTGAGATATATTGTCATTAATAATAAATTAAGAAAAATAGAATATACAAAAACCATCAAATTCTAAAGTGTTATAGATTGTTGCATTCCGCAAATACCGTAATGTGATATCTTCAAGATTTCCAATTGGCGTTCCGACAAGATACAAGCCAGGTTTCAAAGGGCCCTGCAAGATCAAACATGCCTTTTTCAAAAACATTCGCACTTATTCACAGAAACAAGTTTTCTGTAGTAGCATTTTATACATCAATCACACTGGGCCGCGAGAGAATGGCCACATTAAGGCCACGTCTGTTTGGCCAGAATTGGGAGATATCGGAATGAAATGGATGGGATTTCAATGGTAAACACAACCGCTCACTATTAAAATCTCATTCCATTCCATTCCGAGTCCCCCTAATTTTGTCCAAACAAATGTACCATTAAGAGGACAAAGAAAACACTCTACAGAAACTTCAATAGAAATTCGATCGAAGGCTATGGAAGCACTTGACATACAGACCGTGAACGGGAAGACAGAGCATAGATTAACGCATTTTTGGCGCACCACATGATCCTTGCAACATCAAAGAAAGTTTGGTTTGGTTCGTTACTAATTTGAAGCTTCTCTTAATTCTCACTGAAGCTTCCAGTAACAAATTCGAAGTGTCTTGCAATTTTAAGATAGAAATCAAGACTTAGAAAGTTAGGGTTTCCGATAATAAGCCGGCGCTGCTTCTAATCCTATCTAAAACAAAAACAAAGAAAAGCGGTACAAATATTGAAAAATAAAAGCCAGTCATCTGTTTGGTTGCGGAGAAAAAAAAAATTTGAAAAAGAAGTTTGAGGCCTGAAATTTTCTTTCATTAATTTAACGACTCAAGTTAGGCAAAAGAACGGGACATATAACAGTTCAATTCTCCTTTTCTTTCACTCTCTTCTTCTCTTATCCATCAGTTTCTCGGGAACCAAACGAACCATAAGAGGGAAAAAAACAGGGAAACAAAAAGGTTTTCAGTTTTACCCCTTTTGGCGAGTCTTGGGGGATGAAGTCGGTGGAGCTTTGAGAGTTGGAACAGAAGGAGAGGACGCCATGTTTAGGGTAAAGATGAGAAGAAATAGAGAGTAGTTTGAAAGGTGTAAGAAATGTTAGGGAAGGGTTGAAGTTAGGGCGTCTCCACGGCCACGGGATAGTACTGACAGAAACCGCCATTGAATTTAGTCGACATAGTCAACATGACAACATCTCACTCTGTGTCTAGACTAGACTGACTGGTGATCGTCTCCTGTGTGTGAGGCTAACTGCTGATTTAACACTGCCAAGAAACGCTCTCAAATGCTTGCCGCTTAGTCTCACACCATCGAAACACGAGACACGCCCTTGAGAAACGGTCCTTTGTAGGTAATCCCCAAAGCGCACCGTTTTCAGCTGTCAACCAAACCGCCCCTTCTTCCCCCTTTTTTTTATTTTTTTATTTTTTTTTATTTTTTAAATCCAAATTCCCTTTTAACAACCAATAGGATAATGACATAATGACTTAATCACATTTGACTTATTTATTAAGTTAGTAATTTTTTTATTTAAGTTTATGAAAAAATATTGATATTAATTTGTTGATATTAAAGAGAGTTTAAGAATATGGATAAGTTTTATATATCGTAAAAAAATAATAATAATAATAATATTTCTTTTTTTTCAAGAAGAGCCGACGGCCCTTGTCCTTGGCGCTCTCTAAGGTTTGCTCATCCTGTTACTCATAACCCCTGGGAAAAATTAAACCATAATTTCTTCAAATCCTCTCCCTTGGAGAGACAGTTTGCCCAGAGACGTTCATTAGCTATAAAATCTCCTTCACCACTGACCCCCACCCTTAACATTGGTATTATTAGTAATCGTCTATGAGCTTAAACTCGAACTTGAGATCATTATTCAAATGCTATTAGGTTGCCATCTGCCATTTCATTAGTTATTCAAAATACAATGTTCCTAAACCCCTTGAAGAAATAACTTAACAATTTAATTTAATTTAATTTAATTTTTTAAGTAATATAAAAGAAAAAATATATATATGAAAGGGTAATGCACCGTTTGAACCACACTGCTTAAAGTTCAACTCCTTCCATGAGGCCAACCACGCACCATTAATTTTTTTTTTTTTGGGACATTAATCAATGTGTCAGAGTAGTGAAGGCATTGGCATTTCAAGGGAGGGATGGATTCTTAACGAAGACACCACCAAAACAATAAAGATAAAAATAGGAAGCCCTTCTTTACTCGGGAATAAACAGTCCCCTAATGGCATCCACAAGGGATTGAACATAAACTGCTTAAAAACTTTGAAAGAAATACTAAATTGGAAGCTGTATGGTAAACTCACAGTTGGACCTAGTGGTTTAAAGGACCAGTAAGGCTAGAGATGAGCAGCAATGGTAAATAAATACAGGAACACCATAAACTTAGCATATCACCTTCAAATTATAGGCTATTAACCAATAATAACTTTAAAACAAGGGAACAGGAGTTCAAAGGGTCACTTAAATTGAACCAGAAAAATGAACCTTTCCACCGTCTATCACATAAATACAGAAGGCCAATAAAAGGACTAATAAACTTAGTGCACGAGAGTAACATAAATAACCAGTCTGCTTTGGTTCGCAAACATCCCTAAAGCACACTATTACTGCTGTACAAGTAGACCAGCATTGCCACCTTACAGCAGCTTTGTAAAATAGTTGATTCGTGCCCCCAATCTCTGAAGTAGGGCATTTCAAATGCAATTCTCCCTCCTTTTGTTTTGTTTTTTGTTTTTTTTTCTTTTTTCCTACTGTCAACCTATATAATCCTTCTCGACCCACACACCGATGACACGGTGTTTCCAGTCTTATGACAATCACTCATTCTATCATTACACTTTATCATCGTGGAACCACCATCTTGTCTCTTTGGGGGATCTGCCATTCCTACAGTTCTTCACATAGCGATCGTTATCTGCAGGACGTTGCTGCACAATGACCAAATTCATGAGTAATGCTTGTGTACTAGTTTTAACATCCCCCCATCTTCTATTTTTGGTTGGGGATTTTGGGGGTGACATTAGAAAGACAGGAAAAAAATAAATGACAAGCTTGTTAACAATTTCAAACAAACCTTCACAGTCGAGCTTGATAACATGGAGAGAATGCTGATACAGATGGAACTAACAGTCATGGCTGGAGACCACGAGTCATACAAAATATCTGCAAAGACAAATGACCCCTAATATTAGACGTTGGTTTGAGGAAAATCATTTAACTACAACTACTTGTTTGAAGAAGAAACAGGATGAAACTTAGATACCAAACAGTTTTTGCTCCTTTCTTTTCCATGTATTTAGGGTCGTAAAAATATTTATAATTCTTATAGAGTACTGCCCTTGGGATATGCTAAATAATTACAATTTTTTGACATCCAAACTAGTGAATTCACCCACACAGCCTCTCAGGCATCAAATACCATAAATCAAAATCTTGAATGCAAAACTATTCATTATTTAGAACCTAATAAAGCAAAAATCCACTCATCTGGGCCTCAGACTTTACCGCAGAAACCAGAACAACGAAAAAGATAGTGATCAAAATCAAATTTTCTCATCTGCCATAAAAAAAAAAAAATGTGGGGGAATGGATAACTAGATAGGGACTAAGCAATTTGAGTCTCAAAGGCATTCTTATCAGAGCTAGGAATACACTCCACAGATCCATCATGCTTTAACCATGACATGGCATTCTTATCAGAGGCAGGATTACACTCCACAGATCCATAATGCTTTAACCATAGGCATGAGGTAAGGCAATAATGCATAAATAAGATCCCTATGATTATCAGAAAATTTTTTGATGAAGGATTATCAGAAAATTTAAGTGCGACATATGTGACCTGCCACTGGTACAGCTACTGAAAGAATTAAGTTTTATACTGAAAACAAAATGTTAATTACAAATCAAGAGGAATTATATCCTTCTCCCATGTTGTACATTTTTGCACTAAAATAGGTTTTCCCTGATATAGAGGAGCTAAAAGATATCTGTTTCTCGAACCAGATAGATGCAGAAAGCAAACATTCAAGCCAATTAAGGGACACACCTGCCATAAAAAATGGCAAACTCATGTGCACATTAGAAAAAACACTCCATCACCCAATACCTTAGATCAATTCACTAGCATAACTTTCCCACCTATATAAGAGACAGAGGAGAAGACGGAGTAAGTGTCCCCGATTTCCCAAGACAAACTGCCTGACATGAAGGTGCTGCAGAAAATGAGACAAATGCCTAGACAGCACAGGTCAAAGTGATGAGGAAAGACATGATGGCTAGTGATTTGACCAAGGATATCATAAGCAATTAGTGAATTGAAGTAGAATGGTATAAAAAAAAATTTTAAAAAAAAAAAAAAATTATTTGTGAACTAAACACCAAGCAGTTTCAATAAAGCTTTGTCAAACTGAGAACATTTCTCACTCACAATCGTCCAATGCACTTTAAATTGGAGTAGATGAGAGGCAGAAGAACTAGACACATTAGAGTAATCATCTGAATATCCAACTGATCCCATGTTCCAAGGACATCTCAAATGGAGGCTTAGTTTCTTACTTTCTGAGAATGGTCTGATGAAAACCAATGCTGATCCATCCACTTCATCAATAGACTTGTGAAAAAACTATTTTGATATTAACAAATGTTTCTAACAAGGGCTCTGTTTGTATTGATGGATATTTTACCATGAAGATAGAAGATAGTCTATCATGTCTCTTCATTTAGCTTTGGGGAAAATAAATTCTCTTTGCAACTAAAGTTTACAAATTATTTTTTTCAAGATAATTTCCGCCAAAACAAATGGCAAGTAAACATTCTAATGCAACATCCATAAAACCAAACAACACAAGTAGTCTTCAATCATCATATGGATGGCCTGAAACTGATTTCAGAACAGCAAGCAACAAACTGATATGCCTAGTTACTAAGAATTACGATATATAGCGTAAGGGTAAAACAACAGCAGCAGCAGCAGTAGCTTAACAGACTTTTTTGCTCTATTTAATTACTCACAAACATATAAAATTGTTGAGCAAAATTAATAAACTAATTAATTAAGCTTGTGATATTACCTAAACAGATATGCCCATTGCTATAAATGTGAGGGTGCGGAGGTGCTGGAGGAACAAAAATAACCTGTTGAACCAATACATAGAACTCAAAATCAACACAGCAATCATTACAAAACCCAATTTTAGAATTTTCTTCAAAACCCTTTTGGTTGCTTTTGGGGGGGGGGGGGGGGGGGGGGGGGATGCAAGAAACTAACAAAGACTAAAATTTTATATCATAAATCTTTCATTATCCAAACAAGTCCGAATCCTCTGCTTGACTTTGCTTGTTGTAATCGTGCTTGACTTTACACTACAACACAACACATCACGTCCAACAGCAGATGAAAAACAGTCAGCACACTCTGTAATGAATCCCATGTGCTGATGCTTTATCGTCCATTAAATGACATCTCACGTCAACCATTTTATGATACAAAGTCAAGCAGATGACAACTAACCCTCACACAAAGACTTAGTTAAGATGAGTTTGTTATCATTTCCCAAGCACAAACTAGCAGAAAACAATTAATTCAATATTTTCATTCATTTTCCTAGATTTTCTCGGCAACAAAACAAACACCAATAAAAAGGGTTTTTTTTAAATGCCATTTCTAATTCACCTGCGGTGCTTCCATAGGGTAATGCTCAGGAAAATCAACTTGAAGCTGGTACGTTTCGTTAGCGTAGAGCGTTCCCGGAGCCCCGTTGACTTCGATCACCCATCTTCAAAACAAATAAAAAATAAAAAAACAAAATTACAGACTAATCCCCCAATGAACAGAGTAATTACTAAATCGGAACAAGAAATGAAAGTGAAAGCGAAAGCGAAAGCGAAACCTCTGAAGATTATCGGTGACTTTGTGTTTGAATCCTGCCGGAGGGTTCACCTGCCATTCCACCAGCTCTTTCTGGAGCCGATTGCACGCGATCTTGCTTAAAGCCTACGCAGCAACAAAGTAGAAAACCAATCCAATGATAATTCACCAATAAAAAAACGAAATTAGGGCAATATATACACATATTAAGTGTGTGTCTGTATATGTATTTTGTATACCTTACGAGATGGGGCGGAGGAGCTGGTCATGGCTTCCCGAACAAGAGAGACACAGACAGAGAGATCGGAGTGAGGAAGGTGGGAGAGTGTATGCAAAGACACCGACGGGTCTTTCTGTCTACCTGTACTTTATGTATTGGGGGAAATCCTTTGTAGTGTAGAAAAAAGGAAAGGAAAATATCAAATTACCCGGCCAAAAATATTCTTTTTAATTATAATAAATAAATAAATGAGGACAATTAGGAAAATAGCGAACAAATGGGTCGGACGGTTTGAACTTTAAAGAGTGTAATCCAAGTGAGTAGATTTTAGTAGTAGGTTCTCGAACTTGCTAAATTAATGAGTTTAAAATAAGGTTTGTGTTTCACTCACTTAGTTTATGATTGAATACGAATGAGCTTTTATTGAAATAATTTCAAATCGAATTTGAATAATTTTGTTAGTTAAAACATCTGTGGGCTAATTAAGAAAAATAGTACTATTCTATTTGAACTTTACTTAATAATTAACCAGTTTAAAACTAAAGTTCAAATTCAACATATTTATCTTTATGAGTAAACTCAAATGAAATTTTTATATCAAATCGATTTCAAATCAAATGTAGAAGAAAAAAATAAAGTAAAATAGGTTAAGGGTTCGAACCCCTCCTAATGTACTAAAAAAATATATCGAATTGATTTTAAATCAAATCTTAGTGACTTAAATTATATTATAACCCTAATTGATTTAATAGCTCAAGTCGTTTATTTCATGAATAAACTTTAACAATATTTTTTTATCGAACCAATCTCAAATCAAACCTGAGTGAATTGGATTATATTATAACCCTAATTGGTTGGTTTATTGGAAAACTTGTGCTCTAGGATGGGGGTACCATCTTATTGGATATAGTGATACATCGGAGGATGCAGACGAAAGGACAAATTTGAGAAGAATTATTTGGCATAAACATATGCTTTTGCTATTTTTATAATACAAAACAAATTAACTTTATTCATTCAATAATTTTTTACCTTTTTTGATAAAAAAAAAACACTTTTATTTGCTGCCCCTTTTTGGGAGGCGCTAGGGTGCAATGGTCAAAAAGTGTAGGAAAAATGTTATTCGTCTTTCGCATTGTATAGCATGGTTATCTCATATTCTCATATGCATAAATTGCGGGGCAGGGCTTGTCACAAATTTGGCAAATCGATGCCAAATTTATTTTTTTATTTTTTATTTTATGTTTTTCATTTGATAAAAGTCAAATAGCCACCCACCCACCCCCACCCAAAAAAAAATGAAAAAAAATAAAAAGAGATACTAGTAATCCAGTATGCTGCTACAACGCCATCTAAATAAGCTTGCTCGATAAGCCTCCAATATAGATATATATCATTTGTTGGTACCCATAAGTGTCCATTGTATCTAACCAAGCTTCCGATTTTTAATTTCATACGGGGTACTTTGGCATCAGAGACCTAATGGACCATCTCTTATTATTCTTTTTAATGGTATATATGTATAAAGTGTGTTGGTTCTCTTGCTTTAAACTATGCCAAATTTTATTCTTCTAAATTTTTTATGACTTCTAAGTGTTTTTTTTTTTTTCTTTTTCAATAGCCTTGTGATTTATTAGCACTTCTCTCTCCTATGTGGAAGTAGGTTCTAGGTTCAAGGGAATTTTTTTTTTTTTTTTTTTTTTTTTGGTGCAATTATGAATTGAATTTATTGTACAAAGCAAAATTTTTTTAGTAGTTTTTATGAAGAGTGTTTATGTAATCAGATCAGATTATGTACCAATGACGGATTCATAACTCAATTTCTAACATGTATTGTATTTAGTTATTGGATTGGATTGGATTAGGCTCAATTTGTGCAGGTGCGGAAGAGGTTCAATCTTCATTAAGGAGGGGTCCGTAAATTTTCTTTTTATGATGGGAATCAAATATCGATACTCAAATTGTGTTCCCCTAAAATTTGATTTTATGAGAAGTCTCTAGACTCTTTACTACACTTGTGAGCCTCCTACAATTGTTTATGTTTGCAAGAGAAATGCTATGATCTGTTGCAATTGACCAATCTTCTTTTTATGGGCACTACACATGTCTACTACAACCGAGTTTTTGACTATTTTAACCGTAATATTCAAGACACACGTGGAATTATTGAATCTATTGCATCAAATCTATCATGCTAATATAAATTCAACAAAAATAATTTTAAATCGAGCTCACACACTTATCAAAATTGATGAAGAGTTTCAGTGAAATATTTTTGAATGAGAGAGAGCGCATATTCTTAAATCAAGTGAAATTTTATGATGGAATTTTGTATAAAAAAACCTTTCTAAGGGATCTTCTATCAAATGGTAAAGGTGTGTGTCTTGGACTTCTTGTGACATCCTTTGATACAGGGGAGAGCATGCCAATTTACCCAGAAGGGTGCCCTCATTGTAGCTTTTTTCAATTTCACCTAGTTGACCAATTGTATAGACATTGCATAGAATAACTTGAAATTCTAATAGAAAAATTATTGCCTGTTTCAATAATGTAAATCCCCTGAAGATGTCTTGGAAAATGAGTATATAGTTGAAATTATTGAAACTGAGGTTTTTCTTCCGATTGCGCTATTGCACTGAGTGGGATCCCTCGTGGATCCTGATGTCCATTATTCTATAGTCCTTGCTTACGCTGCAAGTTTTGGCGGAAATTACCATAAGCAAATAAAAACCTAGTAAAGAGAAACGAAAGCCTGTGGAATTTTCCAACCTCCTCTAGAGTTCACACATTCACACATAAAATCACAATCATATGACGCCCCATTAAAATAAGAGAAACTCTACCAATAAAAAAAGGGTCCCAGTAAGGAAAAAAAAAAAGGAAATTTATTTTAGGGGTTAAGTAAAGAGGATTTACAATTTTTCTTTTCACTAAAAAATAAAATTAAAAAAAAAGGTAAATTACGAAAAATCGCTCTAAAGTGTGGGGCGTCAGCATATAACCTCTCTTATATTTTAATTTTGTTAATGTGTCTCCCTGATGTTTTAATTCTTGTCAATGTGCCCTACTGTCGCTCGTCGTTGATAAAATTTAACGAAAATTAGTCACATGACCATACACATGATACTGTTAAAGGAGCCGTATTTCCCAAAACCGCTGAAACCTTCGGTGGCGTCATAGTCAATTGGATGGCTATCAACGATTGGTTCTCTCTTCCAACTAAACTAGGGGGTACATTGACAAAATTAATACATAAGGGGTTATCTATTGACCCCTATGCTTTAGGGAAATTTTTTGCAATTTACTGAAAAAAAAAAAAAAAAAAACCATAAAGAAGAGACTGATATAGCAATCCTATAGGAATAGGTCTTTACCTATATTTGTGCCTGCAAGTAGATCTATTCTATCCTACTTGCTCAATCCTAGTTCGAGTAACACCTCACCAAGGACCACATGGAAAATGGGGCAGTGGCCTGATAATACTCCAAAGTAATGCTAATTCCAAGCTTTGAATTAAAAATTTACGAGTCATCCAATCTTTTCATGAGTGACCCAGTGCTTTTGGACCTCCACCCCTGATGAGTAAAAAGGAGACACTCTTGTCGTATTTTTGTAATTCCGTGGGTCTAAAATTGGGACATAAGAAGATCACTAAAACTAATTTAATGGTGAGAGAGGATATGATAAAGAGTAGGATCATAATAAGTTAAAAGTTCGTATCCTTTAATTATGATAAGTTAAGAGTTCAACCATTAAAGGGCACATTTTTAAAATGGCATTTCTAAAACGGGCGTGGTGGCTTAAAATTCCTTTTCTTGGCTAGGATGGGCTGGACTTACTAATCGTGAAATAAAATTGGGTAGGGCTAAACAAGGTCCAACGAGACTAGGAACGACTATTGCAACCCCCCATTCTTATTACCCACCCCTTATTCTTTAGGTTTTTATGTAAAATATAAAAAGTTTTTATGAAAATCGGCCGCGATGTCCATTAGAAAACATCATTTTGAATAACTTTGTAGGAGAAAGTTTTTCCTAAATCTATTGTTTAAATATACTTTTTAGTCATTTATAGCCTTTATTTCATTTTTTTGCCAAAAAGTCTACCTAAACGATAAATTTTGGAAAAATTTTCTTCTACAGAGTTGTTCAAAATTATGTTTTCTAATGGACCAAACAATTGGTTTTTACAAAAACCTTTTATATTTTTCATAAAATCTTAAAAACTAAAAGAAAAGGGGTGGGCTTATTAGAATGGGGGGTTGCAATAGCCGTCCCGGCTTACTAAGACCAATTAAGGCCCAAGGCTGAGCAAGCTTAGGCCTGTATAATGCAATCTAACACCATATGATTACCCAGTTTGGAGTGTGGAAAACCCCATGTTATTGCTGTCTGGCCCAACCTCACGCAAATTACAACAATAGTCAAGATCTCATTGCAAAGAAGGGACATCGCCTAAAATGAATGCGCATTGCAGCGCTAGAAGCAGCCCGATTAGTAAATCCCAAGCCGAGTGATACTCCGGGAAAGAGAACGACTGAGCGATAACCAAAAAATCAAGTTTTTGCTGATCTACGTCTTTGTCAAAATATAGTTTCAGATCCTTGGAAACATTATGATTTGTGGGTGATTAATATACAGATTCATCCATCAAAGCATATGTCGATCGTTGATAGGGCTTGTTGGGCCCATGGTGCATTCAATTAGATGTTTTCGACATCCATTGATTGGCAATAAAGAGTGCAAAACTATCATTTGTTTAAAACTTTTCTGTTAATATTAGAAACGGCCTTTGTTAAGCATAGGATTAATGCAATACTGACTAATCGCCCCAGGTTTGCCCCATCCAGTAGTACATAGAAGGTCCACGGAGACCCCCCTGCACCAAAGCACAGTCATCCCCTCAGGCCCAAAAGAGGAACAAGCTTGTATTGAGGTATGGGCGTGACTGACGGAAGCTGTGTGGCTGGTCTTGGGCCGTTTACATATGGTCAGAGAGTTCCTGCTCCATCCATAGCAGAGTGAGATCACTCCACTAACTTTTAAAAGTTAGTCTCGTATTTCTTTCGCTTGAGAGCAGGCAGGAAATTGGGGAAATTAGTACAATATTGGCTTCGAATCTCATCATTGTCAAAGCAAAAAATGGAAAAGAAATTAAGTCGGAAATGTATGCCACAAATTTGGCAGCTAGTTCCACCAAGTTTGGAAATGGTCCAGAACGGAACTTGCAAGATCTTAATAACTTACTTATTGTCAGGCAAACAAGCCATTGGCAGAAGTGCAGAAGTAATAAGATGATTACAAACGGAATTGATGTGGTCATTTCCATAAACATGCCAAAGTTGAATAACCCAAATCTCTCTACTCATAAATTGTTTGCATATCACCAACCTTGTAGCTGTGATGTTATCACTTTCCCCTTGTAAGAGGAAGGGAGGATCAAGATCCTCGGTGCGAAAAAATGAGGGGAAGGGGGACTTAGAAGGCTAAAACAATACATAGGTTAGATTGTGTTCTAAATAAAACTTGCTGCAATATGAACAATCATAAATCCTCAAGAGTTAGTTAAAGTGGCAAATCTCGAACAAGCACATCAGTAAGTGCGAGTGCTTTGTTCAAAACCCTTACTGTGCAATGACCTCCATGGGATACCAATAGAGTTCGAGATGGCTTGATAATTACTTAGTATATCTAAGATGGGGTTGTATGAATCGCCCAAAGGAATTTAAAAAAATAAAAATAAAAATGCAGAGTAAAAAATCAGAGACGACTGTAAAGCTTCAAAAATAGTGAGGATAACTAGCGGTATAATTAATAGGTTGTGCAGATGTAATTATATTAAGCGAGTGAAACTTATTGTTGTACAAGAGAGGGGGCAAAACAGTGAAAACGTCAAATTATGATGGGCGAACTGGAACCAGCTGTGAGAAGATTGAAGAAGCTGGAAATTTGATAATTAAAAAAAAAGGCGATTTGGTCGGGCGGTCGGGATCACGGGCGCTGCAACAGCATGGCATGTGCAGCCATGCAGGACCTGACAAGTGGACCCCCACCCACCAATCTCACTCACCTCCACCGTCCGATATTTATTGCCCTTAATAACAACTCCACAACCTCACCACACCTTAGAAAAACCCCACCTCTCTCACAATACCATATTACCAACAAGACAAAAATATTTTCCATATATATATATATATGTATGTATTTTTTTTGCTTTTCCCATTTTGCCACTATGCACACAACATATTTCCAGTCAGCATGTTGGTGTAGCCACGTCATTATCACCAGGAAGCCGGCTTAAAACTGGAGGAGGGTTTAAATATGCGTTGGCCGGTGGCTAAGATGCGCCTGGGGTCGAACTCCATCTTCCTCTGATTAAAAAGGCCCCACTTATCTCCATAGTGGTCCACCCATTCCTGCTGTGTGGTATAGTGAGGCAAGTACTGCTTGACGCCGATCCCTGCCTCATCACAGAATCTGAGGATCTGACGGTTCTGATTGGTCAGGTACTCCAACGATTTGGTCTCATCGCCAGTATCCAAAGCAGACCGAAGTAGCGCCACCAGGTAAAACACGTCCCCTTCCGGTGTAACCACGGAGGTCCTATCGTCCCACCTACAATAGGAAAAAAAAATAAAAAGGATGAGAACCATTTGTCGCCGTTGGATCTTTCTGCATTGGCGTGCGCCCAATGGGATGCTGAGATTTGATGGTTTTTTATTTCCAAATTTTTTTCCCGACCCGAGACTGGGACCCACTTTGGTGATGGGTCGTTACCTGTACTAACGGCAATGTTTCTGGAAGGACATGGATACCATCCCATCAGTGGGTCCGATCCGGAAGATCTCCCTGACATGAGAATCTTCCCCCTTGGATGATCATTGCCGTCCGATTGTTTGGTTTGGGTCAACAAAAGTAAAAAGCGTTGTCATCCTAGCTGGATATATGTGGCAAATTTCTGTATACTTGTGTTGGGTATGTGCATGCCAGCCACGTGTCCGGCCAAATTACATGCCAAATGTTATAATCTGGATATATGATGACCACCCGGCAACTACCGCGATTCTGGGTTTCAAATTAGCCACTCACTTCCAACTACGATGTGTACTTAAGCGTTTACAAAAACATGAAGATATGTCCATGTGATTACGCCTCCCTATTCATATTATTTCCACAAACTTAAAGACTTATCCCTTTTTTTATCTTTTCTTTTCTTTTGGCTGTGTACTGAATTGGCTGTTTACTGAAACGCTTGTCACAAAGTGAGAAAAGATCAAAAGGAGACAAGGAGTTCATCCAGAGGAGGCAAGTATTGTCCTTATTCATAAGGCTATGGGATCGATCCTTATCTTCCAAGGGAGTTTCCTTAAATCCAAAGGCCTACCCTAAGACCAACTTGCCTTTCTGAAGTGGGTACAATCAAGGTTTCCTATATTTAACCCATGTTGATCGATCTCACCCCCGGCTGGAAGCCTGGAAGTATTCGCATGCCACAGAAGCAATGACCTAAGACAATATCGTCTATGTCACTATGTGTTAGTCTGTGTATATATTTGTACCAATCTGTGCATGCATGTACAAAATTTCATTAAAGGCATGACCTCAACATTACGACACCTGATGCGGCTATGTCGTCAAGATTCCATATATGACCTTAACATTGCATGCATGCAGTGCGTGCATTGAAACAAAAGGACATGGGAGATGATGATATATGTGCATCTCGGGCAGGACTTACTTGTTTTTGTTCATAGGGTAGATGAGAATGGGCCCACTTGTCTTGTTGCCCAAAATGCCCTTGAAGACACCTTTGTCGAAGTCAGCAATCCTTGATTTGGGGACAAAAAGGTTGAGCCATGGGTGTGGCACGTCCCATAAACCCTTGGACCTGAGCTTCAACTCGGCCTTGTGAACCCGGTCCAAGAAGTCCACATAGGGAAGATCTGTTGTGAAAACTGATGCCGGTATGAAATCCAGTTTCTTCAGAAGAGCCTCCACTTCCTGCATGAGAAACAACACTAATAAATTTTTTTTTAAATTTTTAAAAGACCATTGCTATTAAAAATGCATTAGAGAATAATTAAAGTACACAAAAGCTGCAACCAAACAGTGCTTTATTTGTCAGGATAACTTCGATTCCATTTTTTTTTTTTTGAATTTTTTATAGTAAAACAGATTAATTAGAAGGAATAATTGGGTGGGTGGACGGCGTAGACTTAGTAACATTTTAATTAAAATATTAAAAAGGTTGTGTTCAATCTTAGGATCAGATGGGATGATAGATCACAGAAGATCTTCTATGTTTTCTTGCATATGTTTTATTGAATTTAATAGTAGCTTATACAAGTATTAAATAATTACAGTGAAAGAGTAATCCCAATCATATAGTCTAGGAGCAGTGGGGTAGCCCACGAAGGTGATAAATTAAAAATGAAAAAAATAACTCGGTATGTACAAAAGTACAAAAAAGGACAGCGATGCAAGTAGAAGGTTCTTACTTCTATCTAAGAATAAATGGTTAAATTAGGGAGAAGAATTTTGGCATCTACATGGAAGCAAGCTTCAAGGGAAAATGACATTTAACAGCCACTAAAATGAATTCTTAATGGGTAAAAAGTCAGGTAGTCAAAAGGCACACAGAAATTGGTGTGGCCTATTAAAATGAAGCCCAAGCGAGAACCCTTCTCACATTCGACTAACAATGTGCCATTTAGAGAATCATAATTAAAAGATCACGTGAACAACATGCTTTTCTACAATGGGTAAGCCCGAAATTTTCCATGGTAGTGGTTTGAGGAGGTTGCTTTTTTGAGGCCATAGGCTAGGTAGTTTTATTTATTTATTTATTTTTTTAATACTAATCGAAAGTGATGCTTTTGCTAATCCCATGGCCTGGGATGGAATGGAACAATTGGTCTTGATATCTCGCCTAGCTAAGTCCCGGCGTAAGGTCTGAAAATTTTAAAAAAAATATAAAGGAGTAAAGAAAAAAAGATGATGCTTTTATTGGTACCACTTCAGTGGTCCAAAGTGGAAGAGGTTCAATTATTTGTCACAAAACAATTGGCGAGAAAACACCTTTAACATTCTACTTCAGGACTAATTGCATGTATCTTTCTTTCCCCCACCTGAAACGTTTCTCAAAGCTCAAAATGACATTTTGAACTGCTTGCTCTATATATAAAGTTGGTGCCTTGGTGGTACTAGTTATTTAAGGAATATAAGTTATGTGCATGTGCATGCTTGAGGGTGTTAAATAGAACCAGTGAGGTGCAATTACAAGCTAGTCCTTAGTTTATGTCATAAGGAAGACATTAAATATTAAAAATAAAAATAAAAAGAAGATAATTTAAAGTTATCAAATTAAACACAGCTTGCAAGTATCATACTTTAGAAGACATGCAGTGTCGTGGCTTTTGAAAGACTGGACTGTCATAAGCAGCCTAACAGGATTTTCAAGTAGTCCCACCTACTTTGAATATATTAGGCCTAGTAAAAAAACGATAAAAATAATATTGACAATAATAATAATGTCTAACTTTGCTACATGTCTTTATCATTTTAGGTATCATCTATTGCATTCATTCCTTAAATATGAGCCGTGTGGTAGTCACTAACATTTATAATATAAAGGGGTAAACTGACCTTTGGCCAAACTAATCCCCTATAATAGGAGTAAGGTCACACTTTAAGTTGCATTAGTTAATGCCCGGAATAACCCTAATCAGTGGCTAACCTTAAGAAAAAGTACAGCTAGTTGAACTCGATATATACCTTCTGTTTTATGAGGTAGTTTTAATATAATTAGCATTTAGCACTAAAAGTAAAAATGTACAAAATGAACCAAGTAAAAGGGTTTGGCTAGCTAGTTTGGTATACCTGATCAATGGTATCAATGCTTGATTCATCATAGTTCTTAGTGATCTCCAAGCAGTACAACACACCCCCATCGGCACCAAGAGAGGAGATCTTAACAGGGTTTCGAGGGGAAAAAAAGGAGGACCTCCAATTGTTGATGAAGCCTTCATCTACAATGACAGAACCCTCAACATAGTCGAATTTCTGGTGAGCTGGCTGTCCATGCAGGGAGATGAGATACTCTTGATCCCTGGTAAAAGCCGAAAAATTGGAATACAGCACTCTGATCCACCTCACCTATGTATTATTATTATAATAAAAACAAAAAAAGCCACAAAAAAGGAGAGAAAGAGACCACGTTAGATGCAAAAGGACACCTCAATAACATTGCCAGCTTTAGAACAGCCGTTTTGAAAGGGTTAAAAAGCTCACATAAATGGACCCAACCCTTACTCTTAGGTCATCATACTTGCTTTTTAGGTTTTGTCTTAACTAATACTAGGAAATTTTTGTAAAGTTATGTGTCCCACCATGAAACCAACCAGAGTCCATTTCAAAGAAGTAATATATATATATATATATATATATATATCTTATATGAAAGAGAGAGAATTTACCCTTTGAGGAGCTGGTTCCAGAGCAATCCGAGCCCTAGTGATAATCCCAAATTGCCCTAGACCACCCAGAACAGCATGGAACAGCTCTGAGTTTTGTGCTTCTGAACATGTCAAGAGCTCACCCTTGCCTGTTAACCATAAAGAGAAACCCATGTCAGATGAGATTATCATGTATCTCCATTAATGGAAGCTGACATAATGGACATATAAGGAACCTATACTAGTAAATTTACTGACAAGAAAAGGCAAATAAAAGGGAAAATCATTGGAAATGCTCAATGAAAACAACAACCAAAGCAACAGCAACAACAACAATGATAAAAACCAATTAGGATTAAACAATTGTTAAGAGATGAGGCATAATAATAGAACTAAAAGAGAACCCATGTGCAGCTATACTGCAGAATAGTTACCATTAAGATAGTACCCATTTAGAATAATACTCACAATATTAAATCATTAAAGTTAAGCAAAGAAAATTATAACCCATTTGAAAATCTATCAAAAAAAAAAAAAACAATTATTAATGTCAATATACTTTTCTTTAAAAAAAAAAAGGCTTCAAAATTAAACAAAGTAAAAACATACCAAAAGCTAACATATATATATATATATATATACATAACTGGACTCTGCAACACAAAACTATCGAGATAACCTATCTCAAAACGACCTCGAGATAGTCCAAAATCCAACAAAATTAAACCAGAAACGGACGTTCGAAGATATTGAATATAGACGATTAGAGCCCATGAAAAATACCTACCCAAAAAAAGGCAGAAAAAACACCAAATTAAAAGATGAGAATGACCTGTAACAACGTCAAGCTCATGGACATTGCTAATCTGAGGACCATGATTGAAAGCTTGTCCACTAATTCCGGCGTTCGAGAGGGTTCCACCCACTGACAGATACAAGTAATCCGTCCATGATTTTGGTGCAACCCCATATTGGAGCGTCGTCTTCAACACATCTATCCACAGCTCTCCACCCCACACGTCCACGTAACCCAACTTCTCCGAAACACGAGGCGAATCCACCTTCCCAGCTGGGCTAAGCCAAACTCCACCCCTTGAGCCGCCGCTCATCTCAATGACGACGCCGTTTGTCGTTTGGGCCTGCCCGTTTATGGAATGCCCGTGCCCTCTTGCCGAGACCGTGAACCCCTGAGCCGACCCATAAGCCGCTTGAACGAGCCGGACTACGTCCTCCGCCGAAGCTGGGTGGAGAACCGCTAAAGGCTCCGCTCGGCTCATCAAACCGAAATCGAGAGAGGCCGTGTCCACGTCGGATGAATCGACGGTGAGCTGACCATCGACTCCCAGCCGAAGAAGCTCCGTGGGGTCCAGGGTTAATCCAACGGTGGCTATTAAACGACATATAGCAAACGTTAGAAGAAGCTTAGTGGCCATTTTCTTTGTTTAATTTCGTTTTTTTTTTTTTGTGTGTTTATTTTGAGTGTGCTGTGTGGTGGGGGGGGGGGGTTGATTTTATTTTATATAGGGGGAATGGAGGTGAAGGATAACAAAACTGCACACACCGGCGAAGGGAATTTGGGTGGTGGTGGTGGTGGTGGTGGTGACAGTTTTGGGAAGGTAACAAAATCTTGTGGCAGCGTTGTGGGGAGTCGTGGTGCTAACGTAAGCCCGATTGCGCTTTAAAGATTTACTACGCAACATGCACAGATTCTCTCTCTCTCGCTCCCTGCTTTTTTTCACGTTAGGCAGATAACGAGGAATGGGAAACAGGAGGAGTTTTGTTTCTCTCTCCTCACTCTCTCTCTCTATGACTATATGTATGTGTATGTATGCGGGTTTCACAGAGTCTGACTCTGTTTCTCTCTCTCTCTCTTGTGTCTAGGATATGAGATACAAGTCCTCAATTTATAGGACAAGGGTGTGGGGGGGTTGGGGAGGGGGGGGGGTGTGGGGTGTGGGAGACACGTGGCTGTTCACGTGCGAGGGATGAGGTGACACGTGTGGAGAAGAGGAGTTAGCGTCAGTGGGGCCAAGTGTGGTAATGGGAAGGCTGGGTTGGGCTAAGAAGGAGGGTGTGGGGCCCACGAAGGGATACGGAGGATCTGTGTGGGGACGCGAGCAAGGAAAGGTTCACGTGGGTGCAGAGACGGGACGATGTTAAGCTGTGCAACCAATAAAGATTCTCTGTCCCTCTACGTATAAATTACATACAGTCATAGACACACCTACCTATACCTAGGCCATATATATATATATATATATATATATACATACAGTCATACAGCAGTATATAATTATATATAGACTGAGAGAGAGAGAGTCGTCAGCCGACGCCCATGCTTAAACTGGTATATTAATCATCCAGTCATTATCACTGCATTATGTTGAAGTCCTATATTAAATTTGGAACTTCCCACACAATCAGAAAATCTAGCCTTAGATTGCATATTCTTAAATGGCTTAGATTGCATATTCTTACCTTTAATTTTCCACATCATTTATAAGCCAACCATGCACAAGTGGGTGTTTGGTGTCATACCCAACAGTAAGACACCACCACCACCATACACAGACATACGACAGAATACGAATAGTCTTGATTGATGTCGTGCATACGAGCCATCGAGTACCTAACCATTGTTATATATATACTTTTATGTATAATAGGGACTAATGTTTTAGTTTGGACCATTTATGCAGTTCTATTTCCTTTAGTTTGAGCAGTGGGTTCAGCATATTGCATTATTTGAACAAATGGTTGTGTGCTGGAATGAAATTGACTGCGCGCCAATAATCAGTGCATACTTTGAACCCTTGAGACGCGACCCTTTGTGTCCCAAATTTGTAACTAGCTCAATGAGGTTTGGGGAAATAATAATGGAGCCATGAAGAAGAAAGGTGAAGTTTCTTTCCGACTCTTAATCAATATTGAAGGAGCTAGCCATGCTGTAGTTTGTGGTGGGTTGCATCCACTGTCCCACCCCATCTAAACAAGACAAAACAAAACAAAAAATTGGTGGTTAGGCATCATGACAGAGTCAGAACATTAATCTTGTAGGATCGAAAGTCAAGACTAATAATAAATATCTTGGAATTTTTTTTTTCTCAATAGCAGATCATATTAATTGGGATTTTATTCTTTAACTTTGTATAGGTTACAAAAATGATTATAATAAATAAAATGAGCCAACTCATCAAATTTTTGGATCAAAAAAGCTGTTAGGGGTTCAAAATAATTTTTCTAAGAGGTTAAATAAAAATTGGTAGGGTCAAATTATTAAATACTCATAATTTAGTTCAAGGAAAAAAAAAAAGAAGGTGAGAGAGTCGATTACCCCCTCTCTCCGCCCTTAGTTAGGGGATTCGGATTTGGTGCAATTGGTTACTTTTACTGCATGGTATAGTAAACGTAAGATCAATGACATGTGGATAAGGAGGAGAAATGGAGAGCGGTTAGGCATTAGGCGTCAAATGCATATCTCGAATTTCAGCCCTTTCTTCTCCTTTTTCAGCCCTTTCTTCTCCTTGCCACGTGTCATCGATCCTACGTTTATTGTACCATGCAGTAGCTGCACCAAATCCAAATCCCCTGGTTAGGACCTTTGTTTAGTTATTGTACGTGCTTCACTACACTACATAGTTCTACCATATGAGTGCCGAATGCAAGAATTCAATGTAGTAGGGTCCCCATGTTGGTCCGAAATGTCAATTTAGAGGACAGAAAACTATGTAAACCCCTCTCAATAATAGGGGTAGACATTAATTATTGTTAGGTAATGTGAAAAGCTACCTAATTCAGTTGGTTTACTGGCGAAAGTGGCTTTGCTCATTCTGATCCTTGAGAGGATCCATCCTTTGATTGCCATGGTTCAACAACCTCTATATGAAAAGAAAATAAAAAAAAAATCCTAAAGGACAGAAACAATTTTAGTGGTAACTAATTACCACTTGTAACAATTTATCCAAGCCGTCTCTAGTGAGGTCCCAGGACAACTACTGCATCTCTGAGAAGCTATTGTCACATTGATACCGAATCATTATGATAGCGCATGTCCCATATACGAGTAAAATAGTTCGGCATCTTGACCGATTTGACCTTAAGGTGATTAAAATGTTTGCCTGTGGCCTTTCGTGAAAAAATGAAATAAAATCTCCCGAGAGTCCAACCCACTGAGTCATCTGAGGATCCCTCCATTAAAATGTTTGCCTGAGGCCCTCAACTTGTATCGAAACAACCTTGCATCTACCGTATTGGTTGAGTTTCAATGTTGATTTTCGAATTACGTACATAGGCTCTAGTTATTATTGTCACATCTAGGAGTAATTTCTAACCCCTCGGCCGGGGTTCAAAATGGTGTGAGTTTGTTTTTTCCACACAGGCTGGAGAATAGAGAGAGAGACCCGGAAACACGTGGGCTCAAAGATGGTATGAGGGGGGAAAAAGGTGGGGGGGGGGGGGTGATTTTCCATTAAATAAACCCACTTTTTTGGCATTTACATTGGAACTCTTGGTGTGGACACCATGACTTCTCAAACAAACATAAAAGCGTTTTTTTCTTCCCTTTCTCTTTCTTTGTTAGCAACATTGTTCGTCAGTCAAATCAATGTTTTAAATGAGGAAAATGTTTCCATTTGTTTTTGAAAAATAATAATTTTTTAATTTCTTTTTGGCTCGATAAGATGACAAGAAAGATTCCAAATTTTTATTAGCTGTCTCCTTGTGTCTTCTAGGCAACCAGACGAATTAGCATGTTCAAATAAATAAAATCATAATCTCTCTATTTAAAAGGATATATATTATGACAATGTTTTATATCTTGAAAATATGTGTTGTAACATGACTCCTGTCCATCACGAGCCATGTCTCACATATGACTTCATCTTGTACTTGTCCTTTAACTTAGGATAATATTACTTTGCCCTCACACTTTTGTCACACCAGTGTATTTGGAAGAGTAAAATGTTGCAATCGTATCAGTGAGTCCCACAACATTACCCTACCAAATATATTGGTAAGGTAAAGTGTAAGGCAAAAGTGTGGGGTTACCTAGCATTACCCTTTAGTTTATTCAATGATTACACAATTTATAAAAAAAAATATAAAAAGAATATATATATATATAAACACATACACATATACATACACATACACGCAAAGAAAAAGAACTTACAAGGTGCACGAGTCGTGTTGAGTAGGACCCATTGGTTAATAATGACCCTACCGCTCCTTTGTACTAAAGGATTGAATCACAACTATCCATCAAATGATATATGTAAAAGATATTGGATCTCATTTTCTTATGCGTTGTGAGTTAGAAAAATTGTAAAAGCTTAGTGTGAATGGAGTTTCATAAGCTCTTATGACTTAGTGATACCATGTGAGCTTGAGAGACTATTAGTCTACTTGTTTCAGGAGTCGAATTCCCTTCAATATTACAAGAAAAAAAAATCATATAATACAATAAAAGGTATTTTTAATCATTTGGTTTATAATTTTATATTGTTAACAGAGAATTACAAAACTAGCCCTAAACTATTGTGTAATAAAAAGGCTAAAGATTTGAAATCCTCCATGAAGATTCATATCTTTGGGACCAAATAAAGGGGTTTCGACTTGTCCTTTTAACCAAATGGGTGGCAGTCTCAATATTAGTTTTGTTTGTCTTTCTTTTCCTTGAAAGAAAAGACTGAAGTCAGTCTACGCATTTCTATGTTGATATATATAAAATATGAAATTTGGAAATCTAACCACCACCCTCATTGTTTTTATTTTATTTCTGTCAAAATCTAATGAAAAAGTTGTCATACTAATGGCCAAACTCAATTGGCTTCGTAACACACCTTTCCCTTATTTTAATTTCAATATTCACTCTTCTCCACTTAACATGCATTTTCAAATAGAATAAAATAGATGGTAACGAAGTTCTTTCAAGACTTGGCTTCTTAGGTTGTATAAACAATCATGTTAATTTATAGCTTAATTTATAATTAGAATAAAAATATTAATTAGGTTTGAAGGACAGCAATGTGAGTCCTATCCTCAATATAATATTTTCCCTTAGTTTTTATTGGGTCTGTAAGGAGATGATACTCATTTTTTTTTTTATAATAAAAAAATATTAGTATTCAAGTCATCACTACTATGATGTAAACTAAATAATTGATAGCGATGGACTTTGAAACCCAAATCTGCATGATTTATTTTTTAATTTCAAATTCAGTTTGAGGAAACTTGGGGTCAAGTAAAGAATATAATAGCAATAATTCCATGGGTTTTTTTTTCTAACAAGTGGGCGAAATTTGTTTATTGTATCGATGACAACCATAATCATTCAATCAGCTGCCGTATTATGGATAGACATAAATTCGGGTGCAAAAAATTCAAAATTTTGATTTGTCGTACGTTCAAATAATACAAAATGGTGCATTTTGGATATAGAAGATCTACTAGTGGACCCACCGATGCGTACTACTGTTGGAGGGCATTTATTTATTTATTTATTTTTTCTTTCATACTTATAAATTTGCAGGCATCACATGATGTGCACTTGTATTGTTTATAATTATGGCACCTTTAGACATTTCATGGAAATCGTATTGTCCCCACAATGTTTTCTACGGAAGTTTCCTGTAAATTCATCGTATTGAGTGAGGCAATTACCTAGAATTGTTAAGCTAATCAACATGAGTAAAAGTTCTACATAGAGGCATTTCATAAAATCATATACCAACTCTACCCTCAATCCTGGTAATGGTTCCAATTTTTTAACGGCTCTCTGTCCTTGTCCTTGATGATGGATTTGCATGTACACTCAAATGCGATTTAAATGGAGCCATTTATAAAACCTCATGGACATGCATGACCAAACACAATCTTATTCATTGGTAATAAAAACGAATCATGTGACTCTGTTCGATCATGTTAAGGGAACCTTTAGTTTTGAGGACCATTAAGCATGGCTCATTCTTCTCGTCTTTGTTATACTCATCCCCATCGCTGGGGAATCTAAATGCATCCTTATAGGTGGAGCTTGTGAGTTTGAAAATGCAGCCACCAGTAGCTCAAAAGTAGCTAGGGTGGGGATCGAGCCTATTCCCTTTCACAGTTGATAAAGCATATGCAAGAATCAATTTAAAGCCATAATGGTTGATCAACTGTTGTCGTGTAAGATTCTCGGTATCTTTATCACTTGTATGTGTTACATAACTAGGTGCATCCCAAAAGGAAAAAAAAAGAAAAAAACCCAAGTGAATTGCTTTACCCTTAACGTAGTTTGTACGCGACAGCGATCAGTCTTTTCTCAGCCTAATTAGTTAAGATGTCAGGATCATTTTTTAAAAGTCTAGGCATCAAGTACTAGCTCTCTCTAAACAACCAAAAACGTAGTCAATACAACGTGACGCTCGCTAATAGGAAAAAATAAGAAGGAAAGTAGTTTAAGCAACCAAAAACGTAGTCAATACAACATGAAGCTGGCTAATAGGAAAAAGTAAGAAGGAAAGTAGGACGAAATTAAAGAAAAAGCTAATAATGAAGCACACGAAGGTATCTCCTTGATAAACTCTTAATTAGATTCTAATTTTTTTCTCCTTATCATAAAGCAATGTTCATACGGTGATAACCTTTGTAACGTTTTCCACAGCTGGTGTGGCATTTGAAATAAATAAATAAAAGTTTATTGAAAGATGGAGGTGGTGCCGTGGTGATGATGGGGTGTGTACTTGATGGTTCTGGCCCGGTGGTGGCCACGGCATGTGCCCTCACGGCCTAATGTGGGTTTATGTTTCAGTTCTCATTCCATTAACACAAAACACCGGGAATTTTGTTTCTGGTCGGTTTTATACCTTTACGGCTTTACCCAACAAAGTGGGCTTTCTCACTTCACTTACATCTCTCTCTCTCTCTTTCTCACTCTAAAACTCTAAATATTTTTATGTTTCCCTTTAAGATAAAAGAAAGATCTTTTGTATCTCTTTTCATATTCATATAATCATTCTGTCTTTCCTTTTAAAAACTCCATCTTCTACAACCAATCCATATCGTCTCTCTCTCTTTGCAAAGCAGTAGGCAATATGGACCTACACAACTGTCACTTTGTAGACAAAGCTGCAAAGGAATAGCAAACAGACCACTTTTGTGTTAGTATATAAGGGAGAATCGACCTCTTTTTCGACCTGTCACCAATTATTCCTTGGATTAGATTCTTTTTTATCCGGTTTATATGGTAGGATGGTGATAGAAATAATAATAAGCAAACCCCTAGTGACTTCTGGATTCCAATGGGCTTTAGAAAAAAAAGGAGTTAGTGTGTGAAATGTGAGAGAGAAAGAAAGGTTTTGCTTTCCATAAAATTACAGCTCAATGACAGCTCTTTTCATTACCATTACTATTAGTTTTTTTTTTTTTTCAAGTTTTAAGACCTGTTTGGGAATTTTAAAAACTGGATAAGACTGAGTCCAGTTCATAATTGTTATCTAATTTTTAAATAAACCAATTTATAAAAAAAAAAAAGTGTGTTTATGCATTATTTTCAGAAGAAAACTGGACTGATTAATTATTAGGAAAAAAAAATCCTTACCAACCAGTATGAAATAAAAACTGACTAAACTTATTTTCAACTTATTAAGTTTTCAGGTTTGTCAAACAGTCCCTTAGAAAATAATATTGCAACGAATAATTTGTAGTTTACACTACCATTCGAAATAGGCAATTAGCTAGGCAATAGACCTCTCTACTCAAGAGTCGAGACCATGGATGCAGTGGTAACACCTATGAATTCTTTCCTGACCTCACTTTTCCCTCCTATAGCTTCTTTCCTTTTATTTCTGATGTTTCTGTAAGGTTAGCACCATGCATGCATGCATGTATACTCCCGTGTACCATGTATGCTTTTTTTTTTCTTGGTAATTAACTTATGTACCATAGTTTTAAGATTGAAATAATTTTACCATTCTAAATGTGGGTGAGATTTTTTATTTTTTATATTTTCAATGGGTAATGCTAGGTAGCCCCACACTTTGACCATATCAATATATTTGAAAGGGTAAAGTTGTGAGACCCACTAATATGATTACAATTCTTACCCTCTCAAATATACTAATAGGGCAAAGTGTAGGGCAAAAGTGTGGAGCAAAATAGCATTATCCATTTTCAATTAATAGAATTTATCTTAAGGAAATTATGACATGAGAGTCAAATTATGGCCACAAAAAATAATAAACCTTGAATTTTTTAAGTGCATTAAAATTAATTTGTGGTTATGATTTGGCTATCATTGCTTTTCTTTATATTAGCATAGCCCTTTATCTTAACCCTTCATACTATCATTAGCAAATATTTTTCTCTTCTTAGCTCTTTGCTGAGAAGTGATCTTTTAATTAATATATAATTTTTTTTTTGCTGATAAAAAAAAAAAAAAGAATATCAATTATTCTCTATAAACTAGCTCGAACATGAGATCACTCACTCAACAAGTGAGGAGAATAGTAATGCTACTAGGCTATATATTATGCTATAGGCATATGTGAGTGAGATCGATATACTAGCTTGAATACTATCGTTAAAAAAAAAAAACAATAAAAAAACCAAAAACAACACAAAACAAAAACAAAAACAAAGACTAAAAAAACAAAATTAAAAAACCATTACAAACCAAGTATCTAGTATTAGTATGATGAAAGTGGGATCCGGATAGGGGTGAGTTAGATGCCGTAACCTTCAATATTTATTACAATAAGCTGATTGTTCTAAAGGCTCAAAACCACGCAACTGCGCTTTATCTGCGCTTTATATCACTACAACTGACAATGGCAGCAAAATAGAACTATATGATTTTTATGCCCTCAATTACAATGTGGTGATGTTTTACTTTCAGAAGCTAAACTAGTTATTTCCATAGGATGAATCTAATTTCTGCCATTAGCATCCTCTTTAAATACCCACTTTTTTTTTCTTCTTTTTTTTCATTGAGGATAAGAATTGAAAACCATCCCCAACCCAGACCCATTCTAGATGCCATACCTATGGACAAAGATTTGGATTTGGTGTAGTTACTACATAGTAAATGTAGGATCGATGACATGTGGCAAAGAAAATAAATGGAGGGTTGAAATTTGAAAGTTGCATTTGATGCCCAACGCTTAACAGTCCTTTATTTTTCTTTCTTACTCGCGTGCCATCGATCCAAAATTTACTATACCATCCTGTAAAAGTAGCCAACTGCACAAAATCCGAATCCTATGTACACCACCGTGCTACAATCACAAGGGTTTTAAATTTGGTACCTATTTCTACCACTATCCTTCTCCCTCCTCCATCCATATAACTGCGGCATTTTCTGTTTATTTTTATTTTTTTCTTTTTTGATAAAGGTATTCTCTATTTATTTTTAAAAGGTACAAAAACAAAACAAAAAACAAAATACGCGGGTGATATGGTACATTCCTTTATTATTATTATTTTTTGCTAGTACATGTGGGGCGAGATACCTGCAGCATGCATTAATTACGCGTGCAATGGGTGCTAAATAATTAGCCATCTACATTTTTTTTTTCTATGGTCATTGGAAAAAGTTTCCTGATCACAAAATTTTTTAGGTCTGATAATTACCAAAAATAATAGTACGAATGCAACCATTATGAGAAAACTAATTGACATGAAGATAGGGTTGTCAATATGTGAAAGAATACAGAATAGAGGTCTGCCTAACGTTGTCAAAATCGATGGTGAAGGTAACAACTGTATTACAACATGCATTGCAGCGATATTTGGCACATCGAGCCATCATGTAGTTCAATTCGTGGGCCACCCTATTGGATCGTTCATGAATGCCCAAAAGTCTGCATATCACAACAGCGACCCGCACATGGCCTTATCTAGTCGGGTGCAGCACGAAAAGAAAGATTTGAAGCGAACTTTTTTTCTTTTGGAGAGAATGAACGAATTTTTTCACACGACAAATTAACCTGGCACATGATTGTATCTAGTGAGATACAGCAAGAAATGAAAGATTTGAAGCAATTTTTGGAGAGAATGAACGAATATTCCTCGATAAATTCACCCTGCACATGGTTGCGTCTAGTGGGACGCAGCAGGAATAGAAAGATTTGAAGCAATTTTGGAAAGAAATTATAGAATGATCGAGCTGATTTTCCATTGATGAAATTAATGTGACATCTATAGCTAGAGTTATCCTGTCGAGCCACAAGTACTACATGAATTGAAATTGAACTTCTATGCACATATAGATTGGAAGAACTTTGAGAACTTCCCTTAATGAGAAAACCAACAGGAGGGCTAGGGGTCGAGATGAGAAACGTACATGTCCAAGGGGGATGGAAAGGAGGCCATGAAGGGAGTGATGCATTGTTTGGATAAGAATAATAGTGCTAACTGGCAAGCAATATTTAAAGACTAGTCATGTCAATGTGAAGCTCAATTTGATCAACTTCTAAATCGACTTGACCAACCTCGCATAGACAAACAACTAAGATTTTCTAAGTGTGCGCGCGCGTGTCTGCGTGTTCTTTTTAACAAATTATTGTGGAATTTGGTTGCTAGCCTATGAAAACATCCCCATCCCTAGTTACCTCTTGTGTTGGTCACATTTTTTTTTTTTTTTGGCCACTTTTGAAAGTAAAAAACATGAAGTAAATGGGCCTTAAAATTCTTCATTTCTTATTAATTGATTTATAACCCTAAAACCTAATATTATAAAATGAGAAAGAAACGGGAAAATAAAGGAGAGGAAAATTGCAAATTTAGGAGCTTCCAGGCCACACAGCTAGCTCCCTTTAATTTCTTCATTTCTTATTAATTGATTTATAATTATAGGCCATGCATGTTTGAGTCCTGAATAAAAATTGGATATATGATTTAATCCATTTGGTTTTACATGCATAACACATTCGAACTGAATGTCCAAGTTCAATGTTCTCAATGCAGGCCGCGACAAAAAGGGCAGCCATGATCGCAAATCATAGTAAAAATATCAAATCGCCATCATTTCGGAGATTTGAAAGGCGATCCTATGTACGCTAGGAGACAATCAATTTGAAAGGCGATCCTACTACGCTAGGAGACAATCAATTTTCATGGGACATCGAAACGAGCATGACCTTTTGTTTTGAAGGCCATGTTGAACGTTTGGGACATGGGCGCAACTGACTAGGCCAAGACCTGCACAGATAAGTGTAAATCATGCATAGTGCTACGAATTGTTATTTGTTGTAATCTTCCTTGGCCGTACAAATTTGTTGCTTGTGTGCATTGTATATATGTAAACATGGAGAGTCCAAACGAACCCTAAAACAAATGAGATGGGTCACCTGAATTTGAATGTGGGATGTTCCTCCATGCAAAATGGTAGGCCACAGGAACAAAATCCACCACAAAATCCTGGGTCATTATTAGGGCATAACAGTGCCAGACTGAGGATGGTTATCGGTCGCCAACATCATGCATGATGGAGATATGATGGGTCCCCTCTGCATGATCCTCTAGCTAATATACTATTTTGTGCCGTGGAATCTCTAATTATTCACTTACGTCTACCTCACTGTGTTGCTTGTCCATTCTGTTGTTCTTAAATGCTTTGGCAATTTGCAATGCCCAACATATATACCAACTAATCATCGCATGCATAATTGGCCTTCGTTTTGGCGTTTTGCAGCTAATCATCCCTTTTATTACCACTGCTTCCCCATCCAAGAAACTTTGTCATTACAGTAATCCAGCAGCAGCTTTGCTGTATTCTAGTTATGCTGCACAAATCATGATGGTTTTCGATTTTTCGGTGAGATCATGTATGTGTTCCACATGAAAAAATTTAAGAAAGGGGTACACAATGTCACACTCTGTGTCATGCATGAGCTGTTGTCTTAACAAGTTAATTGATATACTAATTTTCAAAAGTGATTATTGCCCAACCGTTCAAATCACTACTCAATTTGGTATATATTCCAAAGCTAATTTTGTTGATCAGCTTCATCCCCCACTTGCATGAGGTCCTTCATTTGGAAGCCTCCTATTTTGAATGAAAGGGACACTCACTAAATAAAAGGGAAAGTAGGCAAAAACAAAGCCTGCTTTAAAATGAGCAACATGGGATTTATTATTGAAAAGAAAAAATGAGATAAAAATTAAAATATAGAGTTTAAAAGGAGATATTTTATTGTAATGGATGCAATGTCTTGTTTATTAAATTGGAAAAACAAAGGTGGTTGTCTATATCAACTGTTCTTACGTACGAGCGCTCTCAATGCTACCTCAGATTTCTTATCCATAATGTCATTGTTTGAGACATTTATTTCTCCTTCGATAAAACGTACGCACATTCTCCGATCAGTTATTTACTTTTTTTTAAAAAAATTTTTAATAGCAATTATTTACGTCTAATGTATGTGTTATAACAATTTTAGTAATATTCCATTATAATTTATGTTGGCGTAGGCCTATTGGCATCCTAGCTCTTCTTGGCAACCCGACAAGGCATGCAACGAATTTATATATTGCGTAAACAAAAAGAAAACTATTGAAGTGAATTATTTTCTTAATTTAAATCATGACATCTTTATGTTGATTTGATCAAGATTATGCTTGATACGATTTAAAATGAAAAAGAATGATTCCAAAAGATGTGCCTCCAATTTTGGATAATTTTTGTGGTATACACAACGTCTATGGGGTGCCTATAAATGGATACCAATTGTCTCTTTTTTGTCTATTCTATTTAGGTTTTTCCTAACATATAATTGATGAATAAAAAGCTAAAAACAATATGTTCACGTAACTTCTTTTTGGTAGGTCAATTTAGAGTTTGGGGATATCCTTAATTTCAAAGGATTTATTACCATCTAAGGGAGTTAGTCCAGTTGTTAAGAGGAGAACCTTTTTATTCTATCAATTTGGGTTTAATTCTTCTACGGATCACTTCGAAAATTAATTCCTGAATGCACCACCCCAATGTAGGGGAGTATGCCCTTAAGATTGTCCGGAAATAGATTTAGTCAAAGTGTGCACAAACCCGGACACCTTGACCTTTATTGCCTCACCCACCACAGACCTAGCTTGCTTTTAGCAGGCCGGATACTTTCCAAGGGCTAAACTGCCTTTTCACTCTCCCTTCTTCATTTTTTTTTTTTTCTTTTTTTCTTTTTTTTTTTCGGAGGAGATAGAGATAGGTAGAGATAAAGGAGGGGGTCTAGAACCCAAAACATAATTTTTATTTTTCTAATTTTTATTTTCTGTGGTTGGGAGAAAGGCAGATCCATTTATATATATGCTTAAATCGCCATAAAATGGTAGAAATAATGTTTTAATATACTTAAAATGTTGAAACATTAAAATTTATAAAAAATAATATTAAAATATTAATATTAGCTATTTCTCTTGAAGCACCTATTTTTAAAGGAGGTAGCAAAATGCTACCTAAGCTAACAACGTACAACTTGCTACCTCAAATTTGTTTGCTAACCCTTTAAGTAGGGTTGTAAAAGGAACCAAGCTACTCGAACTTAACTCGAGATTGGTTCGATATAAAATTTGTTCGAACTCATTTGTGAGATAAATGAGTTGAATTTGAATATAATTTTAAAACTTATTTAAAGTATTACTTGGACTCGGTTCGATAAAAAACTTGTTTGAGTTTGTTTATAAACTAAATGAGCTAAGCTCAAGTTTTACTTCTAAGCTCAGTTAATTTAACGAGCCGAACTTGAGATACCTACCACTTGGCTGGATTCGGCTCGCTTATATACCCTTACCTTTATGAGATGCCCTTAGACTTGTTAGCAAGTTGCAACTAGGACCACCCTTGGCCTAGTAATATCTCTACTCTCTCATTACGTGAGGTTTTATATTTTAACTTTTGAGTCTTCAAACCATTGGTAGGAGATTCTCTTAGACTTGTTGGCAAGTTGCAACCAGGCCCACCCTTGGCTTAATAATATCTCTCCTCTCTTATGAGGTGGAGGTTTCATATTTTGACTTTTGAGTCTTCAAATCATCAGTGCATCTGATAGAAGGGTTTGAAGACAAAGGAAAGATTATCCAGATTGTAGCCTCCCCACCACCCCAAAAAAAATAATAATAATAAAAAAATAAAAAAAATAAATAAATAAAGAGAGAGAGAGAGAGAGAGACAAAATGAAGAAAGAAAGGAGAGAAAAACCTCAAGCAGCTTGTGTCATTCTAGAGGCCTACCCAAGCCTAACTCCACGGCATGAGGAGCTCGACCCAAACGTGGGTTGGGTTGAGTTCTTGGGTTAACCTGGAATGGAAATAATTTTTTTCTTAAAATATTATAATTGTTTAATCTTCATATGTTCCGTATGATTATTTAATTTTCATCTGGACAACCAAATGAACCCTTAAAAACTTATCATATCTCAATGGGCTTTGGTGGTAATTGGCCCAATACTGAGCAAGATCAAGCTTGAGCGTGCTACCATCATTGGCCTGTTACAAGCATGGGCCAACGATCAAATAAATATAAGGGAACGGCTATTGCAACCCCACATTTTTATCACCCCACCCCTCATCCTTTAGGTTTTTAAGGATTTATGCAAAATATGAGAGGTTTTTATGAAAAACCGGCCATGGGGTCGACTAGAAAACATCATTTTGAACAACTTTGTAGAAAAATGTTTTTCCTAAATCTATCGTTTAAATATACTTTTTAGCCATTTACAACCTTTATTTCATTTTTTGCAAAAAGTCTACCTAAACGATAGATTTTGGAAAAACTTTCTTCTACAGAGTTGTTCAAAATGATGTTTTCTAGTGGACCAAGTAACCGGTTTTTGTAAAAACCTTTTATATTTTTCATGAAATCTTAAAAACTAAAAGAAAAGGAGTGGGGTGATAAAAATGGGGTTGCAATAGCCGTTCCCTAAATATAAGGGCCGTGGCAACCTATTGAAGCTCTGTTATTGTTCAGGGCCAATCAGGAAAGACCAGATAACGGAGCTGAGGCTACTGTTGGACCCAGCCAACGTTGAATTCGGTTTATTTCGTTCAAAAGATAGTGGTAGTAGTATCCTTACAATTGGGTTGTCTATGGGCCCAAAATTTCAACTCTAGCCCACACGATTTACAATGGGCTCAGGTGTGCCTACAATGTGACACTACGTAGAATGCACTAACATCTCACGTAAATCCAAACCAATTGACCATTGGGGGCCTCTATTAGCACCCAAAGACTTGCTTTTCATCCCCTACTTATTTTACACTTTTAAGGTTTTATGAAAAATATAGAAAGTTTTCATAAAAACTAATTGTATATTCAATTAGAAAACATCATTTTGAACAATTTTTTAGAAGAAAGTTTTTCCAAAATCTATCATTTAGGTATAATTTTTTTTTGCCATTTATATTTTATTGTCTTCGCTTCGTAAATGATTAAAGAATCCACTTAAACGTAGATTTTGGAAAAACTTTCTTCCAAAAAGTTGTTCAAAATGATGATTTCTAATAGACAGCGCAATCAGTTTTTATGAAAACCTTATATATTTTTCATAAAATCTTAAAGTGTAAAATAAGTGGGGGATGAAAAACAAGTTTTTAGGTGCCAATAAAGACCTCCTTGACCATTATTACCATTCGAACGTATTCACTTTAGTAAACCCGCCCATGGCCCGTTTTCGAGTTTTTGTTGGTTTTCATACCCATGATTATATATAGGTAATGGCTATTGCAACCCCTCATTTTTATCACCCCACCCCCCATCCTTTAGGTTTTTAAGGTTTTATGCAAAATATAAAAGGTTTTTATGAAAACCGGCCATGATGTTCACTAGAAAACATCATTTTGAACAACTTTGTAGAAGAAAGTTTTTCCTAAATCTATCATTTAAATATACTTTTTAGCCATTTATAGCCTTTATTTCATTTTTTGCCAAAAAGTCTACCTAAACGATAGATTTTGGAAAAAACTTTCTTCTGCAAAGTTATTCAAAATGATGTTTTCTAGTAGACCAAGTGCTTGGTTTTTGCAAAAACGTTTTATATTTTTCATAAAATCTTAAAAACTAAAAAGAAAGGGGTGGGATTATAAGAATGGGGGGTTGCAATAGCCGTTCCCTTATATACAACACCGAAAGCAGCCCAACAATGGCCCAAGCGAAGCCCAAAATACACCCATGATGACAGATTTGAGTTTTCATCCAACATATAATTCATAATTCGGGAGTTATTCAAGAAAATATTGAGAATAACTCGAAATAGGATTACGAACATTTTATGAGCAAGAATTAATGTAATTTAACTTATTGAAAAAGATTCGTTTTCATTCCGCAATTTTTGGGAATACATAATTTGGCAAATACCTCGGAAAGTATTAGTAATACGTAGGATATTTAAGGAACAATTTGAGAAAACCCTATTAATTAGGGAACTTCGTCACACCATAGATCACGGTTGTCCATTACACAGGCCCTGAAAATGCTTTTCAACATGCTGCCTCACAAATTGATTATTGGAAATATTTCTCACAACGACGACAACTAGACAGTGATGGTATTTAAAGACAAACCAAAATACATTGGAAATCCATTATTTTTTCAACAACTAGACAAAGCAGATGAATTAGAGTCCATATGTGGTATAATATGAGTTTATGGTCCATAAATGCTCATACGTCGCCCTACATTGCATTGAGCTGCCAATCAACTGAACATTTTGAAGAGAGATGACTTCACAGGTGTTGGATTTCCTAACCAATGTTGCATATGGACTCCAATGGCATCCAGGTACAAGCTGCTCCTCCCATGGAAACCAACCACCTTGCCTTCTGTTGTAGTTGAAGTGAAAAAAGTTCCGATTTCCTCACCAAATGGACCATACTTCCCTCGACTGGAATAAAACGTTAGAGACTTTATAACTTTTGATCCCTCGTCTCTATTGATGGAGCCATAATAACCACATATACAAACGAGAGTTTCATATGGGTAATCCAATTTTATCTGTGAAAAAAATACAACATGAAATATATAAAGGCAAAACTAATTTATGAAATTTTTTTTTTCCTAACTAGAAAAGTAATGAAAACGTTTATTACTCGAGTTGTGGTACTTCCGCCATCACCTCCATGTTTTACAGACCAAACAGATTGTCCATTTCGATCATACTCTATCTGGATTGAGCAAATTGCTTCGGCTCTTCTCAAATAGATCTGCTTTATTCCAGAAAACACTCCATCATCCCACGGTCTCCCTCCATCACCACCCCATGGACCTGGTCCACATGGAGCTGGTTCTTTGACCACCCCACACGCAACCTGAGAAAATCAACAAACTTTAATAAACCAGTATATTTACTTTTTTTTTTTTAAAGAATAAAAGTGATTTGCACATCATTCATGAAATTTGAGAAAGCTAATATTCGAGAAGACTGGCTTTCTCTAATCATATACTCATGTAATGAAATTAAATCATCCTGAACTACCTCTTCTATTGGTCCTCGCTTTGCTAGTACTAATTTATTAGACCACTGTGGATTATCTTCTTCAGCAAAGGCCGCTTCGCTTTGGCTTAATGAGTTGGAAAGAGAACGTATTGGTGGTGTTATTTTCCCTTCTATCACATGAACGCCGATAGCATCAATAAACAATCCTTTCCTCCCATGGATTCCAACAATCTTCCCTTCTTTCATTTTGGTGGAAAACGAGGTTCCTTGTTCCTCTCCAAATGGCCCATACTTCCCTTTCGTGGTGAAGAAAGTGAGTGACTTAATAACAGTTGGCCCCATGAGCATTAAAGGTCCAAAGGTGCCTGTTATATGTGTCAAGATTTCGAACGGATAATCAAAGACTATCTGTGAAAAAAGCACAGTAGAAATGCAAAGAATTATAATACCCTCAAGTTTAAATTTAAACTTAAAAAAAAATAAATAAATAAATAAAATAAAAAATAACACTAGCGTAAATGAAGACTTGTTTCACAAGAGGTTGATTCACCTTGTCATGCTTAAATCCCCCACTCCCACCATGTTTGTTTCCCCATATAGCTTGCCCATCTTGTTCATACAAAACTTTTATTGATACAATTCCAACATTACGCGATAAATTAATTTGCCTAACACCTGTGTAGATTCCATCCTGGAATGCAGTCCCACCATTACCCCCCCAGGGTCCATATGTTACCAAGCCATCGACTTTTGAGGGCACTCTCTCAGTAGCGAGCATCTGAAATTAAGATTCACTAATATTGATCTTGTGCAAGAAACAAAAACAGGAAGATTAATAATAACACCCTTCAAACAAACTACTAGAGATCTCTCACCTTGCCTTTGGGTTCTGCATCACTAAACTCTTGAGAATTAGAAGTTTTCCTCGAGAGAGTGCTCGACAAAGTGTTGCTGTAATCTTCCTTCTGTCTCACGGCAAGAACTATATCATAGCTCTTGCCTACACTGCCTTGCACTATTGAGTAGCCAATTTTCTCAGTCCCATTAGTGACATAACTTTGCGAATGAACCAGAGGTCTGGATGGATTTGTGTCATTAAGGGGCTTCAAATAAGCTCCAATTGCATCAAGATACCAACTGCACTTGCCATGGAATCCAACAATCTTACCTCCAGACATTGGGAATGAGAAATATGTTCCTTCTTCAATACCAAATGGTCCATATGTTTTCCTGTTGCTTTCGAAAGTAAGTGATCGAATAAAGACCCGCCCCCATTCATTCAAGCCACCATAGTATCCATGAATTGAAGTTAAAAACTCATCTGGGTAATCAAGATTGACCTGCAAGATGTAGATCATGAAAATAATTAATAGATTTTAGAAATCTAGTGGTAATTTGGTAGCAACTTAATGAAAATTATTTTCAACCAACTTTATGACAGCTCCCACACCCAATTTTTACAGACATATCTAGATCAGGTTCCAGTTTAATGATCTGAAACAATATTACACTTTATCACTCTGTCTAATTGCCTAGAAGACGCAGGAAGAGAATTGAAAAGTTGGTTGTCTTCTAGGTAATGAAACAGATCATTGACCAGTCATTAAAGGGCATTTTTTTTAGAAGTTTGATCCATACGTACTATAGATTACAACCTGAATAAGTGCATTATGGGTGACCAATAATGGAAAAAGGGGGAAAAATGTCAGACAATCTCTAACTTCAGTGATAACAACAAATCCACCAACACTAGGTCACGGAAATGAGTGTTAATTATATTGCTTTGAAGTGACAATTAAAGATGCACAATAATTATTAATTTCCCCGGGTTTAACATGAATATTGGTAAGTAAAAGACTAAAATACTTCTGTTATTTCGGGGAAGTCGGCTCACTGATTACCTTGATCAGCTGTATTCAAGAGATAACTTCCATGAGAACTAGAAAAGTAAATAAAGAATTAAACAAATGCAAGATGAACCATTGGCGAACCCAACTACTGGAACAAGTGGCGGTTCCCACGACAAGAAGGAACTATCTTTAACCCTTTCCCACTCAGACCAAGTTATTTGAGTCAGCAACTCAGACAGAGTTACATACTAACCTTGCTAGTTTTACTGCCTCCATTTCCACCATGCCTCTCTGACCATACTGAGCTCCCTTTCTTATCATATTCAATCTGAATAGAATCAATGCCTGCTCCGTGAACTATCACCAACTGCCTAACTGTTGAGTACACTCCATCATCCCAACGAATTCCATTTTGACCTCCCCAAGGCCCAACCGATATGGGGGTTTTCTCATCATTCTTGAAACTCTGCAAAACCATCATTCAACTCAATCAGTCAAATAGTGAAATTTGCATAAGCCGTAATAAAACCAAATGCTAAACTATTAAGTACTTGTTACCATATTGCGGTAGCGACCAGAGAGCGAAAGAAGATGAACAGAATAAGCGTGAGGGGGGTGGGATGAGTGTTGCACTGAGCTATAGAGAAGATATGAAAGGAATTTATGAAAGCAAAAAGATTTTGTTTGTAAGGGGATTTCTAGGAAAAAACATATATAGAATTATGTAGAAGCTTATTCAGGTTTCCACTATGGAGGGACAAGTTCAAAGGTAGAGAATCGGATCCCCCAGAGAAACCCCACCAAAAGTGCTATTTCCTGGGAAAAGTTCAAAGTATGCTAAGTTTTCCCCTTTTTTCCTTTTTGTTTCTTTATAGGCATTTTCAGAAATGTGAAATCAAATTAGGAGCTGCTTGCAATTTATACAAGCAGCTCGGCTCAGCTCCTCCGTAGGTGCAAAACATTAATTACTCCCTGCATCCAATTTCCAATATATTTTTAGTTCAAAAAATTATTTTTGGAATAGAATATTTACAAAATCCTCATGAATACAATTAAACCTTACTTTATTGTATCTACATGAGTGTCATCTTTCTTAATCTTACGTACGTTCCTAATAGACTCTTAAAAGTCTCGTTTCACTATTTTTCTTTTACCTATTCCTATTACCAGAGGCCACTTTTGGACCTTCTAAGACTTGTACTTGAATCAAATCACTTGTGTAGTTATGTCTGGTGCAGTTCTTGCTTTTTGTTGCCTAAGACCAAACTAGCACACTCGATCAACTTAAACCCTACTATTATTTAGTTCAATTTGACAATTATCTACTAGGAAATGAAATTTTTTTTTTCGGTGCAACTAGGAAATGAACTTTGAATTTTCTTAAAAATTACCTGTGAGCTTAACTACACCATGGCTTCACTGTCTACAATATAATAGACAAATAACTAATTGCATAATTGTTGAGAATCGACTTGTGCTTAGGAGATTTTAACTTTAACCAAAGGGATGCTCCAAGTTGAAGAGGCTCACATTCCCACCAGCTGTTTGAAGCACTGATAAGTACTTGTTATATTCCATATTTTAGAAAGGGTCCATTCATTGTAATTATCTCCATATAGTCCTTGTTAGCTGTACCAGTCATCCTGAAACAAGTATAATTTACTGGAACATAAATAACAGAATAGTTGAATTAGTAGAGAAATGAAAAAGCAGATGCACTAAAGAAAGATGGGAGCTTCCTCTTAAGTGGAGTACCTGTCCACAAAAATGCGGTCAAGGCCTTTGGGCAAGGAATGTTGATCGCTAATTAAATTCTGCTTATCTACTATAATGCTATGGCAGGTGGAATGTAAGCAAATAATGACTTGGTTCATTCACCAAGCTGTTCTTCCAGAACTTCTTTAAGAATGTCAAAAAGATTAAAAGAAAAAAAAAGATACGGTTCATAAATAAGTTTTTGGCTTGGTGTGACGTGGAAGAATATACACCTGCAAACTCATTAACCATTGCAAGAGTAAATGATAAGAGTAAAGTGAAGCTGGGTTAACAGAAAATAAGAAAAGGACAGAGAAATAAAAGCTAAAATGTAGGTGTGAATGTATATTAGACTATTAGTATTAAAGTATGCCAACACATAATTCTGCCCTCTGAAATGTTAAGTAAGTCATTAAGTTTTATAATTCCTAAAAATGGCACAATTTACCAATGACTTCACAAAGAAAGAATTCATGTTTCATACAACAAGCTTAGTTCCCAAGCAACAGAAATTTTAACCAGAAAAACAGCGGCAAGGCTAATAAAAAAACATCCATGGCATGTAAATTGGGTCATGATTGACACCACTTCACAGCATCAACAAAAACATTTTAATAGGTCATGTAGATAATTACTCCCTTGCGAAACACTTTAGACTTGCAAACTAAATTACCATTCCAATAACAAATTAAAACTGTACCTGTCAACATAATGGACTCAGGTGGGATAGAGGCATATCTTGTTGCAGCAATTGCCGAGTGTACACATTGGAATCTCTACTGTTGTTGAAATAACTGCTTGCTCGCCAGCTCAATTTCTTTATATACTGACGAAAATAATATTCAAAGTTGCAAACAATTGAGTTTAATATATCATGATCAAAAGCTAAGTGCCCAAAAAATCGCATTTTCTGAATTATTTTCATTTAATAACCATAGCAGATGACAGCTTGAATATAATTTTGATCCCTCAAAGTCTCCAACAAGTCTTTACATTTTCCTTGAAACCAACCTCATGACCATTGCATTTTTACTTTACCAATAGTCACCACAAGAACAATGCCCATCTTTAAAATGGTGAAAGCACTTCGAGTCGTTCAAGTATATTTCACACCCATATGTGAGGGAAATATATTTGGCACTCTGATGGCAATCTCCACACATTCTCAGATTCTTCACAATCCGTATGCTTTGGGGTGCAGAAGGAGAGCCAATGAGGGCAAAAGCAAATGCAACTTTTTCACTGTGGAACCCACAAATGTCTTCCTTTTCTTCCTCAACATAGAGCGTGTCATGGAAATCAGGTGCTTTGACTTTTTCTGCTATATTTTCTATCCAAGAATATAAAAGGTCTGAATACGGCTTAGACCGATCACCTGCAACAAAAGTATGTACAGTGTTTTTAACTTCAATCCAGCTTCTCCCGAAGGACTTTTTATCTTCGTTCCCTTTTTCAGGCTTTCTCACTTTTGAAGCATCATCAGACTTCCCACATAAAGCATATGTCTGTAAAATTAACTCATATATTAAAAAATTTCCAGGATCCAATTCAAGCAAATGTTCCCCTGCATGGGCTGCCAAGCCAATATTCCCATGAATCCTACAGGCAGTTAGCAAGGCATCCCAAACAGAGGAGTCCGGTCCTATGGTCATTCCTTCAATGAACTCAATTGCTTCTTCAAGCCTACCTGAACGACCAAATAAATCTACCATAGCTGAATAATGCTCAAAACCTGGGGAAATTTGATAATCTTCAGTCATGCTAGAAAAAAATCTCTTCCCCTCATCCACCATTCCAGCAAGACTATGTGCAAAGATTATACTCACAAAAGTACCTCTGTTTGGCTTAAGTCCCACCTTTCTCATCTGATCACATAGATAAAGTGCAGAATCTGGAGAACCATGTAAAACATAGCCACCAATTAACGAGTTCCAGGTGATGATATCTTTAAACAACATCCCATCAAATATGGTTCTCGAATAAACTATATTCCCAGATTTGGCATAAGTATCTATAAGCGAATTTGCAACAGAGAGCTCAGACTCTAAATTTCTGCGTAATACACAACCATGGATCTCTTTTACCTTTTTTGATGCAACTAAGTTCGCACACGCAGGTAAGACACTCAACATGGTAACTGGATTGGGTGCAACATTGAAAAGCTGCATTTGTCGAAATATCCCGAATGCCTTGTTTTTGTGCCCATTTTGCAGGTAACCAGAAATAAGAGAGTTCCATGATGCTGTATTCCACTTTATCCCATCTTTTTCCATTTTCTGGAAAAGATCCATGGCTTGATCCTCATCTCTATTCTGCATATATCCCGAGATCATCACATTCCATGTGACAGTATTAGGTTGTATGTCAGATTCCTGCATTTTCATGAAGAGATCGTAGGCTTTACCACAGTAGCCAGCTTGGCAGTACCCTCCAATCATTGAGTTCCATGAGTAAACATCCTTCTCTGAGACCATATCAAACACTCTCTGAGCAGCTTCAAGTTCCCCGCACTTGGAATACATGTCGATGAGTGAATTCCCAACCAGTACATCTTTAATAAATCCAATCTTAACCGCAACTGAATGGAGTTCTTTCCCCTTATTTAGAGCTTTTAGAGATGCACATGCTGATGTTGCGCTTGTAACGGTAACCCCGCTTGGTTCAACTCCAGCCAAAACCATCTCTCGAAACAATTCCAATGCCTGACTTCTCCTATTGTTTTGTGCAAACCCCGAAATCATAGAAGTCCAAGTAAACACATCAGGAGAAATCCCAAAACTCTCCATCTTCCTCATCAATTCCATTGCTACATCACAATCCCCAGACCGGCTATAACTAGCTATCAATATATTCCAAGTTACCAAACCCGGTTCAATTACTTCGCTCATTGCATCAAACAATCCGTGTGCTTCTTCAATCTCACCCCTTCGACAATATCCAGATATCATTGAATTCCAAGCCACCCTATCCCTACCATCCATGTTCTTAAAAAACCTTTGCGCGCAACTCAACCTCCCGCATTTCACATACACAGCCAAAATTGAATTGCTGACGCGGGTGTGACAGCACAACCCACATCGAATCACCAACGAATGTATTAATTTCCCAGTCTCAAAATCTCCAGAATTCCCACAAGCCTGCAATATCTTCGGAAAAAGAAAGTCATCAGGAACCACACCATCTTCCATCATAGTAAAGAAAAGCTCCACAACTTCTCTCCACCTCTGCTCTCTAGAGCACGCACCAATGATAGCCGACCAAGTGTACAAATCCCTCTCCCGCATTTCGTCAAACACTTTACGTGCATCCTTCAGACACCCACATTTTGCATACATACTCACCAGCTTAGTCTCAATGAATGGTTCTACCTCTTCCAACAAACCAATCCGGGCATGGATCTTACGACCCAATTGGATAGAGTCCGAATCAATGCAAGACTGTAGTAAGTGTGCATAAGTGTTGGGGTTTAGCTTTGACCCACGTTGGGCAATGGCGTCAAGAGCCGTTATGGCTTCGCTGAGGCGTCCATTTTTGCAGAGGTAGTTCAGATGGGTGTCTATGGTTTTGGGGTGTGATGGCGGGTGGGTTTTGGTGAAAGAGATGGTGGATTTGATGGGTTTGGATGAGAATTTGGATGGGGTTTCTTGTTTGGAGGGAATTGGGATGGGAGGTCTTGATGTGCTGGGCAGGATTAGGTTCTCCATTGTTCTGAACAATTTTCTCTTCTTTTTTGAAATTTGGGTACTCACTGGGAAGGGTAACGGGCAGGTTGAACTTCACCAGCAAAAAATTGAATAAAAAAAAGGCGCAGGTTGAACGAGTGTAGATACGGGGTCGAAACACTGCCACGCGTCCCAGGAGAGAAATCTTGTGCAGTCGTTTAGTTGAAGGTTGGAATCCTTTCGCTAAATATATGAAGCCCTGTAAAGATGGAATGGAAGAGTGCTTTGATTGAGAAATAAGTCATTCATGAGAAATAAGTCGTTCATTTGGCAATATATATATATGATAAGAGAAAACATATACTCATGCAGAATTAAAATTAAAATCTTTATAAATCTTATATCCCTATTAGGATGGGTCATGCTATTAAATCTAAGGCCATTGACTAATTTGAATTTTAAAAGAATACTTATTCTCTAAAATAGTAAAATATCTTATAATATATGTCAATTAAATTTAAAAGAAATAAACAAAATAAATTAAATAATTAAATCAAAATAATCATTGGTGCAATGTTAAAAGAAAAAAAAAATTAAAATGCTAACACCGCTTTAATTACACTGAAAGCGGTATTAGTAACGCCGCGTTTATTACACAAAAAGCAATGTTGCTAAAACCGCTTTAAGTGTATTAGTAACCTGCTTTCCGTGTACTAAAAAGCAACCTTACTAGCACCGTTTTCCGTGTATTAAAAGTTGTATTAATAACACCGCTTTCAGGATAATAAAAGCGACATTACTAACACCACTTTATTTCAAGGTTTTTTTTTTTTTTTTTTTGGCACATATAGCATAGTAGAAAAAAAAAAAAACAATTGTGCTTTATACTCCCTCCATCCCATAAAAATAGGCCATGTCAAAACATGGAGTTTAAGAAAATGTCATCATTGCATTGACTTGTCATTTATTAATCTCCATCTTTTTAAAAATACCCTATTCTTCTTTGTATTGGGTTTTGTGTTGAAAGTAATTATTGAAAGGGTAAATTGCACTTAAGGATTCAGAGTTTGGACCATGTTTCACTTAAGGGTCTAGATTTTCAATTGTGTCAGTTTGGTACCCAATCTCAACGTTGACCAAAAATCATAGAAGGTGTTAACGGCAATGTTGAAATGACCTTAATGCCCCCAAGAAAACGCAGATTTTTCTCTTGCCTCTCTCTCCTCTGTTCTCTTGCTTTCTCAGTTCTCCATCCTTTGTTCCTTCCCTCTTCTTCTCTTCCCTTTCTTTCTTTTTCTTTTTTTTCTTTTCCATTTTCTCTCTTGACTTTCTCTCCCTTCCTCCATTTCTCTCATCTATTGATACATTATTAAAAAAAAAATGGTGCGGCCATGGCCACTAGATTAAGACTATGGTTGCCGGCAACCATTATTTTGATTTTGATTTTTTTTTTTTGGCGCTGGGAATGGCTACTACTGGCCATGTAGGGAAATCGAGGGGTCTTGAGGGAGGCTGGAGTGCGCGGTGGTGCTTCTTCAGTGAGATTTGAAGGTGGTGACTGGAAAAACTAGATCTGGTTCATTTTTTTTCTTTTCTTTTTTTTTCTTTCCTGGGTTTCTTCTACCCTTTATTTTTTATTTTTTATTTTTTTTTGGTATGAATTTTTGTAGCTCTTTTGGGTTTGGTTTTGGATGATTTTTGCTACAGTTTTCAAGTTGGTTTTGGATGAAATTTGCTGCTATTTTTGGGGTTGGTTTTGGATAATTATTGTCGGTGCTTTCGGATTGGTTGTGAATGATTTTTGGTGGTGAATTTGGGAAGGAATGAGGGTCGACTGTGATTGGGGTTTGTTGTTGACAGTGGAGCGGAGATGGGTGTGGTTGCATTGTACAACAATGTTGGTGGGGTGTGGAGTTCGAACACAGTGTGTTTAATTTCAAATCACCCAATCAGCAATGGTGGGTTTCAAATCAAACCAATTGCCGATGCCGGCGATGAAGCATGGGAGTTCATGGGTGGAGTTGGCCGAAGTAGGGAGTAGGGAAGGACAAAATGGGGATAATGTAATTTCAATTTGGTCACATGCACGGCATGCTTTGGGTACCAAATTGACGCAATTAAAACTGTGGACCCTTAAGTGAAACATGGCCCAAACCCTGGACCTTTAAGTGCAATTTACCCTTATTGAAATAACAAAGAGTGGACTTTTTGGCCATTTAAGTAAACATTTTGGTCATTTATAGTCATTTTTGGCCAAAAAGTCAACTTAAACTATGTATATTGAAAAAACTTTTTTCTGCAAAGTTGTTCAAAATTATGTTTATGCTTACTTTTCATAAAAATCTTTTATTGGGTTTACTCATTTCAGCCGAAAATATATTTTTTACTCCCTCTATCCAACAAAAATAAGTCACATTTGACAAAACACGGAATTTAAAAAAAGACCATTATTGCATTGATTTGTCATTTATTAAATTCTACTTTTTCAAAAATACATTCTCTTTTTTGGTATTAGGTTTTGTATTTAAAATAATTATTGAAATAATAAGGGGTAGAGTCAAAAATTTTAAAAAAAAATTGATTTGACTTTTCAAAGTACACAAACATTTTGGGACACAACTATCATTACGTATTATTAGTATAGACCCAAACTCCACAAAAAGTAAATCTAAGACACCTTATGTGATCAAGCTTTAAAAATTAAATATATAAAAAAAAAATCCACTAAGGATACTTAGTCACACGATCTCATTAATTCGACGTGTAATGGAATAATTAAATCCATTGATAGTGTTACCCAACTTTCACATGATCGAACTCAACTTTCAACGATTTGCATGTTTTATGCAACATTACAATAGATTGGAAAACTCAAGTACTATAGAAACTAGTGAAGAAGCCATTCAACTTTTGTGAGACAACCGAATAGGCCCTAAAGGGTCATACTTTCACATCGATTGAGGTAGAAATTGTCTAATCTCATTGCATTGGCCAGAGACATATAAGGCATTAAGGGGCAATAGAAGTGCCCCTAGTAAATTTATTATAAACCATAATGTATCACATTGTTATTGCTCGAGTAGATTTCCATACTCCATGCATACTTGGCCTATTGACCATAAATGCCATTTTGCAAGTCATTAACCAACTGCTAATGTGCTTCATGCACTTAGGTAAAGATCTTATTGAGCATCATTTTGATGGGTCCTCGCTCGCCATTCCAGTTTTGCATATGGACTCCAATTGCATCCAGGTAACAGCCACTCCTTCCATGGAATCCGACCATCTTTCCATCAGTCTTTGAAGAAGCAAAAAATGTGCCAGTCTCCTCCCCATAGGGTCCATACTTCCCTCTATTGCTATAAAATGTGAGAGATTTTATAACTTTTGTGCATCCATCTCCAGGGAGTGAGCCATAATAGCCACTCAAGTGAGTAAGGACTTCATGCGGGTACTCGAATTTGATCTGTTTTGTCCAAAAAAAAAAAAAGATTTAAAATTAACCATAAACATTTAAGATTATGATGAAAAAGAACATCGAAAATTAGTATTTGAAATTTGAGAAACTAGTAAATTACAATGTGGGAGCTGCCATCGCTGCTGCCTCCATGTTTAACCGACCAGTTGGATTGCCCGTTTCGGTCATACTCAATTTGTAGAGAAAAAATGGCTTCTCCTTTTGTCAAGATTATCTTTCTAACACCAGAAAATACTCCATCATCCCAGTGCTTGCCACCATCCCCACCCCATGGGCCTGGTCCACATGGGGCTGGTCCCTTCACCACCCAAGGAACACCCTATAATGACAAATAATATCACTATATGAGATATATGTACATATCATAGCAATGTATAGACTTTTAGCCACACCTATAATTGGGGTAATTGCAAATTTTTTGATAACAAGAAAACCTTTCAGACAAACCTCGGATCCACATAAGATCTTATAACCCATATGGACCAAATAAGTTTAAAGTCCATGGAAACTATGAAACTTTGTGTAGGTGGCTCCAAGGGGTTAGCAAACTGGGGGTAATCGCAAATTAAAACCCACTATAGCCCACAAGTTAGTGTTAGCAAAATTTAAGTGCAGGGCGTGTTTGTTAGGCCTCTAAAGAACGTCTACCTCACAAATTCTCAAGTCATTCATGTTGAATGTGTCGGAAGAAGGCCGAGATAGCGACGCTCTCCCTTCGAGGACGTGGACTCCAATACCATCGATGAACCATCCTTTTCTGCCATGGAATCCGGCGATAACCCCATCCTTAGAGCCAGAGGAGAAGGAGATTCCTTGCTCTTCCCCAAATGGTCCATACCTCCTTTTGTTGGTGTGAAATGTGAGGGATTTGACCACGGTAGGTCCTCTAAAGATTGTTGATCCATAATACCCAGTAATGTGAGTCAATACCTCTGATGGATAATCCAAAGTCATCTGTTCAAATTTGACCAAAACATAAGTACACAAACTCGGTGAATTACATCAACAATCTTTTCTTTTATTTTTTGGTGGCTATGTGTAGGATGGAGAGGCATAAAAGTCACAAGACGACACTATAATATGACTAAATAAAAATGATGAAATAGCATATAAGACTGGTCACCTTGTCCAATCTAATTCCTCCACTTCCGCCATTTTTGTTACCCCATATAGCCTGGCCATTTAGATCATAACAGGCTTTAATGGAGGTAATACCTCCATAGCGAGTCACATAAATTTCTCGAACGCCCGTATAGACTCCATCGTCAAATAGCATTCCACCATTACCACCCCACGGTCCATGTGACACAGCCCGCTTATTGTTCGAGGATCCTTTCCCGGTTTGGGCAGCAAAAACCATCTATTCAAAAAAAAAAGATGCAGTAACAAAATATTGAACATCAAATGTTAGAAAGAAAATGCTCCATACCGCTGAAAAATAAAAATGTTACCCACCTTGTCTTTGATTTCAACTTCGCCAAAAACTTGGTTACCGTAAGCTTGTCCTGTGACTTTACTTGGAGCAAAGATGTTGTCTGCCTCTTCTCTTACACCAAGCACTGTGTCATAGCACTTGGTTTTTTCAGTAACACCATTGCTTACATAGTTTTGCGATGAGGTCACATTAATGGACGGATTTCGCTGCAGGAGAGGCTTTAAGTACACTCCGATGGAGTCGAGGTAGCAACTGCTGCGGCCATGGAACCCCACTACCTTGCCGCCGGTTATCGGAAAGGAGAATTGGGCTCCTTGTTGAAACCCAAAAGGTCCATATCTTTTTCTATTGCTTTCGATTGTGAGTGATCGAACAAGGACAGGACCACATTCAACCACAGAACCATAGTGGCCACTAATTGAAATGAGGAACTCATCTGGATAATCCATCTTGACCTGCGAGAAATGAACCATCACAGGAGTACGATCGTTAAATATCACATTCTTCATTAAGAAAAAGTATTAAATACAACACAAAGGAATAGCTCAGCTGAGAAGAGACTATGTCTCAGGAAGCAGTTGGGAGTCTTGAGTTTGACTCTTCTCAACTACTTAGAGCTAACCCAACAAGATTTCATGGTTCTCATGAGTATTAGGCTTGCTTAGTCCAATAGAATTTGGGAGTTTACATCAGCCTGAGGTTTACTTGAAGGGCTTACCCCCAAAAAAAAGGTATGAGATATAGGCAATTAGCATCATAAATTACAAAAACAATGTGAAATAGCTTTGTGGTAATAGTAAGAGAAAATTGGCAATAACCCCATTTGGAAAAACCTCTTCGGGGTGCAATTTGGGACGGTCCAAACTAAGAACCGAATCAACTCAGCTAATTCGGTTCAATTCAATTCTAAAATTTGCATAACCAATTAAAGAGGTCGGCCCAGTTCAGTTAAAAGAGGTTGGTTCAATTCTCTGTTTCATTCAAGCCATAAAATTTCGTTTATTTTTCACTGACTAAAAAAAAAAACCCCGAGTATGGAAAAGTACATTCAGATATGTAATGGGACTGACCTTATCTGTGTTGGTACCACCACTCCCACCATGCTTATTCGACCACACGGAGCATCCCCTTTTGTCATACTCAATCTGAATGGAGTCAATGGCAGCTCCATGGTTGATCACCACTTGCCTTACTGTGCAGAAAACTCCATCATCCCACCTAGCTCCATTCTGGCCTCCCGAAGGACCAACCGAAATGTGACTCTTCCCGTGTCCATCACAACTCTGTGTCACCATAATTCAGATGCTGTCAATCACAAAATCCACGCAACGAAACAAAATGAAACTAAAAATGATGTAATGCACAGTTGATAAATTAGTTCAGCTTCATCATAAATTGAAGAACCTATAAGAAAAGCATAACTAGTAATTCATTTACCATTGTATTCCAAGGATTGGAAGAAACAATGGAACCCAAGTGCAAAGGATGAGATTTTGAGAGTTGTATGGCAAGTTGAACAGATGGTGTGGGAGATTTTTATAGAGCAAACTACAATTCATTTTTTATAGTAAAGGAAGCTTATTCCTGTCTCCAATATCGACCCAAAAGAAATAAAGGAGGATGGAAAGGAAAGATCTCTTAAAAAAAAAAAAATGAATGGAAGACGAACCAACTCTATCACAACCTCCACGAATGTGCCTTTTAGTCCATGGGCTTTGAGCCTAGTGACATATCTTCTTTGTTGAACGAGAAAAATTTCTGATGGTTATGGGTTCGAATCTCTGACACCACGTTAAGGTTTCAACTTAAAATTGAAATTGTTATAGAAAGGGAATAAATAGGAAAATAAAATCATTTCAAACTCAATATTTGAGTGATGTGCAAATTTTCAACAATTCTAGTATTTTCCCATCAGGCATGGGGGCAGATAATTAGATGAGTTGGTAATTGCCTTCGCCTAAATGTTCTATTTGTAGCGATAATATTTTTCCTTTCACATATATTTTGATTGGTTTTGAAGGTTTCTCATCAAGATGAAAATAGAATCAAAATTTGTAATTACAATCATAAATGAAAGTAATTCTATGAGCATGTTTGGTTGACCAAATGAAAATTAAACAATCCTAGTGTTTTTAAAATAATATTAGCAGCACAAAATCATCACTTTGAGTTAAATTGATTTAAAAAGTTGGAATCAACTAAAGTCATTATATTTTAAGATCAATTTTTAAAAATTTATAAAATGTTATTATTTTGAATTTTTAACGCTCATTTGCGATGTTGACTATCATTCTCTTAAAATTTTACGTTCAAGCCAATAGATTTGAGTGTTTAATACAATGTAAAATCCACCAAAATTATTTAATTTCCATTTAAACGTCCAAATAGGCCCTAAGAGAGTAAAAAATTGAAATGTATACTTAGTTAATAAAAATAAAATACAAGAAAGCCATAAAAGAGGATAGCATTTTTGAAGAATCCATTACAATTAAATAATAATGATGATGGAGAATTTTGGAAACAAATAGAATGCAAAATGTATGGTGGAGGTCCAAAGAAAAATTCTCTTCCCTCAATAATATTTTGAATCGAAGGGAACCAAATAATGTAATAGTGTTATATGCCCACACCACAGGTGAAACACGCATCAGCCCATCTTTATCTTGCGATTAGGGTTCCGGACTTCCGGGTGTCAACAACGCCGTCTTCCCTCCACCGTCGTCGACTCGCCGGCCACCTCCTTCGCCGTCGCCGCCCTCCACCGTCCGATTAGGGGTAGGTGTAGATTGTATCAAATATCAAAGGTACCTTTCGCTGCTACATAATCGTTTGTAGGATGTTTGGACATGGGCATTGGGCAAAACGCGGACTTAGCTGACCACTACGCAGGACAGAGCTGAGTCCAGCTTGGCCTCCATCCCATAGTGAATAGGCCCAGGCCCAAGCCCAACACTGAAGGTATGGTGTTATGTGCTAACCCATTGAACTCGTGGAGTTTACTAGCCCAGTCTGAATAATTACATGTGAATATGTGATAAATGGAGTCATAACCATCATGTTATAAAAAATACCTCTACTTTAAACGCCCAAAAAAAAAAAAAAAAAAAAATTCCTTTATTTTAAATTTTCATTCTTATTTGTGTTGATAACCAATGCTTTAAAAATGGATTTGAGTCTTCGACAGTCAATACTATATAAATTTATTATATTATAATCATTTAATTTTCATCTAAATAATCAAACGTCTCTTTGTTCACTGGTGAAAGATTACTTAGATCCTCTATGCTCTAAAGCCTAAATGTGGGACACAGGTGGCACGTAATTATAAGGGTTCTAATGCTTCATGATAATTGGACAAGTCCCTTTTGAAGCGAATCCGATAATATGAACTTTTTTACTTTAAAAGTTTCCTATGCCTACATAGAATAAAAAAGATCCAATGACTGAAAAAGAAATAAATCATATATGTAGTCTGATCAACGATCCTCATTATTGAATCTTAACGTCAATGTGGGGCTGGGCCCTTTTAATCTCTTGTCATATTGTCTTTTTTCTTTCTTCTTTTTGGTAAAATGGAAATTGCATTAAGATAGATTAGCTTGTCATCTTGTCAACAACATTTGAGAGCATTCTTACACTACTCTCCTAAAAAATGTTACGTAGAGGCGTGGTCACGTACTAATCATCAATCCGTCTTTTATTTGTTGTTAGGTCCTCTTCATTTAAAAATTAGAGCCCTGAATCCTAATCCATAGGTGAGATCACTTCGATAAATATGGGAGTAATTCTTTGATTTGAAAGATATTCTCATTAGTCCTTTAAAATTCTTGTTTAACATTTTAATCTTTTAAGCAAATTATCAATTATTAATAAAATTTTGGGGGCCATATATAACTGCAACCCTCAAAATTTTCCCTTCAATCAGGTACATTATCTTGTACCTTTTTTTTTCCTTTTTTAGAAAAATACCAAAGTTTTTTATTTCATCTACTATATTTGTATACAGGATTATACGTCGACAATGATATGATTATAATTGACAGATAATGTGAGTCTCTTTTACTTTAAAAATGAAAAAAAAAAATAATGGTCACACCAACCAATAGATGAATCTATATCTCCATCCTGTGATTGTATATAACAGGGTAATTTTTATTTTTTTCATTTTTTATTTTCTATTTTCTAGACTAGCACATGAATTTTAATCATGGCACTCTCTCTGACGCCACCTTATTTTTTCTTTTTTTTTTTTTGGATAAGCACGTGATATGAGGTGCGTGATGTTGAAGGGAGACATGGTGCATGCATAAATGTGACAAACTTTATCTCGAAGAAATGGAGAAGCAGCTGGCTCAACCGCCGTAAACGCAACGGAGATCTAGCGATCCAGCATCCAGCCGGACCAAATTAATATTTCAAGGTAGTGGAGACTGGAGAGGGACATACGGCAGACGAGCAGTGTCTGGTCACTCACCGGTTCACTAGTATCGAATAATTTCTTCCCATATTTTTTTATATGGGATAAGACCGTGGAAAGGATAAGCCAGGATCTTTTGTCTGGATACTTAAATATTTAGGTTTATCTAATAATTTTAAAATTTTCAATTTTAAACTCGTAAGTGTGTTTTCTTTTTATAGGCATTAGATTATCGAAACATATTCAAACACTCAAGCAAAGGATTTTTTCTCGGAAAGGGCCTACTCATTGTCTATCTCTCTTACAAATTACCCATATATTAACTTCTTCTTTTTTCCTTCCAAAAAAAAAAAAAAAAAACTCCGTAGTTAGTACTCTCTTTGTTCTTAATTGACCGTCATTCTTTTTAAAAAAAACAGGCTTTTTAAGAAAACCTTATTAAATACTTTCTCATCAATATATATATTTTGTTATTTTAATTTTGCCTTTAAGTGTACAAATCATTAGAAAAGAAAGAACACCTTTTTAGTTTTTAATGGTATTTTAGGAAATAAAATAAAAAAAAATTTATAATTTTTGAAATATGATAATAATTTTAAAACATCTCAAAAAAAAATAGGTCAATTGTTTAAGAATGAAAGGAGTATAAATTTTCGTCATGAATTTTAATAAATGATGGAGTTGGGGTGATAGCAGGTGATAAATATACGTGGGCTTACCTGTACTGTTATGCAGTTCTACCTACCAAACTTGTAATTTTAAACTTCCCATTCGTGCAAAATATTATTCTTAAATATACTAGACTCGTCAGCGGGTGATATATGTGGTATGATGGTGTCCACCTCAACAGCTTAACCTTTTTCATTTTTGTGAATTATAATATTCTCTTCAATCGGCACATCAATCAATGAAACAAAATAGATAAAATAAATTAATAAGTTTTAAAGAAATAAATTTATTAACCGAACACAATAATAATAATAAATAATGAGCCAAAATGAAAATATAAATTTTATTTATGTTTGCCCAATCCTGTAATCCAGATGGCACCATCAGAATTTGACCACACAACCACTCATGTATAGAAAAACAAATTCGCTGAAAATGTGTTTTGTGGACTCATGATTCACGAGTGAAGGCATTTGGACACACCGACACTCAGTTGTGAGCCCCCACACTGCCACAGTGCCAATGACTCCATGCGGACCCCATCTACCCTTCCATTCTCGTGAGCCGAATACTGATTGATTGAAAATTTGAAAGCATCTTCCGTTCCCATTCTTTGGAGACCCCCGGCCCCACTCCTTGCTGCACCTTCCACTACTCACCCTAGCTTTACATTTTCCATCAAATATATATCTATATATATATATTTTTTGATAAAGCCATAATTAATTTATTGAGACCAATCAAAATCAAGGAATCATATCTTAGTTAATCATTAGGTTTGAAATGACAAGATTAACCCTTCCAGGCTTCCAAATCCATTTCACTCCCCATCATCTGAGAAATGGGGCAAACGAATAAATAAACAAATAAACTTTTGCCTCTTTTTTTAATCACAAAAATAAATAAATAAATAAATAAAATTTATACATATATTTGGACATTGTTGTGTGGGTCAATCCTACTTAGAGCTTGTGTTTATTATCACCTAATCAATTCTATTAGATTTTGGTTACTAGTGTGGATCATGCATACAAAAAAACAAACGGTAGGTGAATTAGGCCAGGCAATGATAAATAGGAAAAAGGATAGAACCCCTCACCGACACCCTTTTTTTAAATCAAAGAATCAAAAAGGAGGAAAGAGGACATGACATGGTAATACCTTTTTGGCCACTAATTAAAATTTTACTCCATTTAATACTTGTAAACGGGGTTGGCAACCCTGATTTGTATAAAATATCCGGTGATTCACTATAATGCAATGATGTTGATTTCGTGTTTGCAGATCAAACACGTCAACCATAAATTAATACAAGAGGGACTGCTGTAAGTAGGAAGTGCAACTCAGATTTGGACGCATTGGGATTTCTTAATATTTCTTAATCCCATTTCTTTTAGATTAGTGTCATTTTTGGATAAAATCTCACGACTTCCAGTGAAGATTAATAACATACTGCAAGCAAGTTGACTTCGAAATTAGAACTCATCCATGTCAATTATAAATAGACATCGCAACAAAAATAGTACAAACTTTAAACTTCATGTTCATACCAAATTTGCTCGCTTTTTTTTTTTTTTTTTTCTTCAGGTCAAACATGGGAATCCCAGTTCTACTCCTATCTGATAATGATGGGATTAACATTCGAAGTCAGGATTTTCAATTTCTCAGTCATGGTCCTATATCATCTATGTTACTCTCATGGGTTAAATGACCTATTATTTGCCTAAATCTTGAGTTTGATGTAATGGGTCATAACTCGTAATTTAATACAGCAAATGAATCTTGAGTTTGATATTATGGGTTATAATTTAATATAGCAATCCATCTGGAAATATAAATTTTATGGGTGGAGCACTTTCCGCATAGATTTAGGATTACAGTGCCCTAATTTAGAGGCAACATGCCCTTGGTGAAATGGGAAGGGTAATAAAGAAGGAACTAATAATGTGGAGACTGGAGATCGAGATTAGTATGATTATAGGGAGTCTTTAATTCAAACCCAGATCCGAAATTTGCTCTAAGTAGAGGACTGCTGTCAATAGTTCACGGTAAACGAGCAAGGGCCCGCTGTCTTAGGGTTCCACTCTTTTGCCATCCTTTCTTCCTCGTTAACATTTTGTGCGCCCTCAGAAACACTGACTTTCATAAGCCCTTGCCTAGCCAAAAATGATTTTTTTTTTTTTTTAAAAGGAATTTTATAAGCCCTTTACCAGATGGTGCAGGTTGGCATGGAATGATGGACCTGATCACCCAATTACTGAGCCACAGGTTTTTTATTTTTATTTTATATTTTATGTAATAACAAAAGTTACCAAACTCGAGATAAGCAAGCATACACCCCACCTCTCTCTCTCTCTCTCTCTCTCTCTCTCTCTCTCTCTCTTTTTTTTTTTTTTTTTTTTTTTGGTAAATCGGAATTGCATTAAATAAACTTAGCCGTGCATAATCATAAGGTATAAAACCCCTTGAGCATAAGTGTATATTATAGACTATAGAAGGAGGGTGAGAAAAAACAGTGAAAACTTTACTTTGGAGGTGTCCTTTCTTAGCTATTACATCCCACATGCATTTGCTTCACGATAGCAGTGCTTAATAGTGATTTCCCAATCCAAGTTGAAGAGCAACCTGCAATCAGATATAAGAGCACCATGTGGGTGAAGCTCATCATAATGGGAGGAAATGAGAGATAATAGATCTTTAGCATCCACTTCAATTTGTAGTTTTCTTATGCTTTTGGTAAATGTTAATTGTAACCCATCTCTAAGGGCCCATAATTCAACTGCCACACTTATACTGTGTTCCACATTTCGAATGAATCTAATCATCCAAGTACCATTGTGATCTTTAATCACACTTCCAGTTCCACTTGGTCTCGGGTTTCCAAAGGAAGACCCATCAATGTTGAGCTTAGCCCAAGGGAAAGGAGGGGGACCCCATCCAATAAAGATGTATTTATTTTTCATTCTAGGAGTTGGAGTACCCTTAATGGCGAAAAATTCACTGGCATGAGCAATGCAAGTTTTAATAACAAGGTGGGTGAGAATCTTACTACCAACGAAAACAAATTTATTCCTGTTAAGCCAAAGTAACCAACAAGCATGAGCAAAAACGAGGTACCAAGGTATAACACACCTCACCTCTCATTGCCATCAAGAAAGCATACAGGGGGATACCCCAAGAGCAAGAAGGCTAGTGGTATATATATCTTCATATTTCTTATACACTCATTTAAATTTATTTTATTTTATTTTTTTAATGTAAAATCATGAACAAAAACATTAAAAAACCGATCAAATGGTTTTAAATTTCATTATTCAATGTCTATCAAACTTGAAAAGCGACACTATAATTTAAAAGCAATTAATTTTGGCCACCTCAAAATGGCCAAAACTCCTACAATCAAAATTAATGCTCCTAAGCTGTCATGAAGTGGCTCCCCAATTAAAGCATGAGAAAACTGTTGTAGCATTAGACAATTGATGTAAGCAAATGTATATACCAAAAACCAAGTACGTGACCATACCCCACGGTTCATCCCTTTAGGAAACTGATGGTCACCGACTCACCATATATATGTCTAAATGCATCTGCGTGGAAGGGAAAAAATCATATAATAAACAAAAAAACACGTAGATAATAAAAAAGCAGACAACATGTCACATGGTACCAAACCCCTCTATATACGTATCGGTACTTCGTGTCGCATTCAGGATAACGTTGGTTCCCATGGCAATACCCCCGATAGATAAAGGCATTGTCAATTTCTTTCTAAAGGCATTGTCAATTTCTTTCTCCCTTTTTTTTTTGGTAAACAAGGCATTGTCAATTTCATAACGTACAGGGATATATGACCGGTTTCAGCTTGTGCAGTGTGCACAAAGCAGGGCCCTTTTTGTTATTATTTTTTATTTAATCTCAGCAATATGTTTTTTTGAACTTATTTAGTGATTTAAGATGATTTTAAACTTATTTATACCACTAAATTAAATCATGATTCTTAACTATGTTTTTAATGTAAATGTGTTCCTAAGTTACATTTTCAAAACTCACAAGAGTATCACATTGTTGGAACTATAATCCAAGAGATAACTTCTAGTTGTTGGAATATTAGCAAAATAGCATAATAACAGAAGTTACGTACCTTGCACCAAATAGAGTTAATCCCGTTCCAATTAACAAATAGCAAAATAATAGAATTAATACGAGTTACCTTACATAAAATAAAGTCAATCCCAATCCAGCTAAGAGGCGCGATAACGCTTCTTGAAGATAGTTGGAGCCTCCCATACGTGCAAGGGATTCTGGCAACTCTATCTTCGGGATTCAACTTAGCTCGGACTCAAATCTGTTCCTCTACGATCTTGCACTAATCGGCAGGAACCAAGTACCTTCAACCTCTTTTCAAGATGCCCAACACAAACTCAAAACATATAGTAGTTAAGTATTAGATAGGACTCTTAACTTGGAACCTCAAGGTCACACCAAAAGTAAACACAAATTGGTTCTCTCAAAACTCTACTACAAATAACATACACAGCATCCCTATATATAGGGGATAGGTGCCTTGTTGTAGAAGCAAAGAATCTTTATCATAATTACAAAGATTCTATTTTATCCAAAAAGATTTGATCTTATCCTTATCATAATTATAAAGATTTTATCTTATCCAAAAGGATTTGATCTTATCCATAATCTTATCCATGATTTGATCTTATCCACAATCTTATCCATAAAATAAAATAATAATTTAAATCATTTCCAACAATCCCCCACTTGATTTAAATTAATAAACTCAATATGAAAAATAATAATAATGGGCATCTAGGAAAGTCATGTGCATAAATGAAGGTGTCTTCAGGACTTGAACCTTCACTTAGTATAAACACATCAAAATTTATCAGAGAACTTAAGTGGACGTGCCTTGAACTTAAGGACCCATGTAGACAAACCGACATGTCATACACACATTCCTTTCAGAGGTTATTGTACTTCTAAAGCTGACACCTTTTGAGTCTGTGCCGAATCCCATTTTACTGAGTGATCCGGAGACAGCCTGTTATCTCCTGTGAAGTGACTAGCTTCAACACTCAGAAAGGTAAGTCTATCAAGAGTGCATCCTGTAACACTCCTATCCACATGATATATAGACTTATTAAGAGAAATTAAATTCTCAACCTCTCACAATTCACAGGACTCATCTGCAAGGAAACCAACTGCAGGAATTGCACTAATTCATCATAGGAATGGACTCAATTTCATAAATTTAGTGCACACACAACGGTTGTTTCTTAGCTTGTTTTTCCCATTTAACCTGAAAATTCTCATCAGGTTGGGTTCCCACTAAGTACAACTCAATTACAGGCTTTCAGTCCCATTCCCCTCGATGAAGCTGACATAAAATATCTCCCAAAACACTTAGTTAAGGGGTCAGCCAAATTCTCCTTGGACTTCACATATTTTATATTAATAATCTCATCATAAATAAAGATAAGTCCCTTCCAAGATTATGCATCAGACGAATTGGTCTGGATTTCCCATTATAGATCTCAATATATGCTTTAAGCACAGCAAATTGATTATCATAACATATGGTAATTGCTGGTACTGGCTTATTCCATATTGGTACGTCTACCAATAAATTCTTCAGCCATTTTGCTTCCTCTCCCTCGGATGAGAGTTCCATAAACTCAGATTCCATAGTAGAATGAGCTATACTGCCAAAGTGAAAATCCATTTAGTTACGGATGTCCCGTCATCTAAAGATGAATTCCATGTTGCATCACTATACTCTTCAAGTACTGTAGGGAACCTCCCATAATGCAACCTATGATACATTGTGCCTTTCAAATGTCTCAAAACTCTGCTCAATGTAGTCTAGTGCTCTTTACTAGGATTGCTCGTATTTCTACTCAGTTTTCCTACTGCATAGGCAATATCCAGCCTTGTGCAGTGCATTGCATGCATAAGATTACCAATAATCTTGATTGTGAGAACGCAATCCCACTATCAGTTCTGAGTATTTTGATTCCGAGAATGACATAAGCTTCTCCAAGATCCTGCATATCAAAATTTGATGACAAGAACTTCTTTGTTTCACTGACACACTCAAGATCTGTGCCAAAAATAGCATATCATCTGCATAGAGACATATGATTACTCCAGAATTGTCATCAAATTTTCTATAGACACATACATTTGCCCCATTTATCTGATAACCATTCTCAAGAAGCATTCTTCTGTATTTCTCATGCCACTACTTTGGTGCCTGTTTCAACCATATAAATACTTGACTGATTTGCAAACTTTCTTCTCGTTCCTAAGCAGAACAAGACCTTCAGGCTTGCATAAAATAAATTTCTTCTTTAAGTTCCCCATTTTAGGAATGTAGTCTTCACATCCATTTGATGAATGATAAGATTATTTACAGTAGCCAAAGCTATCATCAACCTGTAAATATTTTATCGACTATACATCGTAGAGAACTGAAAATTCTAATTTGTTTCAATTCATGAATAGGATTAGTATAGATAAAAATCAAGTATACCATGGACGACATAAAAATTATGGCTGATATTTGGATGAAAGCAAACATTTTGATAAAAATCAAAACTTTTTCTCTGGCCCATCTATCGATTAAAAGATTTAACCACGAAATAGCATAACTTCTGTCATCAAAACCATTAAATTTTCCTTTTATAGTCTAGTCTAGACAATATGTCTAACTCAAACAGTTTAAAAAAAATGCTTACCAAGCAAGTCACCAAATACGAGATTTTTCCTGATGTAAAAGACATACAAGACTTCTCTAGGAAGAATTATATCTTCTAAAGGTAAACTCAAGCTCAAAAGAGTCTTCCCCACAATTATAGATGAGAAAGTTCCCACAAGATGTTCATCTCACCCCCACTAGTTCATAAGTATATAACATGCTTTTGTCACCACATATGTGAAGGGTGGCACCAATATCAATCCACCACTTAACATTTTCATTGACAATAGTAATTTCATTCATGAGAATACTAAACATGTCATCCTGCCTAATAATTTTGTATATGTTGTTCTGGCATCTTATGTATCCCAACAATGGAATTCTTTTCATAATACCAAATGAATTTATATGGTTCAAGTCCGAGAGAAGTAAAGTAACTACAAGACTCAATTATTTTCAAATTGATGCAATGGGCGCAAAATATCTTCAAAATGAAGCTACGATAGGGAGAAAACTATCTTCAAATTGTTGGAACTATAATCCAAGAGATAACTTCTAGTTGTTGGAATATTAGCAAAATAGCATAATAACAGAAGTTACGTACCTTGCACCAAATAGAGTTAATCCCGTTCCAATTAACAAATAGCAAAATAATAGAATTAATACGAGTTACCTTACATAAAATAAAGTCAATCCCAATCCAGCTAAGAGGCGCGATAACGCTTCTTGAAGATAGTTGGAGCCTCCCATACGTGCAAGGGATTCTGGCAACTCTATCTTCGGGATTCAACTTAGCTCGGACTCAGATCTGTTCCTCTACGATCTTGCACTAATCGGCAGGAACCAAGTACCTTCAACCTCTTTTCAAGATGCCCAACACAAACTCAAAACATATAGTAGTTAAGTATTAGATAGGACTCTTAACTTGGAACCTCAAGGTCACACAAAAAGTAAACACAAATTGGTTCTCTCAAAACTCTACTACAAATAACATACACAGCATCCCTATATATAGGGGATAGGTGCCTTGTTGTAGAAGCAAAGAATCTTTGTCATAATTACAAAGATTCTATTTTATCCAAAAAGATTTGATCTTATCCTTATCATAATTATAAAGATTCTATCTTATCCAAAAGGATTTGATCTTATCCATAATCTTATCCATGATTTGATCTTATCCACAATCTTATCCATAACTTGATCTTATCCATAAAATAAAATAATAATTTAAATCATTTCCAACACACAGATGGCAAATAATTTTAATTAAAAAACTGAACGTCTTGAGTTTGAATCTTTGTTCCCTCATTATCAGATGCATATACTTGTGAGTGGTTTGTGCATCATAATATGTATATTCTGAACCTAATGACTTGAGATATCTATCGTTAGGCCAAAAATAAAGTAATATTTTTAAAATTACAACCCACATTTCAACATTTTGAACTTATTTACACAACTCAGTTCTGGGTAAAACGCTTCAACTGGGTAGTGTAAATGAGTTCGAAAAAAAGATTGTTAAAGGAAAAAAGAGGAGCCCACAAAGCAGGCGTGTATTTCATGGAGTATGTGACTAAAAGCAGCCAATCGGCCATGGCCAGCCGGCCTAGTTTAAAAGCGTTCCTGCCTGAATCAATTGGAGTATTGTTTTTCAAGACTGTTTAATTGTAGCAAGCAGTTGGTGGTCTTAATTAGGCCTCCGCCTATGTTAGCTTATGCATCCGAGTTTGTCGGTTTTGATGACAATATCATATTTGTCAAAGCGAAAAAGGAAATGCAATTACGAAAAAGACAGTGTCACCTTTCATAATTCAATAACTATATGAAATTTAGACCCTTTTTGGGTGAGAAATTTTTAAATGGAATTTCATAAATGTTTGCTTAAATGTATTACATAAAACAAGCCGGATCACTATGTATGGTGGTGGATTTTATTGTGTTTCATATGTGCTGGTAAAGAAAAATCATAGGGAGTACGTCTTCATGCATCACGCATCCCATTTGTACTGTGATACAAATTTTATATTTTAGGTGATAATTTATGATTATTATGGAATTAAAAATATAAATTTGTCCTATATTTGAAAAAAAAAATAGCCTAAGAGTCAAGGCAAATTCATTAACGTAATGTGTAACACACTCGATTTGAAAACTTTGGTTGGTAGTCTATAATTTATTTATTTATTTTTATTTGAGTACAATTGGACAAACTAAAATATCAAATCTATGATAATCTTATTATTTTTCCCACTCTCCCTCATTTTTGGGTTAGCTCAATAGCTTGTTAGTCTATAATTATGGTAAAATGAAAGCAAAACAAATCGCTTGAGTAATTGGCTAATTGCCCTAGGCAAAAAACAAGGAAATAATAATATCTCAACCACTTCCATGTTCATTTTGTATATGCGTAGAGGTATAATGTACATGGGTGCCAAAGAGATCATTAATTGGATGAAGACGGAATTTAATTTAGAGTGGTAGTAGCCAAAAAATATTTATTCCTCCTACTTGAAACCGCACCGCTTTTTCCTCTAATCGAAGCTCAGAGTGACAGGTATAATAGGAGGAAGTGAGCTCATAAGTTGCAAACCCACCAGGAGGAGTAAAATCCAAACCACAATGGCTGCTTCTGTTGCAGTGCTTTAGATCAGAAAAACTCACTGCTCCTTCCCTTCCTCTCTCTTTCTCTTCTTTCCTCCACACATTTGCAGCATTCTTGCTCTCATTTTCCTTCACATACATATATATAGAAGGAGAGAGAGATAGAGAAAGTCTGAGTGAGAGAGATGGAGACTAACTTAGTCTCCAAGCTGTTCATCTTGTTCGTCATGGCCCTGCTTGTGGGTTGTGAGTTGATCCATTGTAGCGTGAGCTACGATAGGAAGGCCATTCTCATCAATGGGCAACGTAGAATCCTCATCTCCGGCTCCATTCACTATCCCAGAAGCACCCCTGACGTATTTTCCCCCTTTTCTTCTTGTTTTGTTTGATTTTTTTTTTTTCTATTAAATATTTTGTAAATACGTTGTAATATTGTGGACTTCTCTGACATTTTGTTACCGTTGCGAAATGGGTTTTTGTTGTAGATGTGGGAAGATCTTATACAGAAGGCTAAACATGGAGGCCTTGATGTGATTGACACTTATGTGTTTTGGAGTGTTCATGAACCTTCCCCCGGCAATGTAGTCCTTAAGATCTTCAGTTTTTTTCCCCCCCTTACTTCGACTCTGTTTTACACTGTTTGCTTTTGTATATTTTTTTTTCCAGTATATATTTCTGAGATTTTAAGCTTATTTTGTTTTAATTTTTGGTGCTTGAATTTTCAGTATAATTTTGAGGGAAACTACGACTTGGTAAAGTTCATAAAGACGGTGCAGAAAGTAGGGCTCTATGCCCATCTCCGCATTGGACCTTATGTTTGCGCAGAGTGGAATTTCGGGTACAAACAAGCTTTTCCTTGAGTTCTCTCTCTCTATCTCTTTCTCTCTGAACTATTTAACTTTGATATATAATGGTTCAACTTTCATAGCAGTAGTGCTTAATTCTCTCTCTCTCTCTCCGTCTCTTTCTCCGTGGTGCAGAGGATTTCCTGTTTGGTTGAAGTATGTTCCTGGAATCAGCTTCAGAACAGATAATGAGCCATTCAAGGTTTCTTCATTTACTCATTTGCTACGCATCGTTTAGTTGGCATTTGTTTTTTTCAAGCAAAAGAATTACGGAGTACTTAGATTTCTGCTTTCAAGACCAATGAAAGTTCGTTCCAAAATTCTAACCAAACAGCACCTAGGACTTCCAAAGAAGATAAATTGGGACAAATAAATGAGAAGATCACTGATTTAAAATTATTTACATTTTATGTCAAGAATTAAAATGTGATATGCTTTTTCTCTTGTCCTGGTTTTGAAGAATGCGATGCAAGGGTTTACCCAGAAAATTGTCCAGATGATGAAGAATGAAAAACTGTTTGCATCACAGGGTGGCCCAATCATCCTCTCCCAGGTATGGTGTTCTCGTAACATTTTGATTTCTATCGATTGTTTCCTGTATGCTAGTAGCATCTTTTAGCTCAATTCTCAATTTTCCAAAAGAAAAGGCCTCAAGAATGGATTATAGGAGCTCGTGACTGCAGATGCCTCTACTTCGAATTTACCCCAAAAAAAAAAAAAAAAAATCCATTTTTAATTTTTTTTGGGGGGGTGTTGAGGGGAAAGCAGTTTGGACACTCATGACAGTAGATGCCTCTTTGGAGCTAGTTTACAATTTTTTATTTTTTATTTTCATTTTAATTTTGTTTGTATAGATTGAGAATGAATACGGGCCGGAAAGTAAGGCATTAGGAGCGGCTGGTCATGCATACATAAATTGGGCTGCAAAATTGGCTGTTGGACTGGATACAGGAGTGCCTTGGGTGATGTGCAAAGAAGATGATGCCCCAGACCCAGTGGTAAGCCATCTCATTATATGTTCTCCCAGATATTCCCAAGTTCCTGTCTGAGATCTTGATTAAATATATTCAATAGAAAATGGATATTCTGTAAAAGTTTCTTCATCATCTCGGCTTTCTTCGTCTTGTTGAGCTCTAAGTATTGCTAGTCCATGCAGTCAATAAATAGTTCTTAGATGATAGTATTTTCCTCACTTTGGCTATTACAAATCTGAATTTTTCTTTCCAAATCTGTGACAGATAAATGCATGTAATGGGTTTTACTGTGACGCTTTCTCTCCCAACAAACCTTACAAGCCCACAATGTGGACAGAGGCTTGGAGTGGCTGGTAAATATTATCTTAACCAATACCTTCAAAGTTGACTGCGGGAATTTCAAATTTACTCCTCTAATTACTCCATCCATTTCATTTTTCTCTCTCCCCCCAACATAATGAAAAGGTTTACGGAGTTTGGTGGCACTATTCACCAGCGACCGGTTCAAGATTTGGCATTTGCAGTGGCTCGTTTCATACAAAAGGGCGGCTCTTTTGTAAATTATTACATGGTTGGTTAGCTTGCATGGTTTGGTTTACAGTTTCAAAGGGCTTACTAGGGCAGAGATATTCAGCTATTCAGTATACTTGAGTTCCTATGTTTACTGCTTGTGACTTGTGACAGTATCATGGAGGAACCAACTTTGGACGCACTGCTGGAGGCCCTTTTATTACAACAAGTTACGATTATGATGCTCCGATTGATGAATATGGTGAGAGAACTAAGCTTGTATCCATTATAATGGAACTTTCGAGTATTTGAATAATTTTCAAAGTATTCATGACAATTTCAAGCCTGAGTAACTGATATATCATTTACAAATTACAATTCACTAATCCACATGTTATTGCTAAATAAGTTATGAAATTTGTAAATTATTTCCAGAAATTCCTAATGATTTCCAAAATTGATGCCTAATTTTGTTGATACCTCTAATATTCAATCTTTATCATGACATTTCCCTAGTATTTCTCATGTTCTGTACTGTTCATAATCTAATAAGTTCCAGATCCCAACTTTGTCTCTATCCTAATCCTCACAGACCATTTTGATTATGGTAGATAGACTTTAAACTCCTAGATTTGTAACTAACATATTCTCTGTGTTTAGGTTTGATCAGGCAACCTAAATATGGTCATTTGAAGGAGCTCCATAGGGCTGTTAAGCTATGTGAACGGTCTTTAGTTTCTTCAGATCCTACTGTTACTTCATTAGGAAGCTATCAACAGGTCAGCCTATTCTAATGTGGATCTTTATTTTCTTCTTTCAGTTGGATGTATCATAAATTAACCTTCCTGTGATTGCGGTGAACTCATAGATTGCCATTTTCCAGGCTCATGTATTCTCTTCAGGGCAGGGAAACTGTGCAGCTTTTCTCTCAAACTACAACACAAGGTCTGCTGCAAGGGTGATGTTCAATAACATGCACTACAATTTGCCTCCTTGGTCCATTAGCATCCTTCCTGATTGCAGAAATGCAGTCTTTAACACTGCAAGAGTAAGTGAAGTTCCAGTGGTTCTCATTGCAATCTATCTAGAAAATAGTCAACTCACATGGTCCCAGAGTCTGGCTTATTTCCTCTGCAGTTACTATTTGTACTTCAGATCATGTGACTATCAATCACAGAGGGCCACACCTCTGTACTTTAGGACTTTATACTTTCTTTTGTTTCATTTAAACTGTGAATTTACTAAGTTACTGTTTCCTGTGCTCCTCAAGGTTGGAGTTCAAACTTCACAGATGCAAATGTTGCCAACCAATTCTGAGTTGCTTTCATGGGAGACTTATGATGAAGATGTTTCCTCTCTGGGGGAGAGTTCGACAATGACGGCTGTTGGACTATTGGAACAGATAAATGTCACTAGAGATAGTAGTGATTATCTGTGGTACATGACTAGGTAAGCCTGGTGCATTATGTTACACTTGAATGCTTATCCCCTAATTTTTTTAAAAATTTTTTTTGATGAAGCTTAAATGCAATATATATATATATTATCAACTGTTTGCATAGTCAACTACAATGTTAGCTTAAGTGCACCATCAAAGTTCCACAGGATGTTAGCTTTACTTTGTTTAACAATGTGACCTAACTGTGGCTTCCATCTGGTTGCTTTTGGCATAAAGGAAACTGATTCCCTTTAGGGGCTGGTTTCTCTGATTCTAGAGATAAAACCTTGTTTATGACTAGTGGAACCATGTATCGGTCTCCATTCTTCACTAGCACTGTTCTGGACATTGATAAGTTTGCAATGAGTCATAAGTTGCTGTTGGTGTGTGTGTGTGTGTGTGTGTGTGAGAGAGAGAGAGAGAGAGAGAGAGAGAGAGAGAGAGAGAGAGAGGAGAGAGAGAGGGTAGAGTGCCTCCCTAGTCTTTTTGGCCCACTGACAAATGAATTCAGTTTACTCTTTAAGACCTGTGGAACATTAACACATCTATGGTTCTTGCAACTTCACCCTTGACATGATCAATTATGGTATAGTGATCTTCCTTTAAAGGATTAGAGTTTTAACATTTTTATTTCATTTCATTCCAGTGTTGACATTAGTTCTTCAGAATCATTTCTGCGAGGAGGACGAACACCCACTCTCAATGTGGAGTCGAAAGGTCACGCTGTTCATGTCTTTATCAATGGACAGCTTTCAGGTACATTGTTGAATTATGTCTTCCTAGAAAAGATGACCAGAGTTGGAGTGTGTGATGGTGTGATTTCAACTTATAATTGCAGGGTCAGCCTATGGCACCAGGGAGCACAGGGAATTCACATTTACTGGACCAGTCAACCTGCGTGCTGGAACAAATAGAGTTGCACTACTCAGCATAGCTGTTGGACTACCGGTTAGTTCCCTGCCCATGACTCAGTATCTGAATATAAGTCTGTTAAATAACCCTATTGTGAAAAATGCAACTTGACTGGGCCATTGACTCAGTATCTGAATATAAGTCTGTTAAATAACCCTATTGTGAAAAATGCAACTTGACTGGACCATTGCTTTCACTCTTTGGGTCCTTTAGCATGGGACAGCAAAAGCCAAACCTGAGTAGACTCAACTGATTCATTGAGCCACGCTTTATACGATGGGCCCATTTAAGTTATGTCAGTTACTGACCAAAAGTTTCTGTATTGTTGTTGAAGAATGTTGGGTTGCATTATGAGACATGGAACACAGGAATCCTAGGTCCTGTTTTACTGGATGGCCTTGATCAGGGGAGAAGAGATCTAACATGGCAGAAATGGTCCTATCAGGTCAGACAAAAACCTACATCTTACCACTATATTTTGGTTTGCATCATTTGTTCTGAAGTTTTATTCACGGTGTCTTGAACAGGTTGGTCTGAAAGGAGAGTCGATGAATTTGGTCTCTTCAAATGGAGTCTCATCCGCTGATTGGGTCAAAGGATCACTAGCTGCTCAAAGCCAGCAGCCTTTGACATGGCACAAGGTAAGTTAAAATAAAATTGGATTTGAAATTAGTAAAAAAAGTTTGTCGAGGCATTAGAAGTTAGCTGTTGGTTACTTGGTTTGGGGTTTGCAGGCTTATTTCAATGCACCTGGAGGAGATGAGCCATTGGCTTTGGATATGCGAAGTATGGGAAAGGGTCAAGTCTGGATCAATGGACAGAGCATAGGAAGATATTGGATGGCTTATGCACAGGGTGACTGCAACCATTGTAGTTATTCTGGGACATTCCGACCTCCGAAGTGCCAACTTGGATGTGGGAATCCAACCCAACAGTGGTAATACTCCGACCCAACAATTGTAAATATCTTTTTAGCGTTGCGTTGAGATCTTCTGATCATAAAACCAAAATAAAAATGGGACAAAAGATGGCAGGTTTGATTTATCAAATATTTCTCACTAGTTCATTTTAATTTTTGGGATTTTTAGGTATCATGTTCCCAGGTCCTGGTTAAAGCCAACACAAAATTTGTTGGTAGTTTTTGAAGAACTTGGTGGTGATGCATCAAAGATATCTCTTGTGAGGAGATCAGTGTCAAGTGTTTGTGCTCAAACATATGAGCACCACCCAGCCATTGAGAATTGGCACATTGAGAGTAATGGTGAACCAACAATGCTTCACCAGGCCAAGGTTCACCTGCAGTGTGCACCAGGACAGTCCATATCGGCCATTAAATTTGCGAGTTTTGGGACTCCTTCCGGGACTTGTGGAAGCTTCCAGAAAGGAACATGCCATGCACCAAACTCTTATGCCATTATAGAGAAGGCACGTTCCCAATTGCAACATTTATCTCTTGTTATACATATGTTTTTACTTTCATGTTTGAAGATGTTTATACTGATACCTCTCTCTTTCAAATAACTATTTCACAGAAGTGTATAGGGCAGGAGAGATGCTCGGTTTCTGTATCCAACACAAACTTTGGAGCAGACCCCTGTCCTAATGTGCTAAAGCGATTATCGGTTGAAGTTGTTTGCGCCCCTACAGCAACTACAACCACTCAACCAAATTCAAGGAAATGAAATGACCGTAAAAGAGGGAATCAAAGGACTTCCCAATGTAATTATCGACATTCATACACTGGCAAGCTAAGAAGCGAGAGAGGAAGGAAATAAAAAAGGTAAAAATTACCAGCAAATAGTAGCGTTATTCTTATTTAGAAGATTTAATTAGGGGTTATTTGATATCAACAAGCAGTATATGTAAAGTTGTGCGGTTTTGAATAGGCAATAACTTTGGCTTTAGGATTCATTGCGGAGACTCCATTTGCTGTCCTAAAATCCCATTGCCTGGCCTTTTAACTGGGAAATGGGCTCAAGTAATAACTTATGTGATGCTAGCTGGTTACAAATAAATTGAGTGATTTTTTTTTTTCCGGCTGTGCTATTAGGGGAAATCCCCTAAATTTATTATCAATGCATTATTTTTGTGCTTAAAGAGAGGAGCTTTCCGCTGAAATTAAGTTAAATGTCCTCACCTCTTTATCTTCAATTTGTATCTGTTCCCTGGAAAGAAAATGTGTATCATACCAACGTACCTGCATGACTGAGAAAGTACGGCTCTAGGATGCTTAAAGAATAACTACAAAATAAACCAGTTTGCTGGATTGAGTTTGGCCTGCACCTATCTGAATGCAACCAACTTGGCTCCCAACCCTTGAAGCAAGGAATAAGATTCCTTTGCATTATTTGATTGCAAAACTAATGCATAATGTCGATTCCTCCCTGTGGAAATGACAGGTGCGAGCTTCAAAGGGGCCTTTCCGAATCATGATATTATCATCACCGCTGCCTAATTGGTGATGTCGCAACCAACTACGTGTTTAAAATGCTGCCTAATTGGTGATGCCGCGACCAACCTTGTGTTTAAAAATGATTTACCAGTGAACCCTTTTATGCCCGTTACCATACATTACACAATCAACCTCAGGCTTTTTTTCTTCCTTCTTTTGCTATGGCCTCAAGGTGTCCATACTTTTTACCTGACTCTTTCCTAATCTCAAGTAAGACCACCGCCTAATTAAATGCATGAAACAGCTGAAAGGAAAAAACCAGGTAGAGGGGTGGTTAACCCCCTTGGTAGTATGAGTTGAAACCACTACCTTTGATTCCTCAAGGCATAAACTACCACCTTTGACTCCTTGAGACAAATGCGGAAACTAACTGAGCTCGGATTCTTTATTAACCTCTGCTAAATTTCACCTCTACCATCACAAAAGCTGAGACAAGTGGGAAGAAGCACTTGACCATCAAATTCAAGTCTTAACCAAAATGGTGGCTCCCACAGATAATAGACAATATAATGGGTGGGGCTATTTCCATAACCATTTTGACTAAATCCACACCGCTACTAAAAATTTTGATTACTTTACCCTATCTGCCCTTACCTGTTCTCCTTCCCTGCCTTTCTCCATCTCTCCCCCTTTTAACCATTGGCTATAGTTAATAACGCCCCACTCTCTCTCCTTTTCCCTTCAATTTTTCTTTCCCTTTTCTTCTCCTTTCCCCCTCTCTCCACTATCGCGCCCTTCCTCTGGCATTGGCAATAAACCGTAGTAATCACTGTTGATGGACCAATATAAGTGACCCTGGCATGCTTGATTTCAAAGAAGGCCCTATCTACATCTGGTTTGATCCCCATGATTTTCACTCACTTATACAAGCCATATTGGCTTATGAATCAAGAGGACAAGATTTTCCCATGATTTTCACTCACTTATACAAGCGATATGGGCATAATCCAGAGAACAAGATTTTATTGGCAGAACATTCACTACGGATAGTTAACACAAAAAACCACTTGCAATAGCTAGATGATCACATGGGAATTACCATTTGAGTTTGGTAAAGATTCCTTGATATCAGCCAAGGGAGTAGACTATGGGCAATGTGGTAGCACCACCAAGAAAGAAGTGTTTTCTTATAAGTTTGTGGAAGATATAGAAGATACTTGTAAGCTGTGTTCTAAACATGCTCATATGGTTTTGATGATACATATACAATTTCATACAATTATTGATGCGATATTATTAATGTTACCGTTGTTGATAGTTTTGAGGTGGCTGTCGGTTTCGGCAACATCTTTGGGGCAGACGGGTAGTAAGAGAGAAGGGGTGAGACTTTCTGAACCTGGCAGAGAGAGGGGAGTGGGGTTGAACCCGCACAACAAGAGGGGTATACTGGATGAAGTAAGCAAATTTTTTAATGGGGCTATGGATATAACCAAAATAGGTTGAGGAAATAGCCTCACCCTAATATAATCCCTAAAAGTCAAATACACACTAGACGCCGAAATCCACCCAAAATTTTCCACGATTTCAAATTTACGCGGGTTCGGGTCCAACTCAGCCACAAATTAATAAAAGGCAGTTCAACTGTCCCACCCCACTTGATCACTGCACTCAACGTGTGATGGGAAGAATTTGAGAAATAAATGTGGTGGTAGACATCAATGATTTTAAATGCTAAAAATGCCAACAATGATGAGCCTGCAATCAAGGTTTAAAATGATGAAGCCTTGGCATCTGACAGCACAAGTAACAGAACGCTAAGGCAACAGCACTCAATTATATACTAGAAACCAACTCCTCCTCAAGAGAAGCATTTCAAAATCCAAAAACATTCAACGGAACAGTGAGATGGGATCAAAAATCCCATAAGAGTTATAAAAAACAGTAAACCACGCATACTTGAAAACAAGCCACTGGCTTAATACATACATATATGTTCAGAACTGAGTTCACATCTTCTCCAACTTAAAAGCTAAACATTAGCAGTAGCAGGGTCTGCAGCAGGAGCAGGAGCAGGAGCAGGATCTGCAGCAGGAGCAGGTTCTGCAACCGCAGCCACAGGCGTAGCCAGAGCAGCAGCAGCCGGAGCTGGAGCTGGAGATGGAGCAGTTGCGTGCTTCATAATTGTCTGCTGGAGCTCTTCTTTCTTTGCACCCACAACCTTGTCCACTATCTTTCCTTCCTTCAGGAACATAAAGGTTGGCATTGCCTCCACAGCCCAATCCTCAGCAACAGTCTGCAGACGACATAGTAATGTATTTCAAAAATATTACACGAATTTCATGTACTTCAATGGGATATTCCGAACATAACCTATAACCTACGAGTATAGAAAGACCTAATGACATAGATTGAGGGCTTTAGATTAGTTTATTACCTTCAATTCATCCACATCCACCTTGAGGAATATGACATCCGTCATCCTCCTAGCAAACTCTGCCAGAATTGGGGAAATGAAACGGCATGGCCCGCACCACGAAGCCGTAAAATCCACCACCATCTATCAAAAAGCTTTCTTAGTAAGATCAAAACTTACAAAGGCTGAACACAAAATATATATATATTCTTTTCTAGCTTTCGAAAACTTCACGATATTTCTCAACTGTAAGGACCTGGTTGGCCATTCCATAGAAATTGAATGGCTCCAGAGTTGATCACATAGCATTGAACATACAAATCCATCATGAAGCCATATACACAAACATATCAAAAAATCAATATATTCCATAATTTGGAATCAAGAGACAATACAAGCAAACAGAATTAAACCTGACCTACAATTAAATATCTCAAAAACCATGAATTCTCTCATCTAGTGGGAAAGCAGAACAACACAGGCAGGCTATGTGAAACAAAAATAAACCAGAACGATTACTGAAACTCAAAATCTTTAATTTATTTATTTATTTTCATAAGATGAAATATTTTATTAGATTGAAAAAAAAAATTAATTTTAAATTTTTTTTTTAAAAAAATCTTGAAAAACGAATCGAAAAAGAAGTTATACGAGTCACCGTTGAAAACCCTAGAAATTTGCTAAGAAACCCTAACTGACTACCATACACATTTCGTAGACAACATAAAAAAAATAAAGAAACCCATTTCGTAGACAAATCATCAAAAAAATCAAGATACCAGATAAAACCCAGCACAACCCAGTGATAAAAGTCGCAAAGCCATCAGACCCAATTCAAAGAACACAACCAAAACCCATTCCCCTTCATAGATGGTCCAGAAAGTACAGCAGAAACAAAGCATAGGGATTATAAAACAATACCAGTTTTCCGGACCCGTTTCCCTTCTGGAGTTGCTCCTCCCACGCCTCGATAGTGTGGCAACTGATCACTTGTCCCTCTTCCGCCATTTTCTCTGTCTCTGTTCTCTCTTCTTTTCCTTTTTCCGAAGGTATGGTTCGCAAAAGACGATTACGCTTTGAGCAAGGGACTCTTGGGCATCTATTTATAGCCGAAACGTCGGTTAGATATAAAGGTCACGGCTGAGCACATCCGTGATCCGTCGTATCTCTTGTTTCGTGTGCAATTACTGAAATGCCCATTATGAACGCGGCGATCCTCTTCGGTGTGAACTAGGAATGGCAATGGGGCGGGTCGGGGTCGGTTCGCCTGTATACCATCCCCAAACTGCAGACTAATACCCTATGCCTAAACCCACCCCTAAATCCGATGGTTCAAAAATTTTATTACCCATCCCCGACCCTATGAAGAAACCCATCCCCACCCCGCCTTCCTTTTTTTTTTTTTTTTTTTTTTTTTTTTTTTTTTTTTTTTTTTTTTCTACTGAAAGACAAATAAACAAGCAACCCCTGCCTAATTCACTTTCTCCAACCCCAAAAAATCAATCTTCTCAAGCAGCCATCAAACAAATATAATTTCATCAAAGATAAGTTTCAACAACAATTATTTTGAGCATAATCAATCACAATCCCAAGATAAATATAGCGAATAAATAATCATTCAAATTGGTCAAGATTTCATCTTCATAAGTAAAATATGCTTATTCACTCTTAGTTCAAATTTCAAAAGCATAGACATTATAAACAATTTCAACTGAAAATTAAGCTGTTAAGGAAGTAACCTTTGTGAGAAAGAAAAAAAAAAAAACTTATACAGTAATGACAATGAGTGATGAGGGCGCACCATTGTCAGGTGCAGCGGTGAGGTACTGAGGTGAGGTGACGTCGACGAGAGAGGGAGATCGAAGTCTGGAGACTGGAGACTAGACTCACGGCGATGAGGCGACGCCGGCGAGGGAGGGACAGCGGAGACTGGAGTAAGTGGAGCAGTGGGTGACCCCTCACGGTGATGAAGCGACGCCGGTGAGGAAGGGAGAGCGATGCCATTACTGGCGAGGGAGGGAGAGCAGACGAGCAGTGTGGTTAGGGTTTGGTTTGGGGAAAATGGGAAATGTCTCGCTAAAAAACTTCTGAATCCACCGAGAAACCCACCCTATAAAGGATTTTGGTTCCCAAGGTTGAAGATTGAGAGGAAAGAACGAAGGCTTGATGGGGAAAAATGAGGAGGCAGAGAAGGAGAACTGGAGAAGAGAAGATAAAACAGAAGGAGGGAGAAAGAGAAAGAGACAGGAGTTTTGAGTATTATGACTTGAGGAGAGGGCTGAGGGGACGGATGAAAAGGAGAGAGAAAGAGAGAGAGAGGATGGCAGAAAGGGGTGGGTTTCTAACGAGGTGCGAGAACCAAGGGAGAAAGGGTGAGAGTTTTGGAGGGAAGGGACGAAAAAAAAGGCGAAATTACTGGAAAGGGACGAAAAAAAAGCTAACAGTAGATATATATGTAGGGGTAAAATGGTAAAATTATATGTGGTTCGGTTCGGTTTGATTCATCAGTTTGGGATTTAGTAAATACCAAAACCGAACCGAACCGAACCCGATGGTTTTTTCAAAAAAATCCCCATACCCGAACCAAGAACCAAAAAAATATAAAAAATCCGCTCTTATGGGGCCGGGGGGGCGGGGCAAAATTGCCATCCCCAGTGTGAACTGTGAACGGGCGCTGTTTGATCACGCGGACGTAATCTCATACATCAGTGATTTATTTCTTAAGGTCACAGCTGTAACATCTGTGTTTTCGGGTCGGGTCTCCGAAACAGCCCCCGGGGGAAGGGGACGTAGGAACAAAGGGCGGAAAACTTGTCACGTAAGCGCAAAGAAAGCAGAGGCCACGTGTATATCTTATTAGTCGGTAGCACGGTGGGGACCAAAACTCAGGTGGCCCATTGTGGCACACCGGTTTTGGGTGAAAACGGCGTTTAGCCTCACATGTACTAATTTAAATAACTAAAGATTTTTCTTTGGATAAAACAAAAATAGAGTGGGCAACCCTTGGAAATTGCAATATATGCTTCAATGTTAAGTATTTGACTGCGTTATTTCTAGATGATTCCTCATTTAGGTCAGCGTTTACACCGTAGGCCAGGTTCTAGAAAAATCCTCTTTCACCAAACAATACGGGGCCGTTTGGGCGTTCAAATAAGATATGATTAAATATTATTAGTATTTTATGCAATGTTAAAGACATAAATTTATAACTTTGAATGAAGTTTTTTAAAATTGTAGTTATCGCTATAAAATTAATATCATAGGATCATTTTTTTTTAGAAATTTATGAAGTGCTATTATTTTGGCTCTATACTTTCATTTGATTAATTCGAATTTACACTTTCATTTGTGATGACACTCTCATTTGACTATTTTGAATTTATGCTTTTATTTGTGATGATTGCTATAATTTTTTATTTTTTGAGTTTTTAATTTAAAGTGATGACTTTATACATTTAATAATACGTAGAACACACTAAAATTGTGTAATTTCTATTTAGATACCTCAACAGGCCTTATGTGTTTTCAATCATCAAAGAAAAAAAAAAAAATAAAAATAAAGGAGGACTACTCATTTAATCTTGGATCTCAAAATGACTCCAAAAAATACAATAAACGCGAACATAGTGGAAAGAAAGCTCATAACAATAGTTAGATTTTAGAGCACACCTTGTTTGAACTTAGCCCTATTTTCTTTTACATAAATCTAAAAATGATGGGTGTTGCAAGTTAGAACAAAGCCAACTTGTTGCATAGGACCTTGGAATATTAAGCCTTGGACTCACGGGCTTCTTAAAGCTGATTTTGTTGGGGGAATGGCTATTGCAACCCCTTATCACCCCACCCCACATCCTCTAAGTTTTTAACGTTTTATGAAAAATATAAAAGGTTTTTATGAAAACCGGCCATGTTATCCACTAGAAAACATCATTTTGAACAATTTTGTAGGAAGAAAGTTTTTTCTAATTCTATCGTTTAGATATACTTTTTAGCCATTTATAACCTTTATTTCGTTTTTTGCCAAAAAGTCTACCTAAACGATAGATTTTGGAAAAACTTTCTTCTACAAAGTTGTTCAAAATGATGTTTTCTAATGGACCGTGCGATTGATTTTTGCAAAACCCTTTTATATTTTTCATGATATCTTAAAAACCAAAAAGAAAGGGAAAGGATTATAAGAATGGGGGTTGCAATAGCCGTTCCCTTTTGTTGGTTCAGCCCTCTTTGGGTTAGGCCTTTCAGCTTTCATTTTACAATCTCTAGTAAGGATGACTCATGGGTTGGCATGTCTTGCATTCCCTCACCAATAAAGATGTAATATTTGTGGAAATTTTGATTTTAACTTCATATAAATATGTGTGTTAGCCCAAAAAAATAAAATAAATAAATAAATAAAAAGGATGGCAATGGTGGATTTGGGATGGGAGGGTGCTTCCAAAACATGATTCTAAAGGAAACTACCATGTTAAAATCCTTACTCCCAACCCAAATAAATTTGAAAACTTAATTTTCGTTTTGTCCTTGTCCCATTTATGCTTAATGGGACGAACTGGGCGGATAAATCAATTATGACTTAAAAACTTAGAATCGTTCTGGAAAAAAAAATATGAATATGAATAATTTGAATTCAATTTTTCTCTAAGTCAATCATTTTCCTTTTTTACAATGAAAAATTTTCAAAACTCACTTAATCGAAAACAAGCTAACTAATATATATGCATAAATTCAAATAGCTGGTAATAAAGTATTTTAAATATATGCACATAAAAATATCTTGATTCTCTTAGTCTCTCGTGCAGTTATGCTTGTGACTTTGTAAATGGGGGCTATGGTTAGCAATTAACACTCTCATGGATTGAAGATCATAATTGTATCATTATTATTTAGTAGGGATATAAAATAACGTTGCGATATCTAATCAGGACGGGTCAGGATAGGTCTTTAAATACCCCAATCCCTTCAAAACCCGACTGAATTTTAAAAAAAAAAAAAAAAAAAAAATCTAAACACACCCCATTATGTTAAGGGTAATGCTACCTTGCCCTATTACGTGCATTTAGAACGGTTTTAATTTTTAAGTTAGTCATATTAGTAGGATCCCATAGCTTTACCATCCCAAATGTACATAATACAGCAAAGTGTGAGGGAAGGTAGCATTACCCTTATGTTAATTAATGTCCCAAGTCCACTTAAATTTGTTTCATTCCTAATCTCAAGACTCCTTTCTAGGGTTTTGTAGGCTTTGCAAAAGGGGAACAGCTATTGCAACCCCCCATTTTTATCACCCCAAGCCCCATCCTTTAGGTTTTTAAGGTTTTATGCAAAATATAAAAGGTTTTTATGAAAACTGGACATGATATCCACTAGAAAACATCATTTTGAACAATTTTGTAGAAGAAAGTTTTCTCTAAATCTATTGTTTAAATATACTTTTTAGCCATTTATAACTTTTATTTCATTTTTTGCCAAAAAATTTACTTAAATGATAGATTTTGGAAAAACTTTCTTCTGCAAAATTGTTTAAAATGATGTTTTCGACTACGTGACCGGTTTTTGTAAAAATCTTTTATACTTTTCATGAAATCTTAAAAACAAAAAAAAAAAGGGATGAGGTGATAAAAATAGGGGTTGCAATAGCCATTCCCTTGCCAAAGATGATTTTAATTGGAGTGGGCCTTTGGGCCTATAATGAACCAAGTGACAAAAACCAAAAGAGGGCTTTCATTGGCACCACTTGCTTTTCATCCTTCTTTATTTTATATTTCAAGATTTTATAAAAAAATATAAAACATTTTTATAAAAATGGATCACGTTTTTCATTAAAAAATATCATTTTGAACAATTTTGTAACAAAAAATTCTTTCATAAATCTATCATTTAAGTAAAATTTTCAGTCATTTATGATCTTTGTTTATAAATTATTAAAATATCTACTTAAAAGATAAATTTTTTTAAAAAAATTTATTTTACAAAATTATTCAAAATAAGTAATGAATTTCAATTTTCTCTCTAATTAAAAAATAAAAATAAAAATAAAAATAAAAATTGCAGTGTTCTTAAAATTGAGAAGCACGTGCCACAAACTTCAAGTCTCCAACTATGACTTTCCCACGTGGGAACTTCCCCACCACATCCAAACACGACCACCCAAATCCTCTCATTCTCTCACTCTATTATCCACACCATCTCTCCACCGGATTTAATACTGATGTAGAGAGAGAAAGAGATACATGATGATATATATAGAGAGAGAATCACTCTACACCAGTGAACATATATGGCAATGAACAACTCTCCTCTTTCTCTCTCCGGCTCCACACTCGCTCTCTGAACTCTTTCTCACTGCACTGCCACAATGGCTCTTCCTCAGCTTATTCCCTCCCCTTCATCGTCTCTCTCACACAAACCCTCCTTAAACCCTAACAACCCCTCTCCTTTAAACCCTAACCCTAGATTCCTTTCTCGATCATCTCCAGCCATCCTCCGCCACCACCACCGTCGCCGGAAATATAATTCCCTACGGTGCTCTGCCTCCTCCTTCTCCGAGAAGCACCACACCGGCTCGCCGAAGTCCTGATGATGTCGTTGAACTCCCACTCTTCCCTCTCCCTCTGGTCCTCTTCCCCGGCGCCATCCTCCCCTTGCAAATCTTCGAGTTTCGATATCGAATGATGATGCACACTCTGTTACAGACTGACCTCCGCTTCGGCGTCATCTACTCCGACGCCGCCACCGGCACAGCGGATGTCGGCTGCGTCGGTGAGGTCGTGAAGCACGAGAGACTCGTCGACGACCGGTTTTTCCTCATTTGCAGAGGTCAAGAACGATTCCGAGTCACGAATTTGGTTCGGACGAAACCCTACCTTGTCGCCGAAGTTACTTGGCTCGAGGACCGGCCGTCGGGAGATGGGGAGGAGGATTTGGAGGCGTTGGCGAACGAGGTGGAGACGTATATGAAGGACGTGATTCGATTGTCGAACCGATTGAACGGGAAGCCGGAGAAGGAGACGCAGGATTTGAGGAGGAATTTGTTTCCCACGCCGTTTTCATTCTTCGTTCGGGAGTACGTTCGAGGGGGCGCCGAGGGAGCAGCAGGCGTTGCTGGAATTGGAGGATACGGCGACGAGGTTGAAGAGAGAGAAGGAGACATTGAGGAATACGCTTAATTACTTGACAGCGGCATCGGCCGTGAAAGATGTGTTTCCGTCTTCGTGAATAGGAAGGTTGGGGATAGAGGGAAGAAGAAATTGGGGACAATGTGGAAAAAGATAGGTACTCAATGCATACTCTTTTGGTATTTTATACGAGGAGGATTTTATGAAATTTGTAAATTTTGATGTTCATGATGAAATGCTTTCTCTCTGTTTTTAGTTTCGCAATTAGTGATTTTGTGCTGCAATATTGCTGTTTATACAGTTTTTCATATCTGTTACTCATTAATATGGTGTGTAGTTCATGGTTGTTTATATTCACTGAGCATGATACTAGTTTGCACTATGTCGAATTTCAGATTAGAGAAACTTTCGATGAGTTTGAGTTAGGCCCACTTGCATTCTTGTGCTCAAACTTGAAATTTGGACGAAAATATCTAAGATTATAAATTGTAAATGACATTGCACATAAGATTATAAACACATTATATGATTATACTTGTCATTTACAATGACTATATGAACTCACATAGTTGCATTCTATTAGCTAAGAGCTTCAATAGCTTGTTGGTGTGAAAGTGCTACCACAGAGTTTTGTGGGATATTGTCAAGAACCTGAGTTATAGGGATTTTGTATAGCTTTGTTGTTGCAGTGAAACAAAGGATGTGGGTGAGGAGGGATTAATGCCCATAATTTTTAATAATCATTGCGGTGGTTGATATTTTTAATCTTGTGATCCCTATGATGTGGTGTGTTTGGAAGGAAAGGAATAGGAGGATCTTTGTGAATGCGGTGTGTTTGGTTATTCCATGGCAAATTCTGGAAACCCTATTTGTGGCTTTGAGAAATGGACGAATAATTGTGGTAGAGAACAGCCCACTATGTGCAAAGACGAGGGAAGATGATATTTAGCAGCAGACACTCACCTCGCTAGTTGCGTACATTATCTTTTCCATCTCTTTCTTCTTGCACTTTTAAACTAGCTGTAGGACTATCAGGCACCTTGATTGTGATGTTGTTCAGGGAGAATTTATTTTATTCTGGGTTCTGTTTGTTGATTAGCTGATGGAACATGATTCTAAGGGTGCTACTGAAAGTCTCTTTTTAGGTTGTGTAGCCTCGGGGATGTGTATCACCCAGACCCTTACATGATTTTATCGATTAACAGCCTTGGAGCTTCCTTTTTTGGTTTTGTTTTCGTTAAGGGAAAAACACACCTTGGAGCTAGCCCTGTTTGAAGGTTGCTATGAATAGGGTGGTATGCTTTTCTACAACTGTTAGAATAGAAGGCTCCTGATGATTGAAGCGGTACAGTAGCTTCCTATAAACATGGTGGTATACTTTTCTATAATAGCTAAATTTGAAGGTTCCTGGTACAGTTGCTTGCTATTGAACAGGGTGGTATGCTTTTCTATTACTGCTAAAATTGAAGGTTCCTGATGATCGACGTGCTACAGCTGCTCCAATAGGCCTGCTTGGGGCAATCTAAATGTCCAAATTGATTGTCTGGTGGAATGGCAATTTACAGGTGTTGTTTTTGGGAGGTTTTTAGGTGTAAATAATGTGCATTTTATCCCTTCATTGGTCATATCTGGTGTAATTGATTCTATATTTAATATTATGGCCATAATGTTTTGTTTTGTTTTTTTTAAAGACTATTATTTATAGAAGGATGATTATGTTGTTGAAATTCCAAACCAGGGCTTTGATGGTCTTGATTGGTTTGTTGGTCACACCGTCCCATGACTCACGTGCCCAGTGTTTAAACATTTGTAAGGAAGTGGGAGATAACCTCTATTTGAAGAGAAATAGATCCAGGAATTAGGTAGACCAGAGGTCTGAATGCAAAAATGATTCCACAATGATCTTCTACTTAATCGTCCATCCTGTCCACAGATTATGTTGTCTGGATAATTTAGGACCATACGATTTCTAGACCCTTACACAGCATTTATTTTCGTGAGGCTGCTTTGCAGTAGAGAAGTTGATGGTCCAAAATCATTTCGTCTTCAATTTCTAACCTCACTATGCCCCACCATTTCTGGTGTTCCTGGTTCAATTAAATTGCTCAAATGAGACATTAATTGTTATGCCCGTCCCGTTCTGCATATATAGACGGAAAACAGCATGAGCTGCATAAGCAGGCCCGGAATGTCAAAATCTAGAGATCCCTCATTTTGCCGACCCACACACAAGAGGGGCACAAAAAAAAAAAAAACCTTGGGAGTTTCCTATCTGTTGAATTTCTGCCGCTACCCCTACAAATTTGTTACAGCCAAGTGATCCAAAAACGTGCATGATGCGTATAATTATTAATCATTTCAAGTTTTTGTTCATTGCTCACTATGTGTTCCATGCAGAATCCATTTGATTCAGTCCCAATTGTAATGTGTGCTAGTCACACGTTTTCCCTAAGTGTTGTTAACATCTCAATTCGGCTAACATCCCAATTCGGCTGTTCACTGAGTATTTTTATTTGGTTACATTAGAGGAGAATTACCCACCCAGGTCTCACCCTTAGGCCACAAAGGCCAGTGGTCATTGGGTGAGTCCTTTGCCTCGTCAAGGTTCTATTTCTTTGTAAAATGAAGGAATTTCTATCTACTTCCTGAAGGAAATTCGAGAACTCAGACCGGACCCACCAAATATAAGAGAACAATTGCCCAATCGAAGAATATATATACCCAATAAATATGTATAAAATTACTCAAAATAAAAAGGAAAAGAGAATATATCCGAAAAGAGAGTAAGATTCTTTGGGGAGAAGCTTTGTTTTATACCTTATGTGTTCAATAATTTTGAAAGCAGAGCTGGGAATTGGAGGTAAGTGGTCTGGATGTGGGGGAGAGAGAGAGAGAGAGAGAGAGACATTTAGAAGCTACAGAATTACTGCATTTTGTGAAAGCCGAAAGGGAATCCCAACAACCCCAAACCTTTCTAATCTAAAATTCCTCTCTATAATTTCTTGTGACAAGAATACAGATCCATTTGAGTTGGCTTCAATTCTAATTTGCAGTGAAGTACATGTTATCTCACTCTTCTAATAAAGTGAACAAAAACAAGATCCAGCTTTATGCTTATTGTTCCAGTTCTCTTCTTCTGACAAGGCCTTAAACAGTAGAGGTTCAAATTAGATCCAGAGAAGATATTAAATCAAACAGGCATGACTTATAGCTTCACTAAAGAAAAAAAAAAAAACAGTTTCATGAAAAAATAATAATAATAATAAAAATAAAAATCGAACAGGCATGGCTACAGTTAACGTTCACACTACCACCACAACCAATTTCAATGACTTTAATGGACTTCAATGCGTTAGGACTCTGTTAAAAAATGAAAAATATTTTCCAAGCTAGATGCATGACAAAATCTTCTCTTTTTGTGGTATAACATACAAATAATACAGGAGAACGTCAAGAAAAACAACTCACAATTACATGGCGGCAACTTCACAAATTCCAAGCCTCAAAAATTGAACTCCAACTGCCAAACTTTGCTAAAGAGCCTCGCTTCTCAAGCTCTTTCACTCTTGTAACGTTCCCAGTATGCTGCAAGTACATGATAACCCATCATTATAAGCTATCAAATAAAGGGGAAGTTCAGAGGTCCATGGATTTGAACTAATCATCGTATTTTCAATTGCATGGAACCATAGTTGTGAGAAAGGGAGACCAAGTCAAGAAACAATAAAAGAAACAGAAATGGGAAACAAGCCTACAAACTTCATTGGGAAACAGAGAAGAAAACAGATGTGAAGAAGCTTATCATACATTTACCACAACGGGTGTTCAGTGTTTGTCCAACTCATTTTCAAATTCGTCTCTAAAGTTTTGAAATTTTTGTCCCATGTGTTTTCCATTTTTGGCAAACAGAGTCTTGGCAATAAAAACCTAGATCCTGGTCACTATGGTAGTATGGTTTTCAACACACAAATTGACTGCTAATCACATAGAAGTTAGTCGTTTTGTGAAAGCCTATAAAGACCTTTTAAACAGCTGCTCAAAACAGAAAATAGACTCATTCAAATGCTTTTAATAACACGATCTCATTTCCAATGCAGTGTCAAAAACAATGGAAGGATATAATTCATGCTCGCCAGGCCTATATTTGATGCAAAGAAAAGAATTTAACACAAACCTTGAGGCATTGCTTCCTTTTTGTGTCACAAACTGGATAATCATGAGGACAACAGTAACGGTGGTCCTTACAACACACAGCAGAATCCAACTCACAACATTTCCAAGAGAAGCATACTCCTACAAAGCGCAAAGTACAACAGCAAGTTTCGCCTTCTGAACATGAGGTAAAAAGATCACATATAGTAGGAGCTGGAGAAGGTGGGGGAGGTGGATTTGGGCTAGTCTTAGTTGGATATGAAGCTAGCATATTGATTCCACAGACCCCCTGGGAGTTGGCACTATTGCGTAGCATGTGTATATAGCCATCCATTCCCCAACGTGTTCCCCATGAATTCTTTACTATCCAATAATCAACTCCATTTTCTGAACCATACCCTACAATTAAGACAGCATGATCCAAAGAAGTTGAACATGGGCCAGTGAAGATCCCCTGTCAAAAATAAATTGAAAAACTTACAATTAAAAGTTTAGGTTATTTAACAAAAGTCTAATGTTGCCGACTATTAAGTATCAAGGGACCAACCTTTGAGTACAACTGAAATGCTCTTTCACTGCCACATATGCCAACACTCACGGGTTGAACTGCCACAGCTTGTAGCAGCCGTTTCTCATTATTTGGGGAAACATCAGTATAACCATCAATTGTCACAACATGTCTTTTCAACTGAAATAGAATTATATTATTATTAATTCAAAAAATTATTCTACACTGAAAATATTAATATAATCCAAACTTAAGGAAGTATGGAACTACAATAATGTATAACATATATGTTTAAGTACCAGTTACAAAGAAATTAAGTTATAAATAGAGGAGAGCAGGAAAGGATTAAGGAAAAAAGAATGAAAATTATACATATAAAAATGGTGGAAGTAAAATTGGAAAATGAGAATAGAACTGTTACCTTATCCTTTTGGCAGGACCTTTCCCCAGCTTGATATGGATAATCATCCTCAGTGTCAATTCCCTGGTTGTCTATGATAAATTGATATGCATAGTCCATGAGTCCACCCCCACAGCCACTATTGTAAGATCTGTCACAATCGACTAACTCTTGTTCAGAGAGGCTAACAAGAGATCCAGTAACAATCTTATTAATACCTTCTATAGCCCCCGTGGCTGAGAATGACCAACAAGCACCTAGACATATAGAGTGACTACACTTAATTCTGAATCACATCAAAATAGTTGTAGCTGCATATATTAAAATGAGAGCCAGACAGGTAAAGCAACATATGTGATATAAATATTTGTTGAAGTTTATCACAATTTCATTACAAATATGAAGAATCAACTCTATGAAACCAAGAGATCACAATGTCCAAATTAATGTCAATTAGAAAGGAAACACAGTGACCTTGGGTCACTAGATTCAATTCTGAAATAGACATCCCTTTTTTTCTTTTTTCTTTCTTGTTGGGAGTACAAACATGAATCTACAAGGGTAACACAACTTGTTATGGTACTTCCTAATATATGAGTGCAATGACTTTAGAAGCAGTTTTATTAGATTAGTAAATGCATCATAGTATCTTCTAATGTGTTGTATGCTATCTACATGAAACAAACTGATAATTAGAAACCAAGATGGAAACAAATACCAAAATGACCAAACCACAAAACAATTAAGCTCAATCCTATGAAGAATCAAAACCAAGAGTGATAAAGGAACCTGTTGAGGCAAGAGGCACATAAGTACCACAACCATTGTCCACAAATCAAAGTCATTAACTCAAAATGTCTAGGTGAAAAAGGTTTGATCCACGTCTGACCTTCAATATTCACTGCCCAATGACACCTCCAGTAACCTCAAATTCACATATAAAGTCAAAATTGCTTTATAACTTAGAGCCAATGGAGCAGCCTAAAAGTTTCACAATCAAAAAACCTTTCCAAGGTTACCAGATATGTTTCTAAAATGTTAAGGACAGGGACCAAGCCCACCACTGCTCAAGTAACCTCAAATTCACCTTTTACACCATCAAGCAATCTTGTTCTCCAATAATCCATCAGATTGACTAAATGGGGTGCTCAAGCCAAGCAATTTTTCCATGAAAAAAATGTAGAGAAGAAATCTAAACCGAGGGGAACCACCCAAAATCCATTCTTCTCCTCAACGCCAGAAGGCTCACATGCCAGACACTCTCTGGATCACTCCGGCGGTCCACACCCATATGTATATATATCCTAAATAGCTGATTAGGTTGCTTTCTGGGTAAATAACAAGAGAGATTTATTCGGAAAGTTAAGGTTCCAGGCAAATTGAAAGAAGAAAGTCCCTAATTTGGTTTTATATAATAGCTAGCAACTATGTCATGCCTACAGAAATTCAGACAAAATTATACCACAAACAATCATAATCCTTCAACAATTTATCAATTAAAGCAACTACAATTTATCTTGGTATACAAGAGAATCCTATGTTGGGGCATTCAAAGCTGATAATCAAAGACAATACACATTCAGTTGACTATAGCCTACGAATAAAACCATATATATATACAAACACACTCACATACCACAACTTCCCTGGTCTTTGACATGCGTAACAGCTCCATCCTTCCTCCAATCTACCGAAGACGGAATTTCGCCAACATCATCGAGCTCAAGAAGTGGTCGACGACGATCGAAATCAATAGTATCTGCGGCGGCTGCGGCGGAGAGACCCAAGCGAGAGGCCTTGAACTCGTGGTGGGTAAGATCGGCGAAGCCATTGAGAGAAAGGGTGTAAGAAGAATTGTTACCCGCGGCGTTGTGTTGGGTAACGAAGGCAAGATTGTCTTCAAACACTCTGAGCCTGTACTGCTTTTCTTCTTGGGAAGAGTACGTTTTTCCATGTTCTTCGCACCAAGCTGTGAAGAGATCGGAGGTGGAAGAAGATAGAGAGAGAGGGGCCGTGAAGGAATAGAATGAGAAGAAGCAGGAGTGGCCAATACGAAGAAGCCATGAGAGAGAGAAGAGGGTTATTGGCAGGTGTGGGATGCCTATGATCGTGGTGAACCAAGGAGATTCAGAAACCTGGCCTTTTCAGCTGGAACCGTCTGAAAAAGGGCTGACTTTGTTAAATATTAATGGAAAGTAGTCAAAGGTCTTATACTATTGTACAGTCCTGATCTTGCCACGTCGTATGGAGTATGGACCCACAGTTCGGCTCCTTGATGAACTAAATACCAAGCACCCTAAACCCAGGTAAAGCGTATAATATACTATTCAATAGGACATATACTCTGTGAAAGGGCAACGGAAGCCGTATATAAAAAAAATACAAATCCAATTCAAATATTAAGTACACTGAAAGCGCAATTGGTAAATGTGCTTTTATTAGCGCTACTGCTAATAGCGCATGCATATTGCATATTATTTAAAAATATTAGGGGTGTTCATGGTTTTAGTTAAAACCGAAAACCAAATTGAATCAAACCAAACCGATCTACGGTTTGGTTTTTTTGTCATTAGGTTTGATTTTCATTGTCATGTTTAAAAAACCAAACCAAACCAAAAAACTGAAAAAACCGAAAAACATATTATATATATATAATTTTATATATTACATATTAAACTTAGTTTGTAAATTTTATATTCTAATAAATGAAGAATAGGTAATAGATTCAAAATAAATTTAGTTTGTAAATTTTCTCTTATAATAAGGACAGAATAAGTAATAGATTTAAAATAGTAGTACACTACTGGAAGAAAGACGTTTGGAGTGGGCCTGTTTTTGTAGATTTTAACTTTCTTATTGTGTTTTCTTTATTAGATTGGCATGTATTAAATTAACTATTAATGTTGTATGAGATATTGACACGTATTAGATTAGAGATTTGAACTTTGATTGACATAAGTCAATACTTTTCGTATTTTGATATAATGTTTAATGTTTTTTTTAGTTGTTAATGTAATGATTTTATTAAAAATATTTTTATTTGAAGTTTGGCTTGTCATTTCTTCCATTTTCAATTATTTGTTACTACTTGATAGGATAAAACCAAAACCAAACCGAAATTTTATGGTTTGGTTTGGTTTTTTTATAGTATGATTTGACTTTGGTTTGGGAAGCAAAAAACCGAAGTATAATGGTTTGGTTTGAAATCGACCCTAAAACCGAACCAAACTGAACCACAAACACCCCTAAAAATTAGGGGTGTTCATGGTTTAGGTTAAAACCGAAAACCAAATCGAACCAAACCAAACCGGTCGGTTTGGTTTGGTTTTTTTATCATTAGGTTTGGTTTTGGTTCCAATTTTAGAAAACCGAATTGAATTGGTTTGGTTTTGGTTTTCATGTTTAAAAAACCAAACCAAACCGAAAAACCGAAAAAACCGAAAAATATATAATATATATATATTTTTTATTTTATTTTATATATTATATATCAAATTTTAATTTGTAATTTGTTGATTTTAAGTTTCTTATTGTTTTTCCTATTTTAGCTTGGCATGTATTAAACTAGTTATTAATGTTGTGTGAGATAATGACATGTATTAACTTGGAGATTTAAACTTGGATTGACATATGTCAATTTGTTTCCATTTTGATACAATGTTTAATGTTTTTTTTTAGTTGCTAATGTAATGCTTTTATTAAAAATGTTTTAATTTGGAGTTTGGCATGTCATTTTTTTCATTTTCAATTATTTGTTGCTACTTGATTGGTTAAAACCGAAACCGAACCGAACCAAACCGAATTTTTATGGTTTGGTTTGGTTTGGTTTTTTTATAGTATGGTTTGGTTTTGGTTTGAGAAGAGCAAAACCGAAGTACAATGGTTTGGTTTGAAAAGTACTCCAAAACCGAACCAAACCGAACCACGAACACCCCTACTAAAAATACATTGAAAGCGCAATTAGTAAAACCGCTTTAATTTCCTGCAGTACTGACACCGCTTTTATTACATTGAAAGCGTTGAAAATAGAACTTTTAGGAAAATTTTTTTAAAGAAAACGGTTCTATGAAAAGCGCTTTCATTACCATTAGTGCTTTCAAGAAAAAAAATCTATTATATATATTTAAAACAGAGGATTGACACCCCTTTGTGTGCCAAGTGTCAAAATGAGAATTTTTTCTTTTTTTTCCTTTCACATGTTGAAACAGGATGGAATTGCCTTTTTGGAAAAATTACTTTTTTTAGTAACCGTTTTCTAATCTAATACCAAAAAAGGATATTTTCTATCAAGTTGCTACAACTTGACTACAAATGTGTGCTAAAATGACAACTAACTTCCATTGTTTCATAGTAATTTTGGAAATAGTAACTACAATGTAATTTTGCCAAAAAGCTACTTTTAGTGACTTTTGAGAAAACTACTTTTAGTCATCACTTTCCAACTTAATACCAAACAAATGATATTGTTTGTCAACTTACCACAAATTGACTTGATAGGTGCTTCAAAAGGACTATTAACTTTATTTCTTTGGTATTAAGCTGGGAAATGGTCACCAAAAGATAAATTCCCCAAAATATAAATTTCTCACCTTTTTTATTTTTTTTTTTATTTTTTTTGGTATTACTTGCTCTTTCTCATGTGATAGAGATAGGTTGACGCTTATTATTTACCGCATATCTCTTTGTTTTTATGTCTAAGGATTAAAAAACCCATGCTATATAATGTTCAACCCAAACTTAATAAACTGTACTAAATTTTTTTGTATTCTTTATGCTTATTCATTTCCCCTTCTAAAAATTGAACATATAAAATTATAAATAATCGTAATTAAAAAGAGAGACAAATAAAGGAAATGAGGATTAAAAAAGAAAACGCGATCCACTAAAATCTTCAAATTCTCCCAATTTGCTTCTGACACCAAAAAAAAAAAAAAAAAAGTAAGAAAAAATATATTTTAATCAAAATTATTCCATATGGTTAATTACATAAAGTTGAAAAGATTTATATTTTCTCTTATTTTCTTCTCCCTCTAACTTTTTATCCTATTCTCTTTCTCAGTCTAGATTTTTCTTTCATCTTTTTATACTCTAATCTCAAACAAATTTTTAATATTTTTCCCCATGATTTTTCACTCTTTATGAAATCCACTCAAAACCCCATGGAAGGCTAAGATTCATCGTTGTCATACATTCTAAAATCTGCACTGTCGGATTTCGAGATACTTTCAACGGCTATATTTGCTTTGATATATACCAACATGTTAAAACTATGATTGTGAGATGAGTTAAGTTCTAGAGAATTTTAATATTTTCTCACCAAATATCATAACGTGTCAGTTCCTTCATTTTTTACAAGTTTATACCATTAAATTAATTGTTTTTCAAAAATTTATCTTTTTCGAGAGTATAATCAAATTTTGTATGATACATTACACTAACATCACACAAAAAATAATTTGGATTGAACATCAAATATCATTTTTGTCTACATCTTTTAAATTTAATTGACATATTATATTAATAAATACATTTTACTATTTTAGAGAATAAGTATTCTATTAAAATTCTAATTTGCTAATAATATTATTTTTTTATAAATTAATCCGTGCATTGCACGGGACTCAAAGCTAGTTTATTTATAAAAATGGTGAAAAATTGTGGTTATGTCATGGGCTTCAAACCGACACGTCCCGCCTAAAATGAATCCACAATCATTGTCCTATCCAACCTCTCAACTCACAACATAGTACACACACAAACGAAACACAACCTCTCGTCAATGGTGTCTTCTCTCTCAGATTAAAAGTTAGATTTGCATTCTGTGTACGAGAGTCCCACCACAATAAGAGTGAGCCTATCACATTCCGCCACGTCATGAACGATGGCCCAAATAATTCCCTTTCAATTTTGCCCATTTATTTGGCAAATTAGATAAAAAGCTTGGGATTAGACTAAGTTGTTTTAGAATATTAACCAATACAAAAAGGATGAATTTGTTAAGTTTATGGTCTTATGGGTGAGAATTAGTTATGTCAAAGGTGCTGATATTTTACCTATGAACGAAAAAAGAAAAAGAAAATTTTGCTCTCTTTAATTATCACTCTTAACATTTCGTAATCTTAATTTATCTATGATCAACTGTCATGTTATCTTGATTTTTCAAACAATAATAAATAGTGAGAAGGAGCATCAGAGTTAATTTTTATTAACGAACCAACCTCTTATGAACGTGACCCCATATTTATTTTAAAACGGTATTTTTATTTTATGTGAGTTTTACAATTTTACATATCTATAAAATGCACATATGCTCAAAAGATTAATATGTGTCACATTTATGAAGAGAAAAACACGATAATCGGTATCCAACACTGAAATTATCATTAACACTCCTTATATCTATACTATTATAAAAATGGATTGTACTTTTGGTTGGATATACAAATTAAAGTACTGAAAAACCCTCATCTAAGGGTTTTTTTTTCTTCCACTATTTGTAATCTTTTTTTCGGAAGAAGGTTTTTTTTGGCACATGCAACACGTATGCATCGACATTTAATAGTTAGATGTGTGCTTTATCTCTTTGTTTGGATCACATAAAGAGCAAATAAATTTTCTTTTTTAAAAAAAGATTAAAATTGTTTAAGAAAAATTATATTTATAAGCAATATCAATTATTTTTGGTTCATTACCCCCGAACTTTACTACTCGATCCCAAGCTAAGATTAAAAAACGTGAAAAGAAGATTTTAGTATTTTATAGCGTAACGAACCAGACGGCTCCGTATTCACATAATTTTCTTGAGGGGAAAGTAAGGCACGTGTACAAAGAACCACGAAGACGGTCCTTTTATTCCCTTCACGGTAGCGGTTAGATAATCCTCTACTAGAGTCCTAGGGAGAGAGAAAGAGAGAGGGAGGGAGAGAGACTGAAGTTCTGCATGTGCATTTGCGAGGGCGCGCAGAGAGGAGAGAAACGACGAACCAAGAAATCGCAGTAGTCAGTAGACCCTCCTCGACTGGTACTTTCCCAAGGCCAAAGACGAAAGATCCTCAAATCGTCATAGATAAAATAAAAGCCGGTGAATGATGGACGTAGATCCACGCCAGTACGAAAACGTCGTGAGTCTTCTCCTTCTCCTTCTCCTTCTCCTTCCCCTTTTTTTTATTTTTTATTTTTTATTTTATTTTAAGAAGAGTTTTAAATCCCTAATCTCAGATTATACCTATTGGGTTTGGATGAAGTTGTACAAATCAATTCTCAATTTGTGATTGGGTTATGGTTTTTGTTCAATCGCGTTGGGTTTTAATTGTTTGGTCTTGTATTGATCAATCATCGGAACCCTAGTTTTTTCCCGTGTTAGTTCGAATAAATATTGTAACCATATTACAAATTGGGCAGAATAGGGGGATTATGGAAGGACTGTATTTTGGTGTTTATTAGAATGATTTCAACAAACTCAGAAGGGAATTAATGGCATTTGAAAGCTATTATGTATTTATTTTGGGGGTAAAAATGTGGCGTTAAATGCGAATTTAGTAATAGCCAACTAGCGATTTAAGGTTCTCATTTAGGGCCGTTTAGGCGTTCAAATGAAAATTAAACAGTTTTTTTTTTTTTTTTTTTTGGGTTAATGAATAAGGGTATCCCAAGCCTTACTCCGGCTGTGGTTTAAGCCCACGCTAATACCCTGACTGTCCATTTGAGAGGCCCCATAACCACACAGCAGCGATAGCTGCTCGGAGTTGAAATGATGACCTCTAGAGAGCACACCCAGGGCTGACCAGCTGACTGCTCGACCAACAAATCCATCGCCTTGAGTGAAAAATTTCTAGAGAATGATGTGGCTACCTTGAAGGGTTATGCTACCTTGAATTTGACATTTTAAAGTGTGCAGGTGGAGGCAAATACCTTTTGGATTAAGGTTCTTATCGACATTTTATAAATAAATGTCTCACAAGTTAGTTGATACAGAAGGGTTTTCGAAGCATGGGAAGCAATGTCATGTATAACTTTTTCCTGGGTAATGCTTGTAGGAACTTGATTGTCAATAATAATATGTGATGTGATGCGCATATTAATATACATCCTCATCCAACAGTTTAGGTAATTTTGACCTACTTGGCGAAAAAGAAGAAGGTAATTTTGACCTTTATTTGAAACATACTAAGCCTAAGTTTTATGTGGGCACCTCTGGATCTTCTCTCTCTACTGTTGACTTAAAGGCAATTTATTATTATTTTATTATTACACCAGGATTTATGACTATAATTCTGTGTCTTTCTATGTATTTATTTTGTATTTTTTTTTACAATGAAGCCCCATAACAATAATCATCATTGATATAGCTCTACTTTAGAAGTCTTCCAACAAGCTTTATTTGATTTTTAAAATTTTTTGGGATTTGGTTTTTATGTTTCTTTGACAGCCTGTCAATGACAATGACATCCACAACGTTGTCTTATCATATCTTGTGCATAACTGCTTCAAAGAAACTTTGGAGTCATTCATTGCTTGTACCGGAATGAAGCAGCCCACTGAGTATCTCGAGGACATGGAGAAAAGAAAACGTTGGTATTTTTATTTATGTATCTTATGATATGAGAATTTGGACTCAGCTTCTGGGTTGCTTATAGATGGTGTCTCCCAGTTGTGTGAAACTTTTGACTTTTTAGCCCCAATGGTAGCACATGTCTGTATTTAATGCATTCATTAAGATGTGAACTCTTTAAAAAAAAATTCCTTCATAATAATGTTGTGTACAGATATGTTATTGCAATATCTTACTTATAGAGATACGGATGTGAAGGAAAGCTTATATGTATGTTGGAGGTAATATAGGTGGCTTCACGGTTAGCCATTTGACTTGCATGTTGGACACCACAATTGAAACTGTTTTGCTCTGGACTTTGTTGCTGTAAATGGCCACTTCCATATTGAACATAATTGACTGCCAAGTTGTATGGGTCAAACAGAATATTTAATCTTTGGTCATAGTGTCATACATTTTTGGCAAGTGGCAACACATTCTTATGGGAAAATAAGGTAAGAAACAATTTGCAAAGTTTCTCACCATGTTAAGTTATTTTTAATATCTGTTAATGATGGAATTATTGATCATCTTTTCATTACATGTTGGAATTCAATTAGATACAGGTTTATTATTCACTTTTATATTTCTTTATAGGTTATAAATGCAGTGGTCTAGACTTAAAATTTTAGATTTATTTGCAATACTTATTGATGATGTTGCTAATTGCATATTTCTATGCCCAGGGATTTTTCATTTTGCCTTAGAGGGAAATGCCCTGAAGGCCATTGAACTGACGGAACAGCTGGCACGTGACTTGCTAGAGAATAATAAGGATTTGCATTTTGATCTTTTGAGCCTTCATTTTGTTGAACTTGTTTGTTCTAGGAAATGGTGAGCATTATAATAATGGCTTCTCCAAAATCGTGAAATCCACATCTCTTTAATTAAAATTTTCATTTCCCTGGCAGCACAGAAGCTCTGGAATTTGCTCAGACCAATTTGACCCCATTTGGGAAGGTGCAAGAATATGTTGAGAAGCTGGAAGTATGTTACTCCTGAAGCATACCATCTTAATCTTCTACCTTTTTTGTTTAGTTCTTCATCAGAATGAAGACAAGTTTATTGCTGCTGCAGGACTTTATGGCATTACTAGCTTATGAAGAGCCAGAAAAATCTCCAATGTTTTATCTGCTTAGCTTGGAGTATCGGCAGGAAGTCGCTGATAGTTTGAATCGAGCAATTCTTGGTGTGTTTCGTTGGGTTTCTACTTGCTTCTGTATACTTATTTTTCTCAAGGATTTTGTTCATTAATATGTTTTCTTGCAAAGATAATTTGCTGATTCTGTTATTAAGTTATTTTTAATTGCGTAATATCCAACTCTTTAAATCACTCTTTCCTTGCGGTGCTTTTTTATTGTCAGCACATGCGAACAAGCCCAGTTATTCAGCAATGGAGAGGCTGATACAACAGACAACAGCAGTTAGACAATGCTTAAATCAAGAGCTTGGCAAGGTAACATGTGGCTAGTAATTATATTTCAGTGTAATTCTTGAAGGCTGTTTATGTGTGGTCATTTTTGGTCACATTTTAATGGTTCGAGTAGGCTTGTGGATTAGTTCTCCCTTCTTATAGTCCTATACTACTAACGGAATTGTGTAGAAACATCTTCAAGAATGACATACTTAAAATGATGGGGAAAAAAGAAAAAAGGGCAAAAAAAAAAAAAAAAAAAAAAAACACTTCAGGCAAGAATGACTTTTAGGGGTTTCATGGAACAAACTCTAATAATCCATGTCCTACAGGGAAATAACATATTTCTCAATTGCTTGAGAATTGACTGGTGGAAGCAGCAGGCTGAATGAGTAAAGCCAATTAAGATATGGCAATTGGTCCTGGGGCAGTTGTAGTTACAGTATATTAAATGTGAATGACCTTTGTTGATGGGAATAGGGTGAGTGTTTTATTCTTCACTTCTGTTGTTTTGTAGGATGGGCTTCAACCATTCTCTTTGACGGATTTTCTCAAGAGCTAATTGAGGAATTGTTTGAAGCATTGCTAGCAAGGGGCGACGAGGCATAGTCAGTTTCACTTTGAATTTTGTCGCCACATATGGTTTTGGTGTAACATTCAGTCATTGGTAGAGAATAGTCATCAATGCCTTCACCTCTGGAAAAGTTTGTGGAGCAGGCTGTCTCATTTACATGGTGGTGTGCTTCTTTACTTCACTGGCAAAAAAGAAAGATGCAATTGGGTTCAACTCCATGCAAATTGAGTTTTTGTCTGGGTTGATCCAACTTGGGGCTTGTATATGTTTTCTCACTCGTATTAAGACATTAAGAATTCAGATTATTTTGTTATCTAAGGTCAGGTTTTGGTATCTCATTATCTGGGAATTCCACTTGTTCTGTTGTTTGATTTTAAGTTTGATCTGCCAGAAGTGGTGGCGATATGCTGATATGATGATATTTTTGTATATCAATGATGATGGAGAAAGTTAAATAGTTGGGATGAGGCAGTTGAGGAAAAAGCTTGTGTGCCTGGCTTGACATTTTTTCCTCTGTGGCTGGTTGGTATGGCTTTAAATTTCTTTGATGTCCATGTATTTTGGATGGAAATTGCTGAGTTTACTCATTCTGTATTTCTGTCTACTGGTTCTTCATACCAGCTGAGGTGTAAGTAGCATTTTTTCAGTAAATGCAAAAAGCAAGCCTCTCATGTCTAGAAAAAGCAGGTGTCAAGCCATCAGTGGATCCATCCGGGAGATGTAGCGCTACCTATTTTGGATACATCAATGGCTTGAGGGTGGGGTCTAGGGATCTGACCTGCTTCGTGAGTGCATCTCACCCCACGTGATTCCATGAGAGAGTATAATTTTTATATAAAGAAACAAATAGCAGCGCTCTTAGGCCTTGTTTAGCTGGAATGAATAAGATGTGAATGAAACCTGATTTCAAGTTTCTTTAATTAGAATGAAATAGATGAGATGAAATTTGATTTCACGTTTAAAGTAGATTAAAATGAACAGGGATTTAAGATAGTTTATTCAACACGCTGTTTGATTATATTTTTGTTTAAATTATTTCATTGAAATACGTTATTTGAAATGAATTAAAATATGATTTCTTTTCAAGTATTTCATTTCAGTTGGAACGAACATGGCTCTAAGAGTAATTGGCTTACTCGCTACGAATGGCTTAAAAAACATGCCAATATTTCGCGAAAGAATGTTTGAATAATGGTTAAAATCCATCAAATATAATACGGAGTAATTTAGAAAGGCTGAAGCCACGTAGGCTATATACTGTCGCGGAGCAGTGTTCCGAAACCCTCGTAAAACCCTACGGGGGAAAATTATTTCCATTGGGAAAGCGTGTTTGCCAGCATGCTTTCCTATTCATCTCTTAAACTACCCTACAATAATCCGTTTCCTCACGTCCTCTATCTGCTTCTACTCCAGAAAATGCTCTCTCTGTTTTCTTCACCGTCGTCCAACCTGCAGTTTCGTAACCATACGCTGCTCTCATCTTTCTTTTCCGATCGAATTCCCTCTCAAAGGTATTCTCTCAATTTTCCTTTACGAAAATCAATTTCAGTTTGTTTCTCTCTAAGCTTTTCTCTCCCTCCAAACAACTGAATTAACAGTCTCTGGGAAAAAATGAACAAATTGGCCTGCGCTTATCTGTTGGTTTGCTTGTTAATGAGACATTTCTTTGAATTTTTTGTTTACGTAACCTCCCGTTTAGTTGCAGAGAAAACAGAAGGAAATGAAATGAAAGACATTAGAATTTTGAATCTTATCTATTATTATTATTTTTTTTTTCAAATATTGTAGTTTGGAAAACAATGAGAAACTCGCCTTAATTGGGCCTACTAGTTACGTTAGGGTCAGTGCAATGATGGTTTCTGTTTTCTTGGGGTTTACTTTTTTAAGGGTAAACTATACTTTGCCCCCTTGAACTATAGGAGCAAAACCCCTTTTTAGTGAGTTGATGCCATGACCCTCCAAGACTAATTTTCTGCCTTCGCCACTGGCCATGGCATTCATGTTACATTATAATCAACACAGAAAGGTGAAAGCAATTTTGTTATTATTTTTCATTTTTAATTTTAATTAATTTTTTTTTTTTCACCACTTCTTTTCACTTGAAGTTCCACTGGCCTTCTTATTTACAGGTTTGATCGGCAAAGAAGCAACTTTGGAAAAACCAGATACTATAGTCTTAAGTGTGGACTTGCCAGGGCCAAAGAGTCTTCTTCCCTAAATCCTGCTACAATAATAAGGGAACCTCACAAGTATTTTGATCAAGTTATCATTACAGTTCGTTCAGGAGATGGAGGCCATGGTGCAATTCTCAGTATGCCTAACCAGACAGCTCCTCCTAAGTCGGGAAAACATGACAAGGAGAAGGCGAGGAAGAAGGGTTTGTACAAGAGGGATTTTGATGGGTCGCTTATCCTACCCATGGGTGGGCATGGAGGGGATGTTGTAATTTATGCAGATGAGGGCAAAGATACGTTATTGGAGTTTCACAAGAAAAGCCGGTATAATGCAAAGCGTGGGGGAAATGTTGATGCAATGGGGGTTTTAACCTCCCAATTACGTGATGGACTTGCTGCCCCGATGTTGCGTATTCCGGTGCCTGTAGGTTGGTTTCACTATTGGTTGCAATGTTGGTTTTTTTAAAGACATCTAGCTGATCCCATGTTTCATTGCATGCAAAGGAATCAGAATTATAATAGAGAATGGGCAATAATGAATTCAACTATTTGAAGTTTTGAACTGTTGCTTTTTTCAATATTTTTTTACAGTTAAAATGAAAATAATTGTGCTGGGATGATCAATATTTGTAAACAGATTTCAGAATATAAAATCAGTTCTAAATATGCTCTCATCGAATGTGCCCATGTGACAGGTACAGTTGTAAAGCGTAAACGAGGGAAGCTCCTGGCAGATCTAGCGCATCCTGGTGATGAAGTTCTTGTTGCAAGGGGTGGACAAGGAGGGGTGAGACATCCATGTTTTTAAATGTATTGAATGTTTAACTGAATTTCATTTGTTGTGTCCATTACCTAGAGCAATGGGTGTTGCAACATTTTGTTCCTGATATTTACTCACTCTTTCTAATATCTTACTCTTCAACAATGAGGAGTCATGAGTAATATGCTGGACTATGATTTCAAGGTTTTAGTGTATTGATTAGTGGAAAAATTGAACAATTGGCTTGAGAATTTAATTTTTCTGGTCTTGTTCTATTTGATACACTTCAGTGGTATTGGTAGGACTGTTATTAGTCTCACGGTTAAACCTGTATATTCATTGTTAACTTGTCATTTTTTTTTTGGGGGATTTGTGGCAGATTAGCTTGTTAGAAATGCCAGAGCATAGAAGGAAAAAATTGATGGCTTTAACCACAAATGTGATGAGAGATGAAAGTGATAAGGTAAAGATCAATAATTTTCTTAATCTTCTTCATATAAAATATTGATTCGTATATCTTGGAAAGCATCCCAACTAAAGACATGTTCAAGCTCAATTATTTTTCGTAGATCTACTCCAATATTTTCTTCTTTGGAAACCATGATCCATTAGTGAGCTTATGTCTTGTATTTTATCTCTTGAGTTTTATTAATTTATAAGAGGATTAAAAACTAGGTATGTCTAGTGTAATTTCAAATTGTATTTGATCATGCAACTATTTGGTGTTGTCACAAAGCATGGAGTAGGTGTGACAGAAAGACTTTGAAAAGAAAAATATTTTATCCATCAAAAGCATGGAGTATCAAATTTTATTAATGAAAGGAAACTGAGGACGAATGTAATTGCACAATTAAGCTAGACCATGTATCATGTCAGTGGAGGGCCTCCACTTATACACATATGCTTTGTTTTAATCACTTGCTCAAAATGACAACTAATACCATACCGTAGAGTTTGGAAAAAGATGATGTACTTAAGAGTACTACACTTTTTATGGTTAGCCAATGTTTACAAGTGGTATGCTTTATTCTCAAAATGTGTTAATCATTTACAATTTATTGCAGGTTTTAGTTATTGGTCAGCCTGGGGAGGAGGTTAGTTTGGAGTTGATTCTACGAGTTGTTGCTGATGTTGGTCTAGTTGTAAGTAGTTTCATATCCCACATTAATATATATATATGAGCACAGATGCGTTTAACGATTCCTTAGAGCAAACGCGGCTCTCATGTTGTGTTATGTTATAAATTTCCTGGGGCTACTAAATTCCTAATGGAAGCAATGATATGTAAACTACTAAAATTTGATGACTTCAATGTATTAAAAGATTAAAGGGATTGGGACTCTGAGTCCTTACCTTTATTCTTTATTAAGAATTTACGATATATTATTTAAACTGTCGACCAGCCAGACCCAATCAAGTGGGCCAAATTTGTGTCCAACCTGATTATTATTTTGTCAACATACTTTTTTTTTTAAAAAATTAATAAATAAATAAAATTGTAAGACATTTTAATGTATTTTTTATACCCTGCTTGAGCTTGAGACATTATCTATACTGTCCAAATGTCAAAGAAACCTGTAAGTTTGTCTGTTTAGGGGGAAAAAAAAATTCCAAATTTCATTATAGCCTACCTAACTATCTGATGACCACATAATGATATGATTAGGATTCTCTTTGAGTTAGGAATCTGGTTTGAAAGAAGACTGTCCAGACTCTGGATGGCCTGAAGTTTCATTTATGGTGAATGAATCAAATAGTGTCTTAACATGAATGGCTTGAATTGTTTCCAATTGCCACTAAAGATCTACTTTGAGAATTTAGAACTATAGATCATTGTGTCTTAAAAAGGGATTGAAAGGGAAAAAGTAACTAACTCAAGGAAACAATTCAATACCAGAAAAGTTTGGAATTTGGTTGTATTTGTTACTGTAATAAATTGACTGGCAGAAGTTTTGACCAGGGAAAAAAAGAAAGAGAACAAAGATGTAAATAACTAAATACCAATAAAGTTCTTCATTAATTAGGTGGTTACTATTGTATTATTTTCCAATTTAACACTATTGTTTTTTAGTTAGATAAACTTGGCCTGATATACAAGTACATCTTCATGCTTTGCTAGAGTTCCAACCACCAAATTATAGATCAAGATTACTTAGTGAGTATTGTGGTTGTTCGGATTGCTACAGCCTTACTTGCTCTTATTCTAGGGACTTCCAAATGCTGGAAAATCAACCCTATTGGCAGCCATTACACTTGCAAAACCTGATATTGCTGATTATCCTTTCACTACGTTAATGCCAAACCTTGGACGCCTTGATGGTGACCCTAGTTTAGGGGCAGAGAAGTATTCATCTGAAGCAACATTAGCAGATTTGCCTGGTCTTATTGAAGGCGCTCATCTGGGAAGGTATTTTATGTTTTGCATTCTGTTCAATAGCATACTTAGCATACTCCACAGAGTTAAGTTTCAAAAATTGTAACCTGGTCATCTTTTAGGGTCTTGGTCGCAATTTCTTAAGGCACTTGAGGAGGACTCGGCTATTGGTCCATGTCGTGGATGCAGCGGCTGAGGATCCTGTGAACGACTATAGAACTGTCAAAGAAGTATATCTTTCCTCAATTGGGAAACTCTACTGTCAGTATTGCTTATATTCGTTTATAAAAAAAAAAAATACAAAGATTCACTGTTGATTTTGCTTGCTTATTTAGATGCTTGGGAGTGATTTATATCATTACTGTTGATTGATTGATCTGAACTAGTTTCGAGAAGGTGGACACTGGCTGAACATTGTTCAACTTTTTCAATTTGAGTTACATTTTTGGGTTTCTTTATAATTGGCAATTCAATATTTTTACTTGCAACTTGGCCATTTAAAGCATTGAAGATCCCTTCCAAGTTCCAGCAGCGGTATCTTTCTTTCAGGACCCAAAGCCTGACTCAGCCATTGTCAACTTTATTGTGCCCTGACTTTTAATCCTAATCATTTGAATTGTGATCAAAGTCACACTTGAACTTGAGATCCTCATAAGTACTAGTAATGCTGGCTTCATTCATAGTTAGCCTACCTGCCAATCAGAATAGATTAGTATCTGAGTACCAGTAAGATTTTTACTTGAATCCAAGTTGTGTATATTTGAAAGAGTCTGGATTGAATATGAATCTGTGATGTACTTTATCAACTTAAAGTTTGGTCAATCTCCATTAACATCCAAGCTGGAAGCATTAATTAATAGTTAGTCATGATGGCAAAAAGTTGTTGATTTGATTACGTTCCTTCTGTAGAGCATTTTTTTTTTTTTTTAGAGAACTTCACTGATGAACGTTTGAAGTATTATTCGTACAAATAAGGAGAATTGTTTATCACATGCTCAATTCTATTTATTTTATTAAAGTTAGTCGTCACTTCCCTTCTAAAATTTTGCAGGAATTGCGGATGTACAATCCTGATTATCTTGATCGACCATATGTAGTGGTGTTAAATAAGATTGACCTTCCTGAGGTTTGTGGCTGTGGTTTTTCTTTTTCTGGTATTTGGAATCCTTTATTAATAATTGATCTTATACACTTTGATATCTTTTTTTTTTTTTTTTTTGGTGGATAATTTATTCACTTTAACGTTAATGACGTGTATTTATAATTTTATATAAAATCCTCGATCTCTTCCAGCTTTTTGGGAAGCTAAATATTAAGCTATATATGGATTACTATTTCAGGCAAGGGATAGGCTTCCATCTCTGACTGAAGAAATATTGAGAATTGGAAGTGATGAGGTGCATTCTCAGCCTGAAGCTAGCTCTGAAGATGCAGTTCAACCGTTCTTCACTGAGGGCGACCATGCAAATATTCTTTCTGCAGAGATCATTAATAAAGATAGGAAGGATAAAGAAATTGAGGACTATCCACGCCCTCTCGCTGTTGTGGGTGTTAGTGTTCTGTAAGTTCATTGCTGTCGTTTTTATATATTTCTTCCTAACCATTGTCATGTATGTGTTTGCGTCATAATGAACTCTGGTTTTGAGCTAAGTCATATCATTTTCATTGTGGGGCTTGTGTTCCTTGAATGAATTTTCCTGTACTTTTTAAGGCTTTTCCACTAAGGGACATATTTTTTATGAATTCCAGTTCCATATTTCAAACACATTCAGATCTCTTGTAAAGTAGTGGTAGTTCTCTGGATTTTTTGCTGGCATTTGTTTTTCTTCAGTACTGGTGGCAGTTTGAGTGAGAGCTCTTTTGTGTTGTTTATTGCAGGAAAGGCATCAGAATAAATGAGATGTTAAAGGAGATAAGGGCAGCCTTAAGGAAGTGTCGAGAGTCCAGTGAAGCATTGGAACTAAGTGTAGGACCTTGAGAGTTTCAGTAGTAGTGAACGATTCTAACACTAATTGGCCTGATCAAGTCACCAGCTTGTTTGTCTGAAGCTTTATTATGATTCGGGCTTTGACTGCATAAGCCTTGAAACCAGGTTAGTCCCTTTGCCACTCCTAAGCTGCAAGATTGCTGAACCTTTAACATCTCAACCAAGATTTTAAATCCTATGTTGGAAATGGTATACAGTATACACAGTTGCTTACCCTTACTCCCTCTTGGTTCCTTGTAATTTGATATATGTATACATAACATATATATATATCACCTTGAGATTGACCCAAGGGGATCCCCTTGACCTCTCACCTTAGGCTTGTATACATTTGCTGTTTATAATTTAGGTCTAATTTTACTTGTGTGAACTTTTATGTGCACTTGTGCGTGTCTATGATATGACACATATAACTCCATACATGGTGGAAAGTTCCAAAAATCATGTTCCAGTGATGTTAGAAATTTGGTTTTGGTAATAAGGTGGTGAACTCAAATTGCCCAAAACTAGATTTTTAGCTGGCAATAGATTAGGCCAGTTTGCATTGGACTGGCCGTAATTGGGTCCATCGTAGATGCTATATTATACGGCTTAGATGGTCAATCCATGCCTGGTAGTTGTAGGGCAGGTTTAGCACCAAAGGGAACCAAAAAATAAAAATAAAAGAAAAAGAAAAAAGATGCAGGGTTCTTGGAATATTTGCCCCAAGCAGAGAGAGATCTTTCTACCTTTCAAAATAGCCAATTATGCAATAATCATATTCATTGGACCCAAGAAAGCTGTGCTACACACTTTAACTGATTTCACCCATCGAGAGTTGCTTCTACTCTGCCCAAATGGATTTAATGACCATTGTTGATTTCCTTTGACTTGTATGTTTTCTGTTCGTTTATTCCATGCCATATGCGGACCATTTTGAAGCGCTATGCAGTTTGCTGCCACTGCTGAAGCATTCCCAAGATTGAAACCATAATCACACCTCTGTCGTCTCTTTCAATAGATCCTCCTACAGCTAACTTCCTATTATTTTTTTTCCCTGGCTTGATCCATCGAAACATAATTTAAACCATGGGTTAGTACCCAGCTGACATACTTGTTAGATTTAGTAGTATTCGTTGAAGAGTGTGCGGTCTGCCTTAAAATTATGGTTACTATCCACATTTAACAACCCATATTTATATCTTTAAAATATATAATAAAAGCCTAATTTTCCATCCTTGTAATAGCTTTAGAAACTAATTAAACATTTTTAAAATTTCTCCTTTTTATTTGCTTATGAATGGGCAATCAAGATTTTTAACCCATAACATTAGAACAAGGAATATTAAGGTATCTACTAATAGTGTTTCAAATGATTATCAAAATTTGAAGAGAAGAAGCCACTTGATTTATGAGATTAATTAATTGACCTAAAATAGCACATTATTGTGCAAAATGTTTTTAATATTTACTTGTGATCTTAGCAAAGATTAGACAATAATTGGCAAACATTAGGGGGGCAACAGAGTTATTTCCATTGCAAATTTAATACCCACGTCAAATTTAGAGTCATCAGCATTTTTAGTAAGCTTCCTAATTAAGCATTCAATACATATAACATCCATTTTAAGGGAATGAAAATAGGGAAACAAATCAAAGAAACAATTAAATTGGTAATGAGAATCCGGTGACGAGTCCCCCTCAGCAGTAGGACTGCATGAGTCCTCACCGACAGGTAGGTGTGTTAGGAGGGCAAACGATTTGCCTGGTTTTTTTTTATATTTTTATTATAAGTTTTGTGGAGCCTGATAGTACTATACATTCTACCAAATTTTTTAAAAGAGTATTTTGGTAATTTCACACTATGTAGCCCTAGTTTTTGTGTGCGTGTGTGTGTTATAGTGGAGGGCAATTGTTTTTATCTCTTGTATTTTCATTTTGCAAATGACATGGTGAAAGTTACAGCGATTCCATAGACATAAAAAGAGTTTTTCCAAATCACGTAAATCTATGTTTCTTGTTTGTGTTCTTGATTTTTTTTTTTTTTTTTTGGGTGTATTTTTATTATCGTTTCTCATAGATTCTAGGTTAGGAAATTTTTTTTTTACAGTTTTTAGACTTCCCCATGTCAAGCATGCAAGGAAAACAAACGGTTTGTTCAAGTCGTTTATAGCATCCTAAGTGGAAGGGGTTTTAACTCGTGGAGAACATTTTTCGAGATGGTATAATCAAAATATCTCAAGGTTTTGAGTTAATTCAACGAGTTAGAGTATAGGCCAAGTGGAAGCGACCGTTGAAGGTTTTTGGAGGCAAGATAAGTGAACATAAGAAGAATTTTTTCAAATTACGTAAATCTATGATTCTTGTATGTGTTCTTAATTTTTTGTTTCCGTATTTTTATTATCGTATCTCATGGAGTCTAGGTTAGGAAATTTTTTTTTACAGTTTTCAGACTTCTCCATGTCAAGCATGCAAGGAAAACAAACGATTTGTTCAAGTCGTTTATAGAATCCCAAGTGGAAGGGGTTTTAACTCGTGGAGGACATATTTTCGAGATGGTATAATGAAAATATCTGAAGGTTTGGAGTTAATTTAACGAGTTGAGTATAGGACAAGTGGAAGCCGTCGTTGAAGGTTTTTGGAGGCAAGACACGTGGTCGGCTCACTTGCCACACAAAACTTGGCGAAGATGTTGACACATGGGTTCGTGCCACTGCTGACGTAGGGGGGACAATGTCCAAGGTTCCTGATGGTTCTAGGGTTTTAATGATATTAGATGCGTGGGATTTTTGAGCTGAAACAAAATAGAGTCTGAGACTTGGACCAATATGACTATTTTAATGTAGTGGAGTGAGAGGTGTCAAGTTTATGTACCTAGTATCACATTGTCTGATTACTGATTAGAGAGGTTCGTTGAGTTATATATGTAGGCTAATATTCTTAACTTGTAGTAATGTGTTGAGTTATATATGTAGGTCAATATTGTTAACTTGTAGTAATGTGTTTTAAAGCATTATGAAGAGTAATCCAAAGCAGATAACATTGTTGCTAGTGAAATGATGGGGCATTACAATTTGGTATCAGTGTTGCACTTACCTAAAAGCGTTTTTAGACTATATATGTAGCCTCTAATCCTTGGCATATGATCAAGGGTGAAGCCAAAGTTTTAACAGGTGGGCCGAATGCCTCACCTAAAAATTTCTAAATAAAAAAAAAAAAAAAAAATTTAGTATTTTTCTCTTTTGATGATCATTTCCCAAATTAAAACCAAATAAAATGAATTAGTAGTCATTTTGAAGTACGTACATAGTTAATTTGTAATAAGTTGATAAATAATATCCTTTATATAACATTAAGTTCAAAAGTGATCACTAAAATGTAATAAGTTGTCTCACCTGAAGTAGTTTCCTAGTTTTGCCCCTTCATATGATACACCTTTTAAAATCATGAATGGTTATAAAAAACGGATAATATTTTATGTGGAAAGGTAGGACATTACACTAGAAAAATAAAACCTTTTTGGTTTGAAGTTATGTGGATGCAATCAACTAATTATTTGGAAAACATTGTGAAAGTGGATGGAACCAACATATTTAGGCCTCGTTTGGAACGTTGGATATAGGGTCTGGATTGGATAGGATTAGGCGGGATATGCTTTCCTGTTGGATAACTATATCCTTGCTTATCCCGTCCCCTTTGTTTGGTAGATGTTAGGATATAATGTGGGGGATAATTATGCCATCCAATCCAGTGTTTTGTATGTTATATTATTACATTGGATAATGAACATTTTTTTATTCCAAAAATACCCTTACTCACTTTCATAAATCAAGCACGTGAGTTTTGCTCTTTTTTTTTTATTATTTTTTTTTTAATATACCAAAAAATTGAACCATTATTACAAAACCAATATGTTATACAATACTAACCCTCGGAATAGACCCCCCTACCCTTTTGTCTCCCAAATTTTAAGAACCCATGTTCTAACAACCAGCCTTTTTCTTCCAATATCCACATCATTATCCAATCTATGTGTAAATCTTGTCTACTACCCAGGGAGTGTCATAAGTAGAAGTAATGTGGGGGCTTTACTCGTGGCATTGGAGATGACTAGATGAGGGACAAAATGGGCCGACCATTGCCACCAATTAAAATTGTACAAGATTATATACATATATACCTTGAGACCATTGCAGAAACAGCTCCAGCCCAGAGATGCTTGGTGGTATTCATCGCACCCGATCCCCGCTCCCTAACCATCTCTACTTTCTCTTCCCCAAACACCATCTCCGAAATTTTCTACCCATTTTGCCCCAAAAGCTCTGTCGAATCCCGAACAAACCCATCATCATCATCATCATCATCATCACTCCCCTTGATCGTGCATGGTGTGTTTGGAGGAGTTTAGATGGGATTGAGTGGGTGAAGGAGAGATCTGAGCCGTGCATTGCGGATTGAAGAGGGCTGATGTGAAAGCGTGAGGGGTGGAGTGAAGTGGGCTGATGTGAAAGCTTTAGTCAAGAACGATTGTTGTAGAAGATGAACGATCTGCTTCAATGGTGGAAGGAGAAGAAGACGCTGTGGAAGATGAAGAAGTCGATCGCTGTGAAGCCCCAACTTCCACTTGTATTGATTCATCGCGAATGATTGAGTAGATTTTGGGAAAAAAAAATCCAACGTTTATATCCCTCATGTTTTAAGTTGGAATATCTAATCCCAGGATAAGATAATACCATCCTAACCATGGGTTTGTTATATCCTCCAGATGGAGGATATAAAAATCCCAGGATAGTTTATCCTGTTCTTAAATAAGGTTGCCAAACATGGGATAGAAATATCCCAGGAAAGACTTATCCTATCCAGACCCTATATCCGACGTACCAAACGAGGCCTTAAGGTATTCAAGGTTCAAGAGTGTATGAGTGAGTTCCAAAGAGAGATGCTTTTAAATGGCTAGTTAGATATTGGAATATAAATATTTGTAGGCTACTTTTCATAAGAAAATGTTGGCATATTATTTTGTCATTAATGCTATTCAAAGTGTGTGTGTGTTTTTTTCTTTTTTTTTTTGAAATGATGAATACATATTAAACATTCATCGAGCCAATGCCTAAAAAAAGGAGAACCTTGATGTGATGAACCATTATTAACCTATCACTCTATACAATGCAAGTTATAAATATTAGCTAAAATTACACAAATCGACTTAGACTCTTTTCAGAAAAAAATTTATTTATCTTTTACAAGGAGCCTTTGCATCAAATAAAATTGTAATTGATAATATATTAATATGGTAATTTTCCGTGAATTAATTATTAAAATAAAATAAAAATTGAAAAAGTTTTTTTTTTTTTTTTTGGGTTTTTTGGGGGGGGGGGGGGGGGGGGTGTTGAGGGTGTGAGGGGTTGTTTTCCCAACTCTCAACAGGTGTTTGTGCTGTGCATGAGCCATGAGTAGTAAATACGGCCGATTTGATACTTGTGCCTGTCTTTGATCCACTCTGCTATGGGAAAAATACTTTTTATTGATCTCTTTCTAATTTAATACCAAACAACGAATATTATCTATCAATATGTTATAAATTAATTTTAATATTTTATTAATTTGTTATAAATTGATTATATATATATTTTAAAATAATTACTAACTTTTTATGTTTGGTATTAAGTTGAAAAGCTAACACCAAAAAGTAATTTCCCAGTAGGGGCAGACTTTTTTTCTGGGAGAACTTGCGAAAGTGGGTCCCACGTTCCAGGCCTCTGTATCTGATTTTCACTGACTTTGGTGCCTTCACCACCTCTTTGGGACTCGGGTACAGTGGAGACCCTGTCCAATGTATCTAGCGCCTTTCCAAGTTTGCCATGTGCTCCTATTGAAATCCCCGTACAGGATTATCTTCAACCGTTCAAAACCATTTTCCTCCTAAAACAGGGAAATTAAAGGCTTGGTCTTCCTTTTTTGCCACCTGAGCTTGTGTACAAAAAAAAGATCTAAACGCCCAGGCCAAGTGTATCTTAGAGAGAAAAACAGTGAGGTTGCCTCAGGACACGATCAAATACGGTCATCATGCCATGTATCAGCCCAAAGGCCAAACAGAAGGCCACGTTTCAGAAAAATGCCTCTTTGTTGCCACAGGGCTCTCACCTTTCTTCATCAGTTGATGGCATGTCATATAAATAGAAACTGTCCCCTTTCAAGGGTTCTGAAACCTTATTTCCGCAGCCTCAGTTTCCCATCCAGATATTTTCTCTGTTGGAAAAAACAATGTTGAAACCAGACCTGGGTGTGGGAGAGAGAAAACAGGCGAGAAAACCTGCACAAGCGAGTTCAAGAAAAGGGTGCATGAGAGGCAAAGGTGGCCCTGAGAATGCCTTCTGCACTTACAAAGGTGTTCGACAGAGAACTTGGGGCAAATGGGTGGCTGAAATCCGTGAGCCCAATCGCGGCGCGCGTCTCTGGTTAGGCACTTTTGACACGGCCCGTGATGCTGCCTTGGCTTATGATGCTGCTGCACGTAAACTCTATGGCTTGAATGCAAAGCTCAATTTGACAGAATTATGCGTCCAGCCCCACTTTCCAAACTGACACCCAGGTGGGAAACCAAGCTGAGATGGAGCGGAAGATAGAGAGCGCGTGTTCATCAAGCAGGAGCAGCCCAATAGTGAGGGCAAATGATGTGACACCACTTTATTATGACGATAAGCCCATCATGGGTGAGGATGTTGATGATCAAGAAGGGGAATTTGTGGAAAACGAAGAGAAATTTGGGGAGAATGAAGAGGGAAGCGATGGGCCTTGGGGGAATTTGAAGGTGAACTTGCCTGAGTTTGATCAATCCATATGGGCCGAGGCTGCAATGACGACTGATTTTCCTATCATGGAAGACCCGGGGATTTTTGCCAGCAACTTCGTCGATGGAAATGGATGGGAACTTAAAAGCTTGGTGGAATGAATGATATGATATACTCGAATATCCATGTGTCTATACATATATATAGATCATATATAGCATAGACATAGATATATGTATAAGTATATATTGTGAATATGACCTATGGAGTGTCTGTCCAGCAGAAATGGCCACGAAGCCACTTGGGTTTTTGGGACTTGTGAATGTCGTGGCTCTTTGAAAGCATATGTAAAATATCAAACGCCTGCTTGTGCTTTTAGGCTTTCCCTATGTAATGTAATCTTTATGTATACTTGATATGTGTATGTATGCCTCGTATTTTCCAACTATTGCCGTCGCTTTAATTTCCCAAATCCTGAATTTCTCAGCTCTACTTCATGGAAAATGCCTTTGAACCCACCGCCGGATCACCCTTATAGGTGGTGGGCCTTGCATGTCGGTGGGTCCAACGGTACTGCCAACTTTTCGTAGGACAAAATCAACTCTACAAAGGGATTATTTCCAAGGGTATTTTAGTCTTAAAGGGACATTTTAGTATCATAGTGAACTCGTTGTCTGGTTTGGATATAAAGCACGAATGAAGTGGGTATTGGCAACTTTGTATTTTGTTATGAGCCCATGGTTTAGCGGGCTTCAGCCACTGCCAACTTACGATTTTGCAAGCCCATAGTTTAGAGGGCAATGGACACTGCCAACTCAGTTTTTTGAAAGCCCCTAGAACAAATGGAGAGCCTGCTCTCAGTCATATGTTTCTGGATTCCTTTTATTTTCCTGCATTTTCTCGGAAAATCAAATGGAAGATTGCGTTTTGTTTTATTTTTCCCCTGAATAAAGTTTTCTATTACAAGAAAGGGAGCCTAAGCAGAGACTATTAGCAGGAGCGCCAAGTCAAGAACTTTTTCTCTGGGCGACAAAAACACCATGAAGTGCTTCCCATCAAAGTTGGTTTCACTTCAAAAGGTATTGCCATGATGTTAAATATACATAAGACTACTCTTTCCCAAACCCCAAATTTGTGCCTCTCGTTGGATTAAAAAAATTATGGATAAGGCAAAATCCCATATCTGCTTTTGCAGCTCCCAATTCACAACAAATATCATGAAACGAATTTTCTTTAAAAATAAATCAATGTAAATTATTTCATGACTTAATGGCACAAACATATCTCCTTATTTTTATTTTTATTTTTTTATCTTGAAACACGGCTGTCATAAATGATATTACACATTGAAGCAAAGAGAATGCGAAACTGATCAAAATAAAATTGAGCAAATAACTAATGACAATCAGGGGGAAGAAACACTTGCCTGGTTTCGAATATTTTGTCCTAGACTAAAGAATCGACTCTGTAATCAAAATGAAGCTATGGATGATTCTTCCGAGGGGTCCCAGTATCTGTTGTATAACCACGCAGAATCCGCTTCTACGGCATACCCATCTTGGTTACGATGCCAGCCAAAATAGGCATGAGTCCTGTTCTTTATATCAAAAATGCCATGACCAAAACTGGCTTCGCGATAAGCTGAGTAGCTTGGCTGTGGATCTGTCATGCTGCACATCACATGAGCACAATTATCATGTGTTAAAAGTTTATTGTTACCTACAATTCGCTATTTCAATTCATGTAAGAATATTATTTCATTCCACAAGACCAATCTCATAACACACATACTTGGTTGCCAATCCTTCCTGATTTCCTCCATCACCAATAGTTATGTAGACGGGGGCAGATTGGTCGCTTATGGGATCGCACAAACCATTTGTGATATTGTATGCAATATTGGATACGCGTTCCTGTGAAAGATCATCAGGTGTTAGAATCTACATAGTCACAGATTCATTTTCTCAAGAAAAGAATAGCACTTTGGCTCCATTTGTTTCAACTGAAGCCATTCCCTCAGGATGAATAGGATGTTTTAACCACACTACTCATTAACAAACTGATCGAATGTTGATACTGACCAACAGCTTAAACTTGGGCATGGCTAAGCTATAAAATCTGAAAGTCATTACTGGCTTAATTTTGGTCACTAAGATCAAAAGCAGTGGACAGAGAAAGAAGTAGAATAACAAAAAATAGACAATGAGAACAGCACATATGGATTATTCAACTTAACTTGTGACAGAAAACAATTGATCATGATTGAATAGGGAGCTCTCAAATAAACAAAGAAAGTAAGAATGTCCACTTACAGATCGTTCATAGGCGTGAACATGACCAGCAAAGATAACATCAACTTTGTACTCCACAAACCATGGCTCATACATAACTCTCATGGTTTCCCCTTCCATATAATGATGTACATAACTGTTATACAATGGAGAATGCATAAGAACAATAAGCCATGGTGTCTCTGTCCTGTTCACCTTGGGCAGCTCGTATTCAAACCATTTGTATTGAGGAGTGTATTTGCCTAGAAAGAAAAGATTCAAGTAGATGTTGGAAACTTCTCCACAAAATTACATCAACAACAAAGAACAAAAACTTGTAAAAATCTTCAGTATTGTAAAATGTCATTCATATTAGTGAAATCATTCAAGCCAAATTAAAAATCCTTACCATAAGCTGAGTAAGAAGACAGGACAATGATATATGCTGAAGCTCTCTTGATTGAGTACCAGAGAGGAGATGTACTTTCCGATGCTCTATATGGCACATGAAATCGAGATGTATAAGGCTTGAAGGGTTTAGCTTCACCCTGAAACAAATTCACCATTACTTGGTAAGATTCAAAAGCTATAATCATGTTTGGAAGTCTTTGCAGGCACATTATACTACCGAGAGGATATAAATTAGAACCATAGAAAAAAGAACACATGGATATAGAGGAAAATTTTCTTCAAGTTCCAAAAGAAAATCTACTGCTTGATGCCACAGCCATGAAGATAGATAGTTTGCACTCTAAATGTAAAGCAAGTTACAACCAAAAAAATTTAAAAACTGAAGACATCAACTAAAAAATATGGTGATTTCTCGTCATGATTGAGATGGAGTATAAACTGCATACAATGTCAGGTGCAAAGTCGATCTCATGATTCCCTGCAGTCCAAATCCAAGGTTGATATGCAGCACTTCTCTCTATAAACCTTCCCCATGTATCCCACCTATTGTTGTCATGAAACGGATAGTCATCTGAGTAAGAGAGGTCCCCAACAAATAGCAGTGTCTGTCCTTTCGTTGGATTTAGTTCATAATGGGTAAGTGTCCTATTTGAATCATAGGTTTGACCGAGGTCCCCTGCTCACAATGCTCAACAGAGTAAGATCAAGGTAAGAAATTTACAAATATACATATATATAGATGTGTGTGTGTGTGTATTGATTCAATAGAACTGAGTTCATGTATCTGTGCGTGCAATATATGTGTTCCAAATATGTTTTCTCATTCCCCAAAATAACAAGCATACATCTAGTTGAACTCTACAATTTTGTGCCTCAAATGGAATATTAGGGCCATTAAAATTTACTCTAAATAGAAGTTCAGCATTGTTCGGCTTAACATTTTGGAAGTGATTTTCTTGCTTTCAAAATAGGAAAGCGAGAAAAACATCTTCGAAAATTCTTACTAAACGATGCCTTGGTAAAGTACCAAGCAAAAAAATGGTTTGCACTTCGTACACAAGCATCTCTGTTTGAGCACAATTTGAACAAGTTTTTGACTAAAACATTCAAATCAACAAATAAAAAAATTTTATAGACAGATAATTACCAATGAGCCCAAAAGTATAAGGAACATCAGGGCCCGCTCTGGGAGGACTATAAACCAAAATTGTCTTGTGGTATTCCCAATTCCAACCTCATAGTAGGTATCTGGTATCAAACTGCAGTTGCCATCCATTAAATTTAAGTTAGTGAAGGAAGATTGTGGAAAAAGAGACACCCATTATACGATTGACTCACCTCCAAATTTTCAATAGTGCAGTGATGAATATAACCAGAGGTGTAATTAAAGTATTTGTAGGTAAGAACGATGCCGTTGGCACTGCTTTTTTGCTTGCTATTATCAGTCCAGTAGAGCACTGTATTTGAACCGGGTTCATCTGGAGTGACCCAGGAGACAATCACAGCTTTTCCCTCGTGATCTCCTTGTGTTATATGAACCTTCAACCACCACAAATCAGAAAACAAGCGTAAATGCCATTTGTCAGGATAATTTTGCAATATTATCACTTTAAAAGATAGATAAACACCACAATGCTCTGTCTGGCTTTGCTTAATTTGATCTTTCTTCAAATTTTGGTAAACCAAGACGACATCAAACATTTGATTCAAAAATTTGATCCCTTTTCTTTCCGCAGTTTTCTCAGCAACCAAACAAGGAGTAAAGGGTTTGTGGGTTCATCCGAAATCACACCAAGAAAATCAATACATTAAGAAGAGAATCCATGGAACGTTGAAACAAATTTGATGGGAACTAATATCAATTATTATTTGAGAAAGAGGAGTAGAAGCACACCTGCTGAGGCGCATTATAACCAGGAGGCACTTGAAACACGTCACTGTCGAGGGGCATATCAGCAGATATGTCATTCTTCCTAGCATAGCTACTGGTTATGCCACCATTAACAAACTCTGCAGCATTCAACATGAAACCCACAAGAAGAAGAAGAACAAAACTAGCACAGACCCACCTCACAACCATCTTTCTATTCTTCAAGTCAATATTCAATTCAATTTTTATCCCCCAAAAAACACAACTCAATCTCCACAACAAAATTTGATAAATTTCACTGATTTTCCAGTTCTGCAAGTAATAAATGGCGCGGGGAATATTCTACCAATTATTCCTGTAGGTCAGTGGTCAGTGGAAATATTTATTTATTTTTTGGTTCTGTGAAAATATATTTAGGTAAGTAATGTACTTGCATATAGCATGGCTGAAGCAACACAACTGCGATTAGCCGATTATTGTTTTTGTCTCTGTGAAATCTGAGTGAGAAGAGCTCCCCAAAAAAAAAAAAAAAAAAAAAGGGGAAAGAAGAGGTGGAGGATAAGAATACTGTACTTTTCAGTTCTCAGAAGTCAGAACTAACAGCCAACCGCAAGTCAAACCATCAACTGCATGACTTTTTGTTCATGTAATCAGAATTCTTCTTCAAATACAATTGGAATATTCATTATTTGATTCGAATACGGACGGGTTAAATTATTGGACTATTGGTACAAGATATTTTATTTTTTGGTATTAATTTTGAGGCAAAATCATTCTTGCAAATATTGAATTACGGGTAGGTCTAATTACCAAAAAATAATTACAGTTAGTAATCATTTACTAGAAACTAGTAGAAAGTTAGTATTCATTTTTAGTGAACCGTAATTATTTGCTTCTAATTGGATTTATCTGTAATTATCTCTATTGTTATTTATCATTATTGTTGTTTTTTTGTTTTTTTTTATATGGATTATTCCTGCATCCCTTATTCCCTTACTTAAGACTAAATCAATAAATTTTTAAACCAAAAATGAAAACGATTTAAGTTGAAACGCATACACACGAAAGATAAATTTTTATGATAGCATGATGTTAATTTGCCCAATATTTTTTTTAAAATAATGATTTTTATTAGCATTTAGATGACTAGCTGGCCTTCTTCAGTTGTAATTATATTTAATTATCTAATTATATAAAACCAAACCAAATCTTTTAATATTAGTTCTTTCATTTCTATCTAATGACCAAAATATAGTAGATTTAAAAAGCAGGTTAATGAATATCTAAAATTTGTGTTATTGGATAAAATATAAAAGGTTGAGATTAATAGAACGTGGGTAACTATTAAAGTAGGACCATTGGACCAATTATGAGCAACCAACAAGGCCACAAATCAAAACTGAGTACCTTACCGAAGCTATATTTTAATTTATTCATTTATATCTATTTATTTATTTTTGGAGACAATATTGACACTAAACAAAACAGTAACAGCTATAATGGGCCCGAGCCCTGAAGTCCCACTACAAGGACCTTAAGGAGGATGGGATCTCATTTCGGCCCACACAAATTACACTTTACAAGGCCCACGCTCTTCGGCAATCAAGTTAACTTGGGCCGCATAAACGGTCTAAATGGGCTTGACCGGTAAACTTCTTAATAAATCCGGCCCCTCACAATTCAAATTAACGCCCGAGCAGGCCGGAGCTGATTCAAATTAACCCGGCAAAGCTTCATTACTAGCTAGCAGATGCCAAAACCAAAATTTTATTTTCTACCCCATAATACTCTCCTTTTGATTTATTTATATATTCTTTTAATTTTCTTCCTTGATATGCTTTGATTTTCTTCTTGATATGCTCCATTTACTTCTATATTCTCTCGATCGACTTCCTCGATTTACTTTCTTAGTTCTCTCTTAATCTTTTGGGAAAATGACAAAATGATGAGTCAAAATAAAACTAATCCTAAAAAGGGGCTAGAGCTCTCATTTTCCATTTAAAGTGGTAATAATTAATTTTAATTCCAAAAAGATGGGATTTAGGGTCAAATGTCCAATATACCATTTTAGTATATATATATATATTCTTTTGGTACCACCCCAAACTTGTCAAATTATTCTCCACTCTCTTATTAAATAAAACTTAACCCTAATATTTCTCTTCTATGTTGAGAAAGAGAAAAAAAGAAAAGAAAAGTGGTTCTCCATTTATATGTTTTGTAGGGGATTGGAAACTTTCATTTACAAGGATGTCATCCGACTACTAGAAAAAATAAAAAGTAAAAACGTTTCCAAATCTAAGTGTGTAGATTATTATTATTTTAGTTGAAAAACAAATATATGATTGGTTTCTTTGAATTATGTTTTGAGATTTTTAAATTAAGATAAAAGGGATGGGTATAATACTTTAATGTAAGAAGGGTATTTAGGTGGGATATAAAAATAAATAAATAAATAAAATGGGTAGAATGGGTATCATAAAATGATATATGGTAGAAGCCCTTTTTTAGGGATTAAAGTATATTATTACCATTTTAAATGGAATAAAGAAGATTTGACCTTTTATTTGGAATAACTTTTATTTTGACCCATCATTCTATCATTCTCCCTAATCTTTTCTTTAATTGTCTTGTCTTGTTTATTTTCCCAATAAATTAAAATGAGAAAATAAATAAATAAGTTTCTTTTTTCTTTCTTTTTTTTGGTGATTAACAATTAGAAGTATCTCAGGCTTTACTCTCACTAATGTTTGAGCTCAAACTCCTAAAGATTCATGTGAGACGCCATTTACCAAGACAAATAGCAATAACTATGAGAAGTTCAAATGATGATATATGAGAAGTACATTGCACTTCAGGCTTAATTGCTTGACCAACCCATAGGGATTCTCTCAATTTCCTTCCCTAATAATCAATATACTTTTATCATTATCTCTTAATCTCTTCTCGATTGCCTTGTCTTGATTTATTTCTATAATAATTTAGAATGAGAAAGAGAAAATGCTATTGATCATATCCCTAATTTCTTTACTAATGATCTATCGAGTGGCTCTTAAAGTGGAATGGATTTAAAAAACATTAAAAAAAATTCATATATTGATATCAGCAACGATCACATGATTAGGGATAAATAGCACTACTTATAAGAAAATAAATCAAGGCCATCAATTTATTTATATCCTCTACTGAAGGCGATTAAATGCGCCTCTCTTTTTTTTTTTCTTTTTTTCTTTTTTTGGGATAAGTTTGCCAGACCACCATCACTGGCTTTGTCGCCGAAGTAGCATTCCTGTCCTCATGTAAGGAAGAGGATAATGTTTGGGGATTGAAAGTCAACCTAACTAAACTTAACCAAAAAATAACTTTGCTTGAGAGCATTGGGGATGGACTTACCAGCGCACGGTTTGATGGCAAAAACAAAAAACAAAAAAAAAAACAGAAAGGTGGTTGTGACCTAACCCCATCCCGTGACGCGCGATTTGGAGTCAACAAATGTGCATATTTCGTGCAAAAGATTCTCAATTAAGGATTCCGTTAGGCTTGAGATTGACCCATCCAACCCCAAATGGAATCTTGTCTAAGACCTCGCTTTTGATATCAAGTGTTGGGGCGGCACTTTGAATAATTCTAATATCCCCCCCAATTTTTGTTCTAACAATTTCCCATTGGTGCCAACCATATTTTGCCTTATCGTGCACCATTTTGCTCCTTCCAATATTCACTCCCCAAATTCATGGAATATCGGACTTAAATGTATTTTTTACATTATATTGCCGCCTTCTGCAAACTCACTCCAATGGGTTCAATCAGACACTCACAAGCCTCCAAAAAGATGACAGCCAAAACGTCAAATCACAACAGATAGAAACAAACTCACCCTTTTAGAACCATTCCTCTCCTCCTCTTATTTATATTGCAACCCATGAAGCTCCTTGCATAGAGCACATACTCTCTTCACAGAAACTTTTGGAGACTTATTCATCTACCATGGACCGAATCGAATCTGCTGGTGACCCGCATACGGATTACTCAATCCAGCAGCACTCAATGAAGACTCTGGTAAGCAATGGTTGTGTTGATATTCGAGGGAGAATCGCGGATAAGCAAACAACTGGAGGATGGAAGGCATCGCCGTTCATCATAGGTTTTTATCGATACATGCTTTGCAAGTTTTTATTTATTTATTTATTTGTAAAGATGTTACGACGTTTATTTGTTTTGAAACTTAAAAAGGTGCATGATATGAAAAATGTTGGTATGTAGTGAATGAGGTGGCCGAGAGGTTAGCATTTTACGCCATTGCAGTAAACATGGTGTCTTACCTGGTTCGCGAGATGAATCAATCACTTCCAAATGCCGCCACTCATGTGACCGATTGGATCGGAGCTGCCTTTGTTCTAACTATCCTTGGAGCGTTCTTAGCCGATGCTTATTTGGGTCGATTCAAAACCATCATCATCTTCTCTTGCATCTATGCAGTGGTAAGAAGGAAGCAATCCTCGTATCATGCCAAATTTCGCTTTGAGAATTGACAGAAAAGTTCTTAATGGGCCCAAGGCCCAACTTGTTATAGGCCTCAAGCAACAAGCCCATTAAATGGGCTCTAGAAAGGGAACGGCTATTGCAACCCCCCATTCTTATAAGCCCACCCCTTTCTTTTTGGTTTTTAAGATTTCATGAAAAATATGAAAGGTTTTTGCAAAAACCGATCATTTAGTCCACTAGAAAACATTATTTTGAACAACTTTGCAGAAGAAAGTTTTTCCAAAATTTATCGTTTAGGTAGACTTTTTGGCAAAAAATGAAATAAAGGCTATAAATGGCCAAAAAGTATATTTAAACGATAAATTTAGGAAAAACTTTCTTCTACAAAGTTGTTCAAAATGATGTTTTCTAATGGACATCATGGCCAGTTTTCATAAAAACTTTTTATATTTTGCATAAAATCTTAAAAACCTAAAAGATGGGGTGGGGTAATAAGAATGAGGGGTGGCAATAGCCGTTCCCCTCTAGAAATAGTGGACTGAAAAACAATTAGATATATGGATCCGGATATAGGACACAATGTCTGCATTTAATTTTTGCAATTAACGAATTTGTCAAATGATAAGTGCAGTTTGATCATATCAGTATTTTGAAATATTTTTGAATATGAATCCAATAGCTTATGAATTAAGTATGAAAATTGTGTCATTTCATCATAACTCTCGATATGTGATATATAAACGGCGGAAGTATATGTTCATTAAGTTGAACTAGCTGGATGATTGACGGCCTAGTTCCTCTAAATGGGTCTTAGACTCGGATCATTTTGGATCAAATAGGCTCATGCACACTCTCTCTCTCTCTCTCTCTCTCTCTCTCTCTCACATATGCAGTTTCATTTTTATTCTCTCAGGGAATGGTCTTGTTGACAATCGCAGCCTCCACAGACAGCTTACGCCCTCCTAAATGCATCACCCGACCATGCACACCGGCATCCAATGGCCAAACAGCCTTTCTTTATGGCGCCCTAGCCCTTATAGCCCTCGGAACGGGCGGCATCAAGCCCTGCGTCTCATCGTTTGGTGCAGACCAATTTGACGAGGCCGACGAAAAAGAAGCCGTCAAGAAATACTCCTTCTTCAACTGGTTCTTCTTTGCCATCAACATGGGTGCCATCTTGGGTATCACTGTTTTGGTGTATATACAAGACAAGAAAGGGTGGACTTGGGGTATTGCTGTTCCGACGGTGGCCATGTTTTGCTCCATCCTCATTTTGGCCGCTGGTATTCCCTATTATCGTTACCAAAAGCCAATGGGAAGCGCTTTTACTAGGTTTCTTCAGGTCATTGTGGCTTCTGTGAGGAACCATATGAGAGGTGTTGAAGTGGGACGTGCAACTAGCCTTTATGAGGTCAACACTAAAGAATCCGATATCTCGGGCGCTCGAAAACTTTCTCACACGTCGCAATACAAGTAATTGTTTTTTTTTTTTTTTTTGTGTTTTTTTTTCTTAATTATTAAAATTACTTTATTTTTTATTTTTATTTTTGGGGTGAACACTATTAAAGAACTCCTATGATATGGCATTGAAACAGTTAGGGATTGGATCCAATCAGATCCATTTTTTAAATTTCCAAACAGACCCTTTACAGACCTTCCCTTAAGTCCACAATTATTCAACATAATTCAATTGTTTGTTAATTTATTTTATCATTTTGTATTGTAGGTTCTTGGACAAAGCAGCAGTTATAAACGACCCCGAATCCAACACAAAGAACCGTTGGAGGCTCTGCACCGTCACCCAAGTTGAAGAATTCAAATCCTTCGTCAGAGTCCTACCCATATGGGCCTCCACCATAGCCCTCTCCATCTCATTTGCCCAACTCTCAACCTTCTTCGTGAGCCAAGCCAGCATTATGGACCGAAATCTCGGTCCAAACTTTGTCATTCCACCAGGCTCAGTACCCGTCTTCAGTGCCGTCAATGCCCTCATCCTCGTACCCATCTACGAAGGCTTAGTAGTCCCATTCCTCCGCCGCCGGACCGGCAACCGCCGTGGCATCACCTCCTTGCAACGAATGGGCGTTGGCCTATTCGTCTCGATTGTCGCATTAGTATCGGCGGCTTTGGTCGAAAAGAAACGGCGTGATCATTCTAAGCCATTATCGATGAGTGTCTTTTGGTTGGTGCCTCAGTATTTCCTAGTGGGTAGTGCAGAGGTTTTTACTTACGTGGGACAACTAGAGTTTTTCTACGACGAAGCGACAGACGGGACGAGGAGCCTCAGTAGTGCAATGTTTTTGAGTGAGATTGGGATTGGAAGTTGGTTGAGTACTGCACTTGTGAAGATTGTTGAAGGTGCAACTGGTGGAGAGGATAAAGGGTGGTTGAGGAATAGTCTCAATAAAAGCCGGCTTGATTATTTCTTCTGGATACTGGCGGGTATCAATGCTGTTAATTTCTTAGTGTTCTTGTGGGTGTCTAAGCGTTATAAAGGCAGAGATGGTGGGAGTGGGATTGGGAGTGTTAGGGATGAATCGTTGGTGAAGTTGGGTACTGTCCAAGTTGAAAAAGGGTGATGAAAAATAATTACAAAGTAAGGTCTTCTGATATTAATAACATTTATTGTTTTATTTTATCTGTCTAATCTATGACTCTTATGGTTTCTTTTGTGCATGTGAAATGTGGCAAATTGAATAATGCGGATGAGTTGTTAGATTTTATTAAGAAATGGAAATATATTATGTAACTCAGAATTTTCAGAACCCCATGAGGTATAGAGCAGTTGATATTGCCACTTTCCTCGGCAATAAAAGGTCTTCAGGTAGCCATAAATTAAAATTTCCAGACATTAACCAATGTAAAGTGCATAGTCATGTTACCCCTGTGGAGAATTAGTTGAGCCCAACGTCATCCTTGTTTTAATTGCATCGAAAGTTTTAAAAATAGATCAGTTCAAATGCATAGCCAATCCAATTACAAAACCGGACCAAACAGGCCTGGTCAGTGTCACCAATCGGCTCCGATTCTGATACCTATGAATAGGAGGCCTTCTTTTAATTAAGAGCCCTACTAGAGAAGGTAGGATTTATTTCCCTAGCTCTCTTCATATAATAATAAAAACAACGATAATTTTCAGCTAGCCGACCTTCAGGTGAAATTTGCTATAGTTGATTAAACATTTAAACTAAATGCATATAACCCATGAGATAATACTTGGATTCTCACAATAGCGTAACACAAGTGAGAGGGAGGAGGAGTTGCCCTTCTAAGAACCAAGTATTGTCCTAATCCATGTATCTGACCCTAAAAGTTCAGGATAGGGCTCCGAGGACCGTGGGCTTTGCTTTAATTTAAATTTTTTATTTTTGGGGCATTAGCACAAGAAAAGTAGCACAAAGGTAAGTATAAATTCAGTCTGTCCACCGGCCCACTTCTACGATAATAGGGGGGCTCTAATGTGAACCAAGTTAACCACACAACGATAATTACATATATATTACCAAGAGAACCAAACCTCTATTTTTTTTTTTTTTTTTTTTTTTGGGCTGCGAAAGAGAGTCCTGAGTGCAGTAGCTGCAAAGAGTGTGTAGACACTATCAAGTCCAGTGGCCCACGAGAGAGGTGTTTTCATAACTGTTGCCTTTGCCTAGATTGTTGGTCGATGGAAGTAGCTAAAGAAGACTTGCTAACTTCCACTAATAACAACTTATTAGTCTCCCCACCTACCAACACAAAACACACCAAATTTTCCCATTCTGTTTCCCTTCCTTAATCCATACTCCATTAACAAAAAGCTTTGTACATGACTGTCCAAATTCTCCCCTCCCGGCCAGGAGCTTCTTCCTTAAAATCTGCAAATTTAGACATCATTAGCATTACATGCAAGTCTAAATGAAATCATTAGCCCGATGCAATTTTTAAGTTTTGCCCAAGCTCCTTTTTTTTTTTTTTGCTAAGAAGTTTTGCCCAAGCTCCATTTCAATGTTTCTTAATTAATTCAGACTTGGGTGGCCGCCTCACAAATTTATTGGGCTCATATCGGGCAATAACACCTATACATTTATCTTTATTATTAATGAGAAAGAATAGGTATTTCAATTAAATTTGATGGCAAAACCTCTTAATTTCAATTGCTATGATTCGTCTTCTAATTTGATGGCAAGAATAGGTATTCCGTGGAAAAGGTCAATTCGCTCAAACAACTATACATGTTTATGGGGATTGCTACTTAAAACATGATTGGGGTACTACCCACTCTTCATTAGTTAAATAGTTAGTATCAGGATAAATTCAACAGTTGGTTAACCCCAATAAAGAGTGGGGAAATTGAAGCCATAACCTTTTGCCTCTAGAGGTGTAAAAGTTTGAATTAATCCCTCTAGCTGGTAAAAGGTAAATCGGTTCAATGTACGGTTCAATTATTTCATAAATAGGAGCAGAATGTGAAAATTCAGAACGGTGATTGATCACAACAGCTCAAGAAGAGAGTTCCTAATTAAACATTCACATTGAGTGAAATTCCCAGCAACGCATGATTCGCCTGTGTCGTTGAGATTGGCCTTTTGGGACTGATATTTTGTTTCATCAAAAGTCCACTAAACACAGTAAACCATGGAAAATTCAAAAAGGAGGGGGAAAAAAAAAATAAAGAACAGATAAGTGATGCCATTCACATCATCAAAAGGAAAAAGCATGACATAAAAAGGAAATGCTTTTGGAAAAAGGGTATTAATATGGTAATTATGGATCCTAATGATTTAGGACCTTTAATGATTTCATCTTGGGATCTGTTAATTCTACCTTAATCCTACCTAGAAGTTTGTCAGTGTTTATATGTCTCTGAGCATTAGATTTTCGACCTGTGGCTCGCTTTGAAAGGACTGGATTGAAACACTTCAAAAAGGTCAATTTACCGCAACAAAATAGGAGGGTTAATTTCTTTTGCAATCTCTCTCTACCCGGCCACCAACTTTGAAACTAATTACTACGGAGTATTTTTTTAAGAAACTACATAAGCTTATCTTGTAACATAAAGGACTCAACCTATCTTAAAATATGAAACCCACCAGGGTTGAGGGATGGTAAGGGATACGGCTCATAAAGTAATACATAAGCTTATCTTGTAAAATAAAGGACTCAATGATCTTAAAATATGAAACTTGCCAGGGATGAGGGATGGCTTAAGGATAACGGCTCATAAAGCAAAGATTCTAAGATCGAATGAATCTTAGTACCTTGATTATTAGATAAACAAGATTTATGAATGATTTATCTTATCCATCTTTAGAAATTAGTTTGAATCCAAATTTCAGCGAGAATAGGTCGGTCTAGAATATCCTATATTATAAAAAATAAAAATAAAAATCTAGTAATAAGAATAAATCTCTAATTATAGGTTTTTTATTTATATTTATAAATTTGTAGATTAATCCAATAATATTCGAACAACAACGATCATGAACAATGGAATCGCGCCACATCGAAAGGCGAGATCATGTGATTGGCAGATGATTTAGCCGCCTTTTAGTCAACACAGCCGAGGTGCATACTAGGTAAATCATCTGGTCTAGGTGTGTAGGAGCTTTCGAGGAGGGCATTATCTTTCACCAACCATAAATGGGTACTGGCAAATCTAAATGCCGTAGTATGAGAAATGCACAGCTTTTGCTTTTCTAAGCTAAGTGTCAAATCCGCAAGTTGTTATCCAATCCCATCTCCCATTCTCCCCTCGCCCAATGCCACTTTTGCTTGACCATCCCACTTAATTAGCTTTAATACGTTCTAATCTAATAGGCCTTCAAAGCACGTAACTCTAATAATTCGATTTTACTATTCTTAAAAGCAGCGTTTGTCCTGTAATTCTCTCCTTAGTCATTAGTGGAGTGGTTGCATTCATTTGTCACTCAACTTCTCACGTCATAGTGCTCACAGATCCTTACATATCCAGTCCTGGACCGTCCCACCCAGCACGTCGTCGTTTAATTTGGGTGATCGGGTTCCTTTAATTATTACGTTTGAAAAGCACCTGATCGCATATGGTCGGCCATTTTATAGACATGGTGTGCTTATATAGACCAGCAAATTCTCCTTCACCCTTCAACAATTACCCAAAATGGGGAAGAGAAAAAATGACGTCTCTGCCAATGACCCTTGTAGCCCTAATGAACATATGATTATAAGAGGAGCTAAGGTACTCAGGCTTTACTTGATCCCCCAAAAACAAAAACAAAAACAAAAACAAAAACAAAAAATTCATAAATTAAAAGAGTTTATCTCCAAGTTCATTTTTGAACTCATTAATTTATTAGAGTAGAGTACTAATCAACTTCATAAGCTTATTAATTGAGATTTCTTGATTCTCCCTGATGCTTGAGAACCTTTTCTTAAAAATAAATAAATAAATTTTAAATAACCTAAGCTTTCGATTTAGGCTTGAGATTTTGCCCGAATTCATTTGTAAATTAAATGAGTCCAACTTAAATCTTATTTTTGGGTTTGTGAACTTAGTGAGCCAAGCATAAGCAACAAAAAGCATAAGCAACAAACTATTTCGCCTGGCTCGGCTTAGCTTGACTAGCTCGTTAACACCCCCACTAGTAGTAATGGCATCTCTCCATCTCTTGTGCGTGAAAGAGCCCGGCGGATGATAGGCTACCATCATACTAATTTCCTCTAAAATACCTATTGTCCCATTGTTGGTTTTTGAGAGGGGAAAAAAACTATATCCTTGTTTATGAATTGATGAAATGGAACCATGTATTTTCTTCGAATGACTAAAGATTTGAGGAATTGAAATTCCTCAACACCTCCTAGTCATTTTCACATAATTTCTCATGAAATATTTTTTGGCCTTAAATAAACTAATTCCCCACATTACAGTTTTCTCATATATTCTTCAAGATTCCGTTTGTCGCTTCATCTATGTCATTTACCACATCACGCTTCCCAAATGAATAACCATGCTCTCTAATGTCCTCAACTTGGACTCTAGAGGCCCCCCCAAGTGGTGTGTCCCGTTTTAATCTTGTGCTTGTTATTTTGCATACATCTCATCATATAAACACCATGATTAAACCAAAATCAAATCTACAGACAGAGAGATTTGGATGATTTTCCTTGCTACCCAAATAATAATTGTAAATGAGTGTGGTCATGATGGCATGGGAAATCAGCATGGTTTCACCTTCTTTAGCAACAAGTAGTGATGAAAAAAATAAATAAATAAAATTAAAATTAAAGACTGTGGTGGGTCCATTCATTGTCCATGCCATGATGATCTTGAACATAAGATTTGATAATGTGCATATCTTTTATCATAAAATCAAACCAGAAATTAACATAATATAAAACATATGGGATTTCCAACCCCATGAGCCCACATCAAGAGATAATAATCATCATATTCATCCCCTTTAAAAACTCTCTTTTTCTCTCTCCTTTTTTTTTTTTTTCCCCCTCTCTCCTAGTAAGCTAGAAAATAGAAAAGTAAAATAAAAAAAAAATCACACACACAAACTTGTGATATAGGATAGTAGTGGTAGTTTTCCAACCAACGCTGTAGTTAAAAATTAGGGTTTTGCGGGTCAAACTGTTTCGGTTGACGGAGGGAGGAGTGGCTGAGCAAGGGACGACTTGACGTGGCTTGTTGACCTGTTGTTACTGTGCTCCGCGGGGGACTGAATCAGAGCCTTTTCCTTTGAGAACTTCCTCTCTTCGTTTTTACCCCACAGGACGAGGTACAACCCCGTTATGATCAACACTGCTCCTATGATCCTGCACATCGCAACCATAAACAACTATTAACTTATTACGATGTTAATCAAAATGTTAATTGCATTAGTTTCCCATTATTCATTTACACCCCTAGTTAATTATTATTAACACCACACAATTTTCATCTAATAGAAACCATAATTACTCTTTAATGTTACTTGTATCAATTCTTTGTAACAATTTTTCCGAATGAATCAATACCTCTTGAGTTCGTGCAAAAACTTGATGCATATGTGGTCCAGTAATATATCTACTCTTGCAGTTGTGGGTGTTTCTCTTGGACCCAGTAATATTAATGCTTGATTGATGGGTTTTAATGGAAAATAAACATATACTATATATAGTTTTATACACACATTTCCTGTCTATTATGATGGACACGAATGTTTTGAGAGAGAGAGAGAGAGAGAGAGAGAGAGAGAGAAAAGAAGAAGAAGGGACCCACCCTCCCAAGTAGAACTCTTCGCCCAAAGCGACGGAAGCCATGATAGCGACAACCAAAGTCTGAACAGGTTGGTAAACGGCCACGAACACCGGGCCCCCTCTGTCAATGCACCATATCTGTACAGCAAATGCAATCCCCGATGCCACCACTCCCTGCATTTTCCACGCACAAACATTCTCATTTCGTTTTCAATAAACCCACCACTCCCCAAATTATTGTATCACCACTTTTCTATAATTAAAAAATTAAACTACTACCCCTTTTTCTTTTCTTTTTTAAAAAGGGAAGACAATAAAAAAAAAAGTGACTTATCGTCTATATTACATGAACATGAACTTGGTGAGGTCGACAGCCCCACCAGCTTCTCCGGTTCTTTAATCGAAGGGATGTATGATGGGGACAAAGTTACCCTTTTACTGCAGATGCAGACTTAATAATAGTTCCCCAACCCCCCCCCCCCTCCAAAAAAAAAAAAAAAAGAAGTATACTGGGTCATGAAAAAGCCTTTTTCGTTACAGAGAAGCTAGTGGCATACCCAGGTTCCTTTTGAGCAAGCAAATGAAAAATTGCTTACTACATGTTCAAGGAATCATCATTTCCATCTTAATTCTTGGGTTGTGGCGTGGATATATCATTCCTCGTGTCATTGATATATTGACCAACCGACAAGGTATCAGCTAGCTCCCAAGTCAAAGATGTGTGTTTGGAATCAAAACTTACCTTTTGTAACCTGACCAACTTATGGGACATTTTTGTTCTGCCATTCTACATGTGTTTAAGGTTAGACCCTTTTGAGATGTGCGTTTAGATTTGCCTTTGGTTTTGTCACCGACTCACTGTGTTGTTAAAAGACCTCCAGTGTGCCACAACGAGTCATAAGGGGCATGCTAGTACTTTTGTTAGACACAAGGGTATTTTAGTAATTCACGTAACTCTGCCCCTTTTGTGTGGTGTAGTGACTTCTTTTTTTTTATTCTTCTTTCTCGAGCTAGCTAGAGCTAGAGTATATAAATCTCGTGCGTTCCTACCTAATAATGCCTGGACATGTCCTCGTCTATCCTACATCAGTTTAATAATTGACCTGAAGTAGAAGTTGGAACTAAAAATTTGTGCTTCTTGACCCGAAACTACTTCTCAACCCTTAAAGTTGACAACCAATTCCCGGAAAATTTAATTGACTCGAAGCTCTGAACTCAAAGCTCAAAAGGACAAGTGGTCGAGTTTTGAAATTGAGGCACTTACCGCATAGAAGACACTGAAGAGTTCGCCACCAGAGTGGACAAGCCAAGCCTGTGCATCTCTCTCAAGAAACGCAGCTATAATCAGGAACTGTAAAACACCAAAGAAGCAGGTATAAGACGTGACAGAGAGCCGAGCGGGGTACTTCTTCAAGACCGGTGCTTGTAACACGAGCCAACCGGACCAGGACAGGCAATGGCCAATGAGGTAAATGCAGCCCAGGGTCCAGTTCTTGCCCTTGGCGTCCCCAAGTGAAAGCAAGAGCGGTGTTGTGCTGTGTAGTGGTGGAGCTGGGCTGTATATGGTTGGACCCTTGTACAAAGTAATCACTGTAGCTCCGGCTACACAGCTGAGTGTTCCGAGCATCTTCGCGATTCCGTCTTTTCGGTTCAATCTCACTTGCTCTATCCTGAAAATCCAACAGGAACAAAAAATGATAAGAACATAGAGTAGGAATTTTATGAACATACAAATAAATACTCGGCATAAAAATTTTCTAAGTGTTATGATTTTCCTATTAATATCAGCACCATGTATTGGAAAGTACACCCTACATAAAGGTGGGTTATACTACAGTCCATACAAAAATGGGATACGACCCCAATTCATGATGCAGCAAAATCAACATGGTGCTGACTTGAAAATCACTAAATACATATAGAGAGTAGGAGCTTGCCGCAGAATGGCTGCCATGAGAAATGTGATGGCAGGGACGGAGTTCTGTATGGCAGATGCAAAGGTGGGGGATGTGTTGTCTAATCCCAGCAAGTAGAATCCTTGGTTTGCTGTGATTCTGTCACGTAAAAGAAAAATGAAAAAGAACTGTTACTTTTTTGTTTTGAAAAATCTTATCTTTATACGGTGATGAATCTTTGTTTTTCTATTTGTTTAATCATATATATATATATATATATATATATATATATACCCAACAACCGCCAGGAGGAAGAACTGAACGAGAAACGAAAGAGTAATCGCCGGCCTCTCCTTCCTGAATGAAAGCAGAATGAAAAAAATAAAATTAACATGCTGATCTTTTAATTTGAATCATGTATGAAGTACTGTGAACAAACTTTGTAATATAGGCAACGGCTGTTATGAGATTTACTTTTCAAGAAAATAGGCAAATGGAAGGAGGAGAAGCAAAGCGATGATGTTCCTATAAACAGGGAACACAATCTTGCTTATGCCCATGTTGAGGGCAGCCCTCGAGACGACATGAAACCCCGCATAGCCGAACTGCAAGGCCAACATGGCCAAGTGCAGTTGGACTCGTTCAGGCATCGAACAGCACATTCTCCTCGCAGAGGCTGCAGAGATAGTATCGGCCATTGAAGCTAGCAAACACTAAAACGAAAATAATGGAGATAAAGATGTGAAGTTACTAGGACTTAAAAGTGAGAAGTAAAGAATATGAGGAAGTTGTGGAGAGCTAAGAGGAGATTAGGGAGATATAAATATAGTAGGAGTGAGTGAGAGGAAAGAGAGTGTGCGTGTAAGATGTTTGAGGGTATGCCCCACAGGGGTCCTAAAAAGACGTTATGTCAACTGTTAATAGCCCTTCAAATGTTTTTGGTTGTCTCCCACATTCTTCTCTCTTCCACCCCCTCAACCTCTCAGCTGACAAAGACAACCCCTAATCGCACTACACTTTCACACATCACACAAGCACATAGAGAGAGAGAGAGATTTATGTGAGGGGTTTGTGTTTTGGCACCATGCGTATTAATGATGATAATTGAGGAGGGGGGTGAGGGTGAGCCGCCATTGATAGATAGCGCGCACGAGGGGAGGTGGGTACTCCATGCGTCCTCATCGGCCATGAACCCTTAAACCCCACCACACACCCACCCACCCACCTCCTCGCACACTATTTCGGCTTTACATTTCTTGTATCTTTCTATCTAAGCAATTTATATATATATAAATTAGCATTAGTATTTTATTATCACCCTATCCTTTATGATACTACTTTTTATTTCTTTAATTCTTTTTTTGGTGCAAAATTTTTTTTGATACTTGTATAATATAATTCAAATCAGCCATACGGGTACCACAGATTCCATCAATCTCACCTATAAAAAAAAATCTTGACCATTCATTTCAAAATCATTGTCAGTGAGATTTCTTAATAATCCAATCAATTAACATTAATTTTTGCCAAGTTGCCAACTATGTTCGCTAAATGCAATAGTTGACATATCATAAATTTATAAGCAACATTATATATAGCACCATAATATAGCAACATATAGATGACACTCTATGTAATAATGAACCTCTTGTGAATAACTTGAAAAGTATTTTTGTTAACCAATTCATGTCGCGTCAGGTACTATAATTAGAAACCATTTATAACATTTTCCTATAAATATTCATATGGATGAGATTATGCAATCAAAACGTACATCTCTCGTCAATCCAAGTAAAATACATGCTTATTCTAAAAAGGTTGAATTAGTGGAGGGTTAAGATAATTGGATGAGGCCTTTCTTTTTTCCCTCCTCAACGAGGGTCCAGTATTGTTGGCTGCAAAAGCAAAAAAATAAAAAATGTACACCACTTTTATCAGTAGAGGACCATGTAAAAAGTAGCAGCCAACATAAGGAATCCATCTTTTTAGGGATTTTCCTTCTTTTTCTTTTTTTTTTTCTTTTTTTTGTGTTGTTGTTGGTAATTTAAATAAAGAAATCTTTATCGAAATAGCTTCTCTTAATTAATTTAAATTAAAGGGTCTTTTTCTTTTATTTCACAATATGGTTAATTAATTAATCCTCCTCTTAAGGAACCTAATGAAGTGTTTCCACTGAGGTTCCCACATCTAAAGTGTTTTCTCTAATGTGGGCTGTATTCTGATACCAACTCCTTTGCTTTATGAAACATGTTGCCCCCCCTCAATTGAGACCACCATCATTCTAAAAGTTCAAAAAAAAGGGAAGGCCTGCCCAGGAAGAATATATTAGACTCATGATCTTCCTTTGAAAGTTCTTCCCTCTGACAGCCATGCTTTGTTTTTGTTTTTTAAAATATGGAAAAAAGAAAGGAAAAAAAAATATTAAAAAAAAAAAAGAAAAAAAAAAGCAAGGTGAGTGAAAGAGAAGAACTGGTCTGACCCGGCCTGCATGAACCGGTCGGATACCACCCTGACCAATCCAGGTTGTAATATTGATTGCCATCTGCCCAGCTTCATCCTCTTTAGGGTCACACAAGTACATGCCTGACAGCTAAAATTAGATTTGGTATGCACGAGAGAATCTTAGAAGACCCACAGAGACTCTGAGCCGACTCGTTTGACTCGATTAGTACAAGCCTCTTTTTTATTTTATTTTTATCTTTTATAAGCATTCTTCCCCCTTTTTTGAAAAGCACATTGAGTTGTTTCTTGATAACTCTTGCCATATTATTTAAGGGAGAGATTACAAAAGATATCAAAGAACATGGGATTTCTTTTCGGCTTAACTTCCAAGTTTCAATTCAACCAAACCTTTATTTGGATTTTAGAGCAGAAACAAGGACGTCCCAATATTCAAAATGGTAGGGCAAAGGTGGGTATGGTGGACTTTCATTTCACCCGCTTATAATTGGAAAAAGGAAAAAAGATATCCTTTTAAAACTGCGTGGGAATATTTTATCCCTATACGATCATAGTCTTTTCCTTTTCTTTCCTTTTTTATCTTTTTTATCATTTTTATTTTTTCTTTTAGCTCTTTTCTTTTTTGATAGGTCGGGATGGGATTTGGGGTGCGGAAATAAAATCCGGGATGGGATTTGGCGGGGAGAAATAAAACCTTAAACACAGTGGGCATGACAGTTGTAATCCCAAATAAATTGAGCTCATGAAAATCATTAAGAATTAAGAAAGATTATTATTTTACATTTTTACGGTCTTGATTTGTTTCTCATTGTCCAACCAAAAAAGAAAAAATTGCCAGTGTAATTATTTTCCTGAATGAAATGATATACATGGTACCACAAATATTACATGTGCCGTTAGTGTTACGTGGCATACTAACGCTTGGTAGAGGCCCATTTGCATAGCGCGACAACCATCCGTAGCTTGTTACCAGTTCAGGACAATAATTTGGTACTTACTTTCATATTGGTTTGCATTTCGTTAAATTAAACTTATTTAAATAGGAAGTTAGAGGTCAGCAACTCAGCATGCCAACAGCTTAGTGAAGTTGTACCAACGAGACGTGGGTCATCCCAAAGGAATTAGCAGGCTAAAAAATATATAAATAAATAAATAAATAACAAAAAATAATGCGAGGGCTCAATGGGCAGTGAGGATTGGTTTCTTAGGTTTTGTGGAGGTTGATGCAAGGCTTGCTTTGGTGGTGGCCGGAACTCCTTGGTCCCTCCATTTTTGTTTGTTTTCTTCCTGATGGGTTTTGTTTTGGTTTGCCTAATGTTCTCCCAACAATCAACATATATATATATATATATATATAAAAATGTAAAACCATTGCTAAGCCAGAAAAATGAAAGAATCACTTGAAACAGGTTGGAGTGATATTGAGATGGATCAAATTTTAGGGTGAACTCTGAAGTTCATTGTTAGTTTTGGTTACGAGCCAATTTGGACGACCTCAAAAGCTTAGCTGCGGCTGAATTTTTCTAAAAAGCACTAAGGGGGAACAAATTCACCGTAATGCAAGCAAAACATAAAGGTTTCCTAGATTTTTGGGGAGCTTGAGATGGCAATGGTTCAATGCACTGGGAACGTTTTCGTCAACGTACCTTTAGGTGACAACAGTGAACCGTGTCACATGTGCTTTACGTTGCCCTCTAATTTGTGCAGACAATACTGATTTCAATCACATTGGCTGCTCATGATGAGTCGCCTTCGGTGTTGGGGATTCTCCATATTAAACCTATCTTAAAAGACGATCACATTTGAAAGGTCTGAAGATTCACGTTTAGGACCCTCCAAAACAGCTCTACCTACTCGACTTGAGCCTTTCAAGCATAGATGAATTAAGATTCTGTCTGTTAATCTAGCAAAGTCGACATACCAATCGCTAACTGAGCCATGCATTGCTCACTGACCCATGAGTGGGTCTTTGGTGAATGGAACATTACAAAGGATGCCACTCACCCAAGTTGGTAAAACAAGACTGTAAAACTAAAAAATATATATATATATATAATTCAAATGAAGTAGAAACACCCAACTGCCACACAAACCATTGTACAAGTACATTTTGCCTCTCATCTAGTAATTTCAGAGGAAAAAACAGAGAAATAAAGCTACAAACACACACACAAAAACAACAACAATTCAAAGATAGTATCACATTGATAGCCTACAGTGGGTGACCTGTGTAATTTTTAACATTTTCAATCTGGCATTTATGCATTTTAACATACAAAATGGCCAAAGTTTTTTTACCAATACCATATTTGAACTGTCCACATTAGAGGTGACCCACTAATAATTAATCTGACGGTTCAGATCAATGATCTACATCCAGCTTCTTTTTTCTTTCTTTTTTGGTCTGATAAAAATTGAAATCCTGACCCCTCCCCCCCACAACCATGTGATACAAAGGTTTTGACGAAGCTATGCCCTTCTGCTACATCACTTTCATGCAAAAATCGGATTAGAAAGCACGATCAAAAGGAAAAGTGAAGGAGCGGAGATAGGGGTGGGGAGATTATTCTCTTGCAAAAATCCAAAACAAAGGAAACCACTAGGTCAGTTGGTGAATCGTAGGATGAGGTTAGGTCTGGCCATTTTCAATAAGTTTTACTTCCCAAAAGAGCTAATGTTCCATACCCATTCTCAAACTCTGCTCCTTTTTAAGAGATTGAGAACAACAATGATTAATGAAATGAGATTTGAGATTTAGAAGCAAACCAATTTTCTCCTTTGGTAAGATCCCCCTAGCTTTATGTGGTTTGGCTCCTTTCTATTGGATAAACGCACTAGTGATTCTTTTTTGCTTTTGTTTGGCTCCTTTTGCACTCAAAGTGATTCCACCCACCACAAACACTAGAAAGAAAGAGAGAGCTAGGACATTGATATTTGATGAAATTAGTTTCACATGCTATTGTTAAACGTCCCAACTTGATTAGATAGGTTCATCTAATTCCAAGAATCGGGTGTGCAATAATAATCTATTAATAAAAAAATTAATCCATGGATGGTGATGGTGATGGGGGATGATGATCACCATCACCATCCATGGCTGCCGATCAATTTTCCTTCTTTTTGACTGGAAATCTTTCGTGTTGATCACGGCATGAAGAGTTATCATAATTGACCAGGTAACTGATATGCATGGTTCTTTATTGCTTCTCCTCTCCTTTTCCTTCTAAGATTTGGTTAAAGTTAAAAAATTAAAAAAATAAAAACCCAAACATACATTTCTTTTTATGCAATACCAAATATGGCTACACGACAAGCTGTATTTATCAGAACTAGGATATATATATATATATATATATATATATATATATTATAATTATGAGTGAGGGAGTATACTTCGTTATTTTCCTAATGCTAGAGTTGGTTGTCCAAGAATAAAGAAAATTTAGAAGCTTACAGACTTTTTCCACATATTTTCATCAACAAAAAAAATCGTAAGTGCTTGTTATCTAATGTGAAAAGTGTAGCCATGTGTCCTAAAAAATTCAAAGATACCACTGTGAAAGCCACATCTAAAACACCTCCGCAATGTCGCCAGGATTGTCATCAGTTTCCTATAAGGAATTAGCTCAATGTAATAGCATGATATTGTGTATATATCATAATATCATGACATGTACAAATATATTTTAATCAGACATGGCTACAAACCATCATTGAATTTGCACATAATTTATACAGCACTGCTGACACTAGTTTTAGACACTCCTTAGGGTCATATAACTGAATAATAGGTAGCCAGAGAAAACCCTGCACCTTAGTGCTTTTTTGTTATAATATTATTTACCTTATCAAAAATAGTTAGCCAGAGAAAATAAAGAAGGAACAAAAACAAAAACAAGAAAAACTACAATCAGCTGATAATGACCATTAGCCTTGAGCATGTAATGGCTGAAATAGAAGCTGTTTTGAGCCCCAGAGCAGAACAAGAACAAGAGAACAAGTAATTCAAAAAATTGGATGGCCACGATCATCTAATTGAAGGGACAGAATCTATGAATATCTGATATGCTAAAAAATAGTGGAACCACTCTACTATTCCCCCATCAATACCATCTTGACTCTCCCTTCTCTCTCTCTCTCTCTCTCTCTTCATTTATTGGTTTCCCACTTTCGATATCCACGTTCATGGGAGTGACAAAGTCTCCATTACTATTTCCTTTCAAATGCACCATCAGGAAATGAGGGTCCCATAACTGGGGTACCTCAGCCCACCATAACTAAATAAAGTTCTAGTCAAGTTGATCCCTTGCTCAATTGGTCATTTATGAGAAGATGGTATTGGAATCTTTCAGCAAAAGGGGCTGTGAAAATCTTCCAAAGGAGACAAAGAAGATTCCTAGTTGGTCATTTTCAAGATCCTCATCGCCATTCACATGCGCTTGACAGGCCGAACCAGTGGGCGACACATTGGTGGCCATTCATGCTTTAACAAGAGCTCATTCTAGGTATGATGTTGCATTCAACTTCCACTCAATGAGCCACGTTCTTAATACATTTTGTAAGATTTCATTAATGTCATTTATAAGTTAAAGACTGGCCCAACTCGACTAGTCTTATCATGGCAAAAGCCATGCAACTAAATAGCTAATAGAGATGCAAATAGGCTTTATTATAAGCTCTAAAGAAAAAACTTCCGTAGATGTCTTTAAGCAACTTCAATGAAAAAATCCCTTAAAAAATCGTTTCCTTATGTTGTTACAAGTCTCTACTTGACAAGAAGATGGATACTCCTCACCCTGGGAAGCAGAAAGGGCAAAAAAAAAAAAAAAGTACACACACACACAGAGATAATATACCCTTAGGTAAAATTCACATAATCATCTTGTAGATTGCTTTTAAGTGATACCAGAAGAATATCTGCCTTCTGTGGGTTTAGTTTTTTACCTTAAAAGGTCACTTTTAATGTAAGAAGAGAAGTAATTACTAGGAGTTAAATGCAAGCTTTTTATTTTTATTTCAAATCATAGAAAACATTGCAGTATCCACCAGATGTCATTCTCCCCACCAAGTTGCTCCCAAATACACCCCAAGCATCTTCAAATATCCATAATTTTCACATTTATTTATTTTCTCACAATAATGCAGTGGGGTAGACCTCGAATACATATTGATGAGGTTGTCCTAGACAATTGAAGTTCCTATGTCATTCTCCCAACCAAGTTGCTCCCAAATACATCCCAAACATCTTCAAATATCCATAATTTTCATATTTATTTATTTAATTATTTTCTTGCAATAATGCAGTGAGTTAGACCTTGAATACACATTGATGAGGTTGTCCTAGACAATTGAAATTCCCTTCATTCTATAGCCAAGCACATTGTATTAAAAGTACCCTAGTTGGAGACTTAGATAGCACGATTGAATAACTCAAAGGAATCCATCAATTTAGTTAACATCAACACTGCAGTAAGCATAGAAACACGGATGAGATAGTCCACGTGTTTATGAAAATGTCCTAGACAATTCATTCTATACCCAAGCACATTGATAGGAAATACCCTAGTTGGAGACTTCAACACGGATCAAAGGTTAGCATGATCGAATAATTTGACGGAATCTAATAATTCCGTTGACGTGAACACCGCACTAAGTGAAGAAATGCGCATAATGATGCATTTCAAGAAAAGGGAGGCGGCGGCATCATAAGACTTAGAATAGTAACTGTACATGTTGGTCTAGTGGCTACTAGTAGAATGACAACCAGCTAGGTCTAATACCTTGTCTCGGTGACTCATTATGTATCTCTTGAAAAAGGATCCTTTATCACATAGTATCCCATTGCCACGTGGCTGACAATTTTATTCAATTTGTATCGAATGAGGCAAACATATTTCACTATACAATTGGCATTCCATAATTTTCTCTCTTCCTTCTCCATTATGGTGAAGCAATCAATCTCAAAAGATAAAGCCTCAGCCTCAATTCACAATATTTAGTTTCTAATTAACACTAAATGACCTCCAGTTCTGGTTCCTAGTGAATCCATCATGTTTTATATAGCATTTTAAGGGACAATCCATAAGATCGAGAACAGCCATAAATAAATTTTAGTCATAAAAATTAATGCTTGAGTTTTTTGAACTTTAAAAACTTAATATACATATTATCTTCATCATCTTCACCAAGTTTATTGATCACCTCCACCAGTAGACATAGACTTTGTGGGATGAATCTCATTTTTGGTTCATTGGATTACATGAAACCCTTGATGTCAGCCCAATCATACCTATCACTAGTAAGCATCTTCATGGAACATGAATCACCCAGCCTCCATTAATAGAATACCCCTTCAATGACAATTGACCTTCGTGTTGCATTCTTTTATAGTTCACTTTATTTTTCACCTTCTTGTAAACTCAAATTAACTGTTAGGGCACCAACAATTGGTATCAACCTCTGTGAAAGAGGCACAACTTAGGTCAATTGAATCTGACCTTGCCCAAACCAAGCCCAATCCCATCAATGGGAAAGGTTGGGAAAAATCTTTCATCATACACAGTGTCAGGCTTGAGTTGATGATTTCTAAGCCAACCTAAGGCAGGGATGGGCTTGGGTTGGGCCTCAAATGTTTAAGCATTCTCCAACCCAGTGTAGGATTAGGTTGGGCTCCAGACAATCCGTCCAACACCTAAGACTGGACCTGGGTTGGCCTTCAACATACTGAACCCATCTGAGTTGCCAATATGTAATTCCAAAATCATCACCCCACCCTCCTCTTTATTTTCTCTCTTTTTCTTTATATCCTTGTATTTTTTTCTCTCTCTCTCTCGCCCTCTTTTATTTTTAATTTTTATTTTTATTTCTTTTTTGGAGAGAGAGAGGAAGAGTGTCCAAGACAAAGTTGTGCATGCACCCACCTGGCTTGAATGAAGCCAAGGAAATGAAGTTAGCTCAACAGGGAAAATTCAGGATATCCAAAGTCTGGCAGCCACTGGGCCAAATCAGATACAAGCCAAAAGATTTGCCAATCTGCAAATCAAAAATTTTAAAACCTATGGTGTAGCTCAAATATCGGTTAACCCTAAATGTCCCTAATACTATAAATATAGTGTGGTTCAAATATCAGTTGACTCTGATATTCAGAAGGGTACCGGGAATGACATAGTAGATGGACTGCCCACCAGACCATAGACTAACGACCCAAAAATATCCACTCAACCCAAGGCATAGGACTTGCCATGAATCGTGGTCATAGTTCGTTCCATGTGCCCCAATCTATAACAGCCTTCAAACCTCAATTGCCCTGTAACTTAGCTGCAACTAGTGTCCTCATAACCAGGGCCCAAGAGCCCAACCGACCCACCCCCACCCTGGATCCTTTTTTTCTCTTCATTCTCTTCATTTTATCTTTTGATGCTTTTGGATTGATCCTGAATTGACAGAGAGACTCCACCTGAGGTAAAGCTTCATAGTCTAGGTTTAGTGCAGTGTTCCAAAGACCAGGTACCTAGGTTTTAGTAATTTAAAATATTTAATAAAATGTCATAAGGTTCCTACATTTTTTGTTCACCTAATGCTAGGATGCTACACAGAGTACCCACAATCTCATGCAGTGTAGGGTTGACAAACCAACAAGCTACTTGTGAAGGACTAGAACTTCACTCATTCACCAGCCTTAACAAGCCAAGCTTGAACAACCAGGACTGAGTTGTTCAGCACATGAACAGTTAGGGGGCACCATGTAGTAATAACACTTCAGAAACTTACTACCAAAGAACACCTCGAAGAAAAGTTGACACAACAAAAAGCCAGTATGGTCTGATGGAGGATTTATCAAGTCAATGGAGTATGTTGCCCTCACTAACCAGCATTTGTTCAAGTGTGAGATACTAACATAGTAACCGTGTCAAAATCAGCTCATGAACAAGAAAAATCAGACTAGCCTAGAGACAAACCAAGCTTGAATATAGCAAATTAAGCCAGGGTCAAGCTCAATAAAAGTTTAAACCAAGCCAAACTGGAATAATCCAATCAACACTTGGCTTGGCTTGTATACACCCCTAAACATATCCAACACACTTTAAAAGGGCATGGGAAGATATAAACAAATATATAATATTTAATAAGTTGCTTGATTTTAGTTCTTTTCCAGTTTTCTTCTTCCATTCAACCCAACAGTCTGCATACTCTGAGAAACTAAAACACCTTCGATGAATAAAATAATAAAAACAATAAGGAAAGAAAGAACAATCAAATACCATGGCATTCTGAGACTATTGAAACCATATGCAGACACAGTGCAACTCTAATTCATACACGGAAGCTCAAACACTGCACTGAATATTTGTTACGTAAGTTTATGAAACCATAAGCCAAAATATAGATATTTGATATGCAAGTTCATGAAATTATAAGCCTCTTTTATATGTCTCTACCTCTCACTTGAGCTAAAAAATATTGTTTATCATTGCACTTTGTGAATTCCAGAAAGAGGATGCAACTAATAGAGATTACACCAAATTTCTTGATCAAGTGTTATGAACTTGCACAATAAAATATACAGTCAGATAATAAGATGACTTATTCGGCACCTGTATCCTCTGCAGACTTCTTATATTCTGGCTTAAGCTCATAAGTCCCTTGGTTTGTTCCCCTTTTATTGTACACGCAGAGATCATTCAGTATCTCTTTCAGGAATTGCTGCAAAAAAAGTACACCCAAAATTCCTCACGGGTGAATATCCAGCTAAATGATTATTAATAAGATATTCGACAACATGTAATCAACTAATCATCATTCTTCATAAGATGATAAGGAGATCATGTCATGAACCCTAGAAAAAGGGTAAAGACTCTCTCTTTACCAAGTTCAACAAGTCATCCATTTGATGTTTAGTTTTAACTTCTTATTCACAACAAAAAGCCTTAGCATATCATCCTCGATAAGTAAGACATGCCAGTAGAAAGCAACAAACTTAGCAAAAACTTGAAGAAATCAAAAGAAATACCGCAGGTTGATCTGTCTCTTGGACTAGTTGCTTTAATGCCCAATTTGGTTGTCTTTCAAAAAGTTTAAACATAATATCCTCCAGTTCCCCACGATCCCTTCTTGTTCTCTTCACATCTGATCCCTTAACTGGTGCTATTTTCTTCTTATCCTGGACAGAGATGGTTGACAGTAATCAATGGGCATTATTTTATTTTTATTTTATTTTTGAAAATGTAGCAACTAATCTTATTAATAGAAAAATAAAAAATGTACAAGGAGGACAAGACATCCTACCAAAACTAAACAACACACGAAACAAAACACAAAGTCTGTTTTACCAAACATAAAGTCTTCACATATCTTTGATAGCAAATGATTTCTTTGGAGAATAAATAAATGTTTATTTATGTAGATTATTTTTTGATGAAGTAGTTATACAAATTATAAAATGATACAACCATATGTCCATATCCAATTTAAACATATAGAATGGAGCGGAGACAAAAATGTCTGTTTGCTTGCTGTGAGCCCAAACCAAAATTTCACCGGGCTCCTGTCTGAGACTAGCCTGATAGGTCTCTAAACCTAGATCAGTTCAACTATGAAAAATGGCAGGCATGTCTGGACAGGCCAGGTTCATCATTACAACCCATTAAATCCCGTTAAGCCGGGATGGGTAGACAATGCCATGGGAGATTTTTCAAATTTGATACAGTAACATTAAAGTAATATTGCTTAACATAAAAAGCATAGGAGCAGAACATTTTTAATGAAATTAATAATGCGCAGTAACGTGGATTAAACAAATTAATTCATGTTCAGGAAGATTCTTTGGTTAGGTCTTCCAATTTTCACATGTATATTGGTTGCCACCCACCTCCTTATAATTGGATTAAGCTTTATTTTGATGGATCTAGAAAGTATGCTAGGAAGACTGCCAGTGCTAGTTTTGCTATTAGGGATTACAGTGGAAAGGCTTTGGTTGCTTCAGCTTTCAAGCTGGGGAATTCTTCTGTTATAGTAAAAAAATTTACGGTGCTGCGTATTATGTACTCAATGGAGTAAGGATTTCCGAAATGTTCAAGTGGAAGGTGCTTGCAAGTGGTCATTAAAGCCATCTGTGGGTAGTGTAAACGTAATTGGAGCTTAATCAGTTTGGTTAATGACATTAAGTGGTTGACGTCAAAGTTTGACAGGACCTCTTTTAGGCATATATTTTTAGATAATCGATAATGGCTTCAGATTGTATCAATAATACGGGTCATTTTAATACTGGAAGTGTCACGTGGGAGAATAGATTTCCGAGGAAGCTATGGGATATCATCTTAAATGGTAGTAGAGATGTTAGTATTCTAGATGAAAGAGACATTATGCATAATTTTATTACTTTAATTTCACCCAGAAAATTTTTTTTTAAAAAATGAAGAGAGAGACAGAGAGCAGATGGTGAAAAAACAGAGCATAAATACCTTAGAATTGGAAGCAATCAAGCCAACCATTCCAGGCATAGGCCTCATATGCACTCCACGGTCATTGTCGATCACCTTTTCAAATTAATAAATCAAGGGAAAAGGATAAATAAAAGTCCCATGTCATAAATGAAAAAATGCATGCCAATGTAATTTCAAGGAGATGGACACTGAAATTTCCAACCTGTATTTGTCTATTCTTAATCATAGATTTATTTGTCCTTTCACGGCACAATTTGCCATACTCCTCAATAGTTTCACTATGGGGCTTCATATCAAATTTATGTTCCACTTTCCCTTCCATCGCAACCCTACCTAAAAAAAATGAAGTTGCCTGTCAAAGTTGTTTACTAAACCAAAACTCCAAAAATTTTACATATAAAGCACTCTTTGAATCTATGTTCAATATCATACCCAATCATAAAGTACTAACTTTTTCTTATATGAGCACTGTATTATGAAACAGCCAAAGAAAATTTCATACGAAATCAAAATCAAAAATAAATAAATAAATAAATAAAATTTCCATCATCAAAAAGATCTCTAAGCATAGCACAAACCAAAAGCACTACTCACTCAACACAATGACACTTTTAGGCATCTATTTGAGATCAAGAAAGCCCTAGTGATCACAACCAAATTAAAATTTACATTTTATAAATGTTTGATTGTTAATGGCATTTTACTGCTTATGATTTAACAATTCCATGAGAAAGCAATCCAAATGTATTGTCCACATAGATTATGGAAATATTCAAGAAAGTCCCAACTTACTATAAATAGTGAGTACCACACACATACTAAGACTAAGGGTCTCAGTCCAATTTCAAGTCTAGGAACCCAATTTTCAATCATAAGGTTCCCATCATAACTGTTTATCTCTTCATCAAAAATCATAACTGTTTATCTAAAGTTATCAAAATTCCTAAACTTGAACCTTTTGTAATTGTTAACTCCATAGTTTTCAAAACCACTATGTGAGCCTAATTGATGAACTTTTACTTTCCAAGGCACAAACTAAAACCTAGGTAATCTGCAACCTGTATCACACCATTCTGACGATAAAACATTTTCATTAAGCCATTAGTCGGGCAGAAAATGATTTCTTCCCACTTCTAGTCAACAAGTTTCTATGCTGCCCACCTATTGATTAAGTTTCTTTCTTTCGCATTGGTTACAACATTTGATTAAAAGATTACAACTAGTGTATATAGCCTTTCACATGTTGAACTACTATATCATGTTCCAGCTAAGCAATCAAAACAGTGCAATCTCTTATGGTAGCCAATAGACCCACATGAAGGTATCATGAGGTTACCATGTATAGTCCCACATCGCCTGTTTAGAGAACAATCCCAAGCCTTATATAATACCGTAGTACCCTTGGAAGTCAAGGTACTCCTTTTGGGAGCGGTACTCAGATTTGCTACACCCCCATCATACCAAATTATGGGATAAGAAGTGTTCAGTATAGCCATTCAAGGTCCAATTACCATCCAATTTACTCCCCTTAACAATGCCCTGGTAAGAGTTCTTTCTGTCCTTAGGTTTTTCATGTATCTCCACAACATCATCAGCTCTAAGATAAAGTCAATACAGCATATTCTCCATCGAAAAATTATAATTGTAGCAACTGACATGATCTTAACAAAATAACTTCTAAAATTTACTAAAACAAGCACATAGGACTTAAATACAAAAGAAAACATAAATCCTAATTCATAATCCTCACCTTGATTTGTCTCAGACAAAACACACATAGGAACAAAGTCTTTAAACATATTCAATGAGTAACTTTTTGGCATATTCCCCGTCTCAGTGCCAGCCATTTCCATTGTGAACTGATTACCATTTAAGAAACATATTGGTACTTTGGCATAATAATACAAAGTGAAGAAACAATAATGCAATCGAGTAATGACGCAAGGAGCGAACACAAAACAGATATCACCAAATAGAGTAGTAACTAATATACAAATGGAAAAAAAAAAATAAATAAATAAATTAAAATAAATCTCACATCTTATCTAAATTAGTAACGCGTGGAACCCCATAAGAAAAGACAAGCATTTGTCGAATCATTTTCAACATCCATTAATCAAACAATGATTAAGTTAGTTAACAAAAAACAATAATTGAAGGGTGAGATGATTAAGTATGTCACTAACAAAATTTGATTCAAATTTAAGATAAAAGAAAAAAAATATTCAAGCCAATTGCAGATAAAGCATGACCGTTAAGGACATACCTTTAATTTGTATGGAGACCTCTCTACTGACCAACTTATTCAACCGAATTCTCTTAAAGATAAAATTCCTTATATAGATAAATGAAAAAAGAAAGGATATAATTCCTTATATAGATAAATGAAAATGGAAAGGATATACTACGGGGGAAGATATCAAGTTATGTGAAATCAGTCAATCAGTTTTCAGTGATAAAATATATAGAGTATAATAGTTGGTAAGTTACTAAGTTTACTCATATCTACTAAGTAGACGTGCTGTGAGGTGTCTTGTATTCATTTATTACAGGACTCCAAGAGGCTCAGCTAAGGGACCTTTCCGGGTAGGGTTTTAGGATGTTCTTTGCTCTGTTGAGTTTCAGCCATGAGAGAAGCGAGCTTGAGAGCTTTGTAGCAAATCCTTATGGTTGATAGTGGATTTGATCTCTCTCTATCTCTCTCTCTCCGCTGTGGACATAAACATCTTGCCAACTACATATATTAGGCGTTTTCTGTGTGTTTGTTTTCGCAATTTTTTATTCTTTTCATGTCATTGTGCTTGCTGCATAACAAGACATAATGGGAGATTTGCACAACGGATGAGGTTGGGAAAAATCAAGATGCCCATCACATTCATCTAGTTTAATTGCTTCAATTACTGCATAATCTGAAAATATTTGTCTTGCATCAAAGTAAATTCATTTGACTGTAACTAGGGTTTCGCCACTGTAAAGTTAACGATAAGTATGAGCTGGCTTGTGGTCATAATATAATCTATTAAGAACACTAAAACCCCCTCATATTCACCACAATTGGCTAACCTGTTTTCAATTCATCCAAGTATGTGTAAAAATATCAGATAAATAGCCCAATGTCAGCACTTAAATTTCCTAAACCCTTTCGCTATAGATCAAGTTGCAATAACCATGAAGAGAAATATGCATATAGAGAAAGTATATATAACAAGAAAAACGCAATGAATTTGAGGATATATATGTATAGAGAGAGGGCAGAGGGGAACCTGGAGAGAGGAGGAATCGTCGGGGCGGAGAGGATCGAGGGAGAGGACGACCTTGGCGACAGGGTGAGGGTCGGAGGAAGGATGCGACTGCCATGACTTCGCCACCACCAGAGGACACTTCATCAGCCATACCGATCTCTCCGCCTTCCCCGTATCCACGTTGCTGCTACTGCCACTACTACTGTGTTCTTCCTCCATCTCAAAATTCGCACGCCACTCCCTCTTTCTCTCTAGTTTCCCTCTTTCTTTCGCTTAACTCCTAGGACGGCGGTGGTGTCCGAAATATATATGGACTGGATCGGACCGGACCCCAAACGAACCGGGTCAAAGGGAAAAGACCGTTTTTGAAAGCAACATCAACCATCAATGCGTTCTCAACGCGTCTTAGCAGTTAGCACCCAAAAAAGAAAGAAAAAACAGGTGAGCTTCAGTACGTCTCAAAATCAGAGTGGTTCAAAATTGAAAATCGTTGTTCTTTGATCGGTTGAGATCCGGGCAGAGTCTAGGGTTCAAGAGTCAAATTCCTCCTAACGTAACCGCTACCAAAAAAAATAAAAAACCACAGCTAGCATGGTTACTCCTTAAAAAATGCCCGCCAATAACATTAACATAGGCCTATTTAGAAATTTTGAAAATTAGATTAATTTGTATCTAATCTTTTAATGTGTTCGTGTTTTAAAATAAATTAACCCATAATTGGTTTAAAATTTTTGTATTTATGCCTTATTTTTATGTACTAATGTAAAATAAAATAACACTAAAAAAAAGAAAAATTTGTTTTTACTAAACAATGATGAAGTTAAAACCAATTAGACTCGTCTTCAATTAATTTGATTTTTATGGTTTTTTCTTGCTCAATACATTGTGGTTTTAAAAATGTTTTTTTTGTCTTAATCTGATTTTTAAGCCAAGCAGGCCTAATCCTTGCTTGAAAATGTTACTTATCCAAAAAAAAAAAAAAATTCAAATTTAATATTTCAAATGATGTGGCGAGATAAAAACTTACAAATTTAAAATTTGCAATATGAACAGAGAGTCAAATATAGATCTAATATGAAGATATCATCTCATTTGGAATCATGGGAAAAAAAAAATTGGAATACTTAGCATGGCTCAATACTTGCCCATTCGGCCATGAAAGAAATTTTACTGAGTTTTATGTGAGCTTGAATGGGCTAGGCCAAGCTTTCAAGGCCGAACCTGAGTTAATGAATCATTAATCCCAAAGGGTAGATCACTTGGGCTAACAATGGTATTTATATTCTGTTCACTCACATGAAATTTTACTCAACTCTATATATGTAATGGAAAGTATGAACTACTCTAACACCTAAGTCTCAAAGAGCATAAGGTGTTGATTTTAATTCTTCATACTCCTAAAGGCCAACCACTTGGCTAAATTTTTCCTGAAGCTTAAGTGGATAATGGTCATACTTGAGACTGGATATTAATCGAACCCAATGTGGGAATAGTTCGAAGCAATAGTCATGGGAAAGAAAACAGAAATTAAAAGAAAAAAAAAAAAAAGTTGCATGGAGCCATTATTATATATTTTTCAATCAAATGTGAACACTGAATGGGGACAGTGAGGGTGAACATCATCGAATCTTCAAGAATTACTTTTATTTCAGCTTTTCTACCTTGATGTTTATCACTCGGAGTTACCACCCTAAAGCCATGTTTGTTTAGCTAGAATGGAATGGATGAAATGGAATCTCATTCCAATTCATTTCAAACAGTATGTTTGAATGAGGTAATTTGAATAGGAATGGAATTAAATAGTGTGTTTAGACAGCCATTTCCAATCCATTTTCATTCCAGACTACTTCAAGCATGGAATCAGATTCCATTCTCATCCATTCCATTCCAGCTAAACAAACATGACCTAAGCACATTCCCAAAACCATAAATAAATTGAGACATAGCATCGATGAAATTAACACTAAAAATTTCAATAAATAAATAAATGACTAGACACCTTAAGGCAGCAGGTCATCTTTGTCAACAACAATTTCACAAAAAGTTATATATGACAATCTATTCTATACTATATTTAGGAGTTATGCTGACATGGCAGCTTAAATATCTCTCTCTCTAAAACTCTCTTTTCACCTTACTTATGGGCCCACAAATGTTTCTCTCCCTCTTTTTATAATAATTTGTTTTCATGTCTTTTCATTTTAAAATTTAAAACCCACTCTTAAAAGGTCATTCGTTGTCACTAAGCATATGAATTACATTTTTTTTTCTTTTGGCTAATAAAATAACTAGAGTTTGCAATTCCCGCGCATCGCGCGGGTCTCTGCTAGTTGACTTATAAAACAAACATAAAGTATTTATTTGAAAACTCCATCATCTTTGTCAGGTTTTTTTTTTCTTTTTTCTTTTTTCTTTGATCAACAATATAAAAATTCTATTATAGATAAAGGAAGAATATAACAAGTAGTAATGGCCCACCAATCACCCATGTGAGGCATGCATAGTAAAGCAATAGGATATAATTTTGATATCACTAAAGACGAAGATAGGTTATAATTATGATATTCTCGTCCAAACTATTTAACAACTTCACTTAAAAACTAAAAATGATAAAATTGTGGTTTTCTAATACTGAAGGGAATCATGCTGCATCGCTATTTTTCTAAACAAGTAGGACATTTACACAAATCAAAAGACAAAGACCTTGTTCTCCATAACTTCACCAGAAGATAATGTGTACTATGTACTAGTGAGTGACTCTTATGAAATCAAGCAAATATCCCACACAAGAATCCAACATAGAAACTACAACTACATAATTAAACAACTAATTGGCACATTGGAAGGATAATGGTTGTGCTTCCATTCACACAGAATTGCTTCTTTTTTTTTTTTTTCATTTTTTTTTTTTTGGGACAATCGATGAAAGCAGCCCTAAACCCCCAATATCAACAAATGGATATCAATGCTACTCCTTGAGCTTGACAATCAATTCAATTGATAGAAGCAAACCTAAACCCCCAATATCAACAAGTGAATTCCTCCCTATCTTTTCCAATGGGGGTCGGAACTTTAATAAGAAAAGAGGGAAGAAAGCAAAGCTTCGATATCCCCTATGACACATTGTTACCAGGCATGAAGATGGGACGAGACTTTAACACAGGCCAAAACTGACGCTTGACGTCATGGAAAAATGCTAGTGACTCATCTCCTAGAGACTTTGCATATGGGATTGATATTATTGGGCTGCCTCCACTCATTCTTCGCAAGGGAACAAAGAAGGTGTTCTGAACGAAGAAGAAGAAATCGTAAGAGAAGATGAAAACTTACATGTCGGACTGTGTCTTTGCTCCAACGCCTCGCCTCCCCTGCTTCAACTAACTCCTCCAGATGGACTTCAATCCAACTTACAATGGGGGTGAGGGTTAGAATCATATTGGCTGTGATGGGGTGTGAAAATAAAAGGATATAGGGTGAGGGTATTTTGGGAATGTTGTGGGGTATAGAAATAAAAATATGAGGGTTAAAAATTATAGGGCTTTACAAATAAAGTTGAGGGGTTGCAATAGCCGTCCCCATGCTGATATTTGGTATAGCTTAGCCCAGCCCAAAACCTACTAGGCCTGGTATCTATTTATGCTATTGGCTTCCTGCTTGGGTATGCTGTGTACACAAAACTTTACTTATTTAGAACATCTCCAAGAGAACTAGCTATTTTCTCTCTACTTTGAAAAGTTTGATAAGAGCTCATTCTTATTTAGCTTAGGGAGCTACTCTCCATCATAGTTAACCTTTTGGAAATGTTAAAATAGAAAACCCTTATGTCAGATTTCTTTTCCTCATAGGACTACCTTTTTTTTTTCCCTTTTTTTCTTTTTTCAATGTTTTAGTTAATAAAGTCAATAAGGTAAACTACATTTGGAGAGCGTCAAATGACCTAACTATTTTAGAGAACTAGATAGTTAACCTTTTGGAAATGTTGCTATTCGCTACTTTAGCTAAAAAGTTGACATAACTAGCCTCTTAGAGATGCTTTTAACTATATTATTGGTAACACCCCAAAATGTAGCTTTAATGGTTATGGACCATGATTCAATAACGGGAGCAAGGGTCTCAAGATCAAGTCTTGGTATCTTGATTATCAGATGAATGGGTTTGTGGATGATCTTGTACATCCATATGGACTAGTCTAATTAAATCTAAAACTAACATTGTGACTAGACCTCCTTCACCTTTCTTCCCAAGCGCGCACAACCATCCCCCCCCCCCCCCCCCCCCCCCCAAAAAAAAAAAAAACCCAAAAAAAATAAATAATAAATAAAAGAGTGAGCCTTATCCTGGACTTGGGGTTTATATGGGAGCTGATATGGGTTGCCTGCCTTCTGCTTGAACCTAGTTCAAGTCTTCTCGTTCCAAAAGCAACATTCTCTTTTATCTTTCTGTGCGTGTACATTAAAAACGAGTTCGTTTACTTGATTTGGGCCAGCCCAAACTCAGCCTGACGGCCTGACCCCTTTTCCCCTAGAATGGGGGGAGCCTGGGCTCAGATACATGATCTGATGATGGGTTGCTTTTACGTGGGTGGCGGCCTAATTATATCCTTCAAACTTCAAAGATTACCCTAGAGCTGATTCTGCATGACTTTACTCCACCAGCTTTCTTCATCAACTCAAATCAGGTTAAATAGACCAATTTTTGGGCAGAAATATAAATACTAGGAAGAAAAAAAAAAATGACGTCGAGAACACTTTCCTTTGATTTAGTGATACTTTAGGGATCAAAAATGATAAAAATTCTGACTTTCTATCCAAATTTGTTTGTGTATTTGAGGTGGCAATTGGCCATTTAATTCATGGCATGCCACCCACTATAGACTATGTGGCCTAAAACTTTAACCCACTACATATAATTACTCTTAGATATAACTTTTTTATTACCTGCGACTATTGGATCGATTCGCAAACTCAAAGCTTAGGTCGCTTTGAAGTGTATGATTAGATTATACCTTGATCCTACCATGTCACTTGGGGTGTGCGTGTGCAATCACTTGTGTTAATGGCTGTTGTATATCCAAACGAAAGCAAGGAGAGGAAGCCATATCATTTGTGATGCGAATTATAAAAGAACAGAAGGAAAAACAAGAGGAAGAGAAGGAGAAAAAAGAAATGGGCATGAAAGGTCTAAAAACTAAAATCTCATTAGGATTATCCTTGCATTTTCTGTCAGGTGTCTACCTATTTAAATTATTATTGTAGTTGTATCTTGCACATTAACTTTGTCGTCATATGCTCTTGAACTCTTGCAAATTAATGGAAGACACGGCTGTGTGGCATAAAATGAGTACAAGACACGACAATGAAGAAGCAGACAGAGGACACGGCTGTGGATGGAAACTGGAAAGTGGAAACCACTTTAGGAATGAAGAACACTGCAGCTGACAAAGACACTTGATAAACTATTAATCATTCCAACCATTTTTCTTTTTCTTTTTTCAATTTTTCTGTTTTGTTATCATAATTATACTCCGAGTAATCTCTTTGCTTAAGCGACAACTTTGGAGACGTCATTCGTGACCTGTCCTTCGGAGAGATATTTGCTAGAAATTGTCTACACTCTTGGCCTTTTTGCCCATTGGGCAGCGGAGAAATTTGAAAGTAATGTTGAATTCCCAGTCTGTTGGGCCCAATGTTGGATGTTTACATTTTCCAATCAGGTAGGCTTTTATTTGGACGGTCATGCCTGCTACAATTCAGATTTGAAAAGGATGAGAGAGAGAGAAAATAAAAAATTCCCTAGCTTGGCTCCCCTCGAACCAAATACTGTCTTTGGTGGAAAATCTGTTAGGTCATATATTTTTAAAACTATTCTTAAATTTTTATTTTCAAAAAAGATAATTTTTTAAAAATTATGTTATTTTCAACTGTATATCTTTAACTGAGTTTGGATTCATTGTTGAGCTCAAAAAGTTCAGAATCATGTCAAGGTAATTTTAATCGTTTATTTTGAATTTTGACGATTCAGTTAAAATATTCAAAATATGCTGTTGAAATTATCAAAATATTTTCATGAACATCTTTTTAATTTTTTAATGTGAGTATCAATCTAAAGTGGCCAGTTGATATTACCTCAGCACGGTACTCAATATCGAATCCAAAATCCTTTAAACCCAGAATAGAATCCCATAATATAATTTAAAAGTTGTTTGAAAACATACTTTCCAAAAATAATTTTGGGTAAATTGCAAAAAACCCTTTGAAGTATGAGGTTCAACAGATAACCTCTCTTATATTTTAATTTTGTTAATGTGCCTTTTTTATGTTTTAATTTTTGTCAATGTGTCCTACTATTACTCGTTATTAATAAAATTTGACGAAAATTAGTTACGTAGTTACGCACATAATACTGTTAACGGATTCACATTACTCAAAATCTCTTAAACCCTCATTAACGTCATGACTAATTAGATGACTATCGACGATTGATTTTATTTTCCAACTAAACCTAAGAGAATATATCGATAAAATTAAAATATAAAAAAGAGTTATCTCTTTGCACCCATTCTTGAGAAGGGCTTTTATAATTTACCCAATCATTTTTGATAACATGTTTTAGCTTCTGGACATTTTATGTTGGGTCTTGGTTTTTGGAGTATGGGGTTGGGGAGTCCCGATCTTCTGGCCCCCCCTTTGTGTTGCCTCTCCGTGGCGCTTCAATTAAATTGTGCCACGTCGCACAACAGTCTGCATGCACTTACGGCATTTACTTCCGTCTGAGGCTCGTTAAGGAAATACTCCGTAATAAACAGCAACTTACTTGCAATAATATTAAAAAATTGAAAAACCCAAAAGCTTCCATCAAACGGAGATGAACCAGACTTCTCTTCACTCTGTCAACCAATCTCCCACTCCGCTGGTAAGCTCCACCATTTCTGGCTACAAACAGTGATATCAAGCTTCCTCTTCATCCTTCCACATCTTTTAAAATACCCAACAATAGATCCATCAGATCTAAACCCCAAATTACAGCCACCTACCTTTCCTCTTCATCTACCCTCTCCTTCAACAATAGATCCTTCGGATCTAAGCCCAAACCCCTTTTCCTCTTCATCTCATCTCAGCTTATTTTCTTCTCTCTGAATAATAGAAAATGGTAGAAGAGGTAAAAATATTTGCTTCATCACCAAAAAAATAATAATAATAGTAATAAAAAAACATAGTAAGCCCTTTTTTTTTCTTTTTGCCTTTAATTTTTTCAATTGAACTTCTCTATAATTCTCTCTCTGTGGATGAAAAAGAGTATAATGGAGAGAGAACCGGTGGTGGTGGTACCAATTTCATACCAAAAAAAATTGGTGATGGTGGTGATATTCATGGGGATGGTGGTGATTATGACAAGAGAGAGAGATTGCAGGAAAGCAATTTTTTTATAAAAAAAATCTAAAAAAATCTAAAAATTAAGATAACAAACGTCTCTGTTTACACAAGTCTGAAAAATCTGCTGAGGATAATAAAATCTTTCGCACAGACCTCTGTTCATAGAGTGTTGAAGAGCAACATTTTCACGGGGTTTAAGCAAAAGCTTCTCTCTTTAGTGAGTTGCAGGTTCGGGTAGTTGAAGAGGACAAACACCTTTTTATTTTTTATTTTTAATTGTAGGCTTTCATTTATTGGTTTTTAATGAACTAACGGGAGACTCACGGCGTGAGTAAGTGCAAGTAAATTGTCACGTGGCATTCTTTTATTGGGGGGCCACAGAAGGGGACACGAAATGGGGTCAGAAGATCCGCACTCGGGGTTGGGAAGACTGAGTGAGTCGTTTTTCGCACGCTTTGCTTGTGAAGCGTGGGAAAGTAGAAACAGTAGTGGAGACCGGGAAAGGGACAGAAAGCCCTTTCTTCCTTTCAATCATCCGACTTGCAGGAAAACCAACCAATAGAAAGGGGAAACGTGTCAAGATCACACTCGCCAGTCGCATCCACCCGCTTACAATATCTGAGGAAGCTATAAAACTCCAAAACAGTAGATAGGTATCTCTCTGCGGTTCCCCACACAACCTCTCATTTCTCTTCCAATGGCTCTCCTCCCTCTCTTCACCCTCCTCCTCCTACCCTCCCTGTTATTCTCTGCGGCACCGTCCGCCGTATCAGCCGATGAAGCCGACGACTTTTTGATCCGCCAAGTCGTGCCGGACGGCGGAGACGATCTTCGCTTAAGCGCCGAACACCACTTCTCGGCGTTCAAGACGAAGGTTCGGTAAGACCTACGCCACGCCGGAGGAGCACGATTACCGGTTCGGCTGTCTTCAAGGCTAACTTGGGCCGCGCCAAACGGCACCAGAAGCTCGACCCCACCGCCGTCCACGGCGTCACTCAGTTCTCCGATCTGACGCCGGCGGAATTCCGCCGGAACTATCTCGGCGTGAGGCGTCTCCGGCTTCCCAACGACGCTCAGAAGGCTCCGATCCTCCCTACCAACGATCTTCCCACCGATTTCGACTGGCGTGATCACGGTGCCGTCACTTCCCGTCAAAAATCAGGTATACACACACACAGACAACTCAATTCAACAATCCTTAAGCCCTACTAGTCTACTACTTTGAGGCGACGGTATTATCTATTTATATTTACAAAAAATTGTGTATATATGTATAAATATATCTGCGGTGATATATTGTGTTGTAATTTTGAGGGGATATAGGGTTCTTGTGGATCGTGCTGGGCATTCAGCGCTGCTGGAGCGTTGGAAGGAGCTCATTTTCTTGCGACTGGGGACCTCGTGAGCTTGAGTGAGCAGCAGCTTGTGGATTGTGATCATGAGGTTTGCGTCCACTCTTCAATTTTTCAGCTTTAAACTCGTTCCTTTGTAAATTAGATATTTACGTTTTGTTGATAGATGGTATTTATTATTATGTGGTGGAATTGATTTTGTATGGTTTGGTGAGTGATGAATTGTGTGTTCTCTCTCGCTCTAGCTTGTGCGATGTTGTGTGTGTTGGAATTTTCATTTTTAACATAAAAAATATCATTCGTTGATTTTTCTTATTCGATTTTCTTACACCAATCGGGTTTATTGCTTTTGGAACTGCAATACAGATTTTGAAAATGTTTTCTGTCCGTTTAAGCTAAGAGGTTTGTTGAGAAGCGTGGTTTTAAACTTGTTTTCACTTTCTAAAATCATTCTACTTCTTCAAGTGTTGCTTATGCCTAGTTAGTAAATGATGGTTTTCCCCAGTTCATACTGCATGCGTAAATTGGAGAGTTTTTGTATGTGATCCACCAGTGATGGAAATGGTTCTGCCCTTTCATATTGCAAGAAAAGCCTCTTTGCTTGGGAAAATCTTGTCTCGAAATATTTTCCAGAGAAATAGATGTGTCTGTAAGGGAGTTATCCTTATGTTTGAGTGTCTTGAAGATGCTGTAAACTCAACCATTCCATCTGTGTGTGCATAGCTATTGTTGTTTTGGACAATTTGCTTTTATGGTTCACCGTGTAATTCTTGGTGAAATTGGTGATTACTCGAACTATTGTATTGTCTTATACTATTTTCATTAGAAAAGGATTAAAAAAAGGGGCCAAAGAGGGGGGGAAAAAAAAAAGGACTTATCTTTACTTAAATCCAGCTTGCTTCCTTTGCAGTGCGATCCAGAAGAAGCTGGTGCTTGTGACTCGGGGTGCAGTGGTGGGTTAATGAACAGTGCCTTTGAGTACACATTCAAGGCTGGTGGACTTGAGCGAGAGGAGGACTACCCTTACACTGGGACTGATCGTGGTTCCTGCAAATTCGACAAGAGTAAAATTGCAGCATCTGTGTCTAACTTTAGCGTTGTTTCTCTTGATGAAGAACAAATTGCTGCAAATCTGGTGAAGAATGGCCCTCTTGCAGGTAGTTATCAGCTGTTGGCAAAGCCAATTCTTTCTTTTTTTCTGTTTTTTTTCCCCTTCTGTCTCGTAGGTTTTCTCCTGTGTTAATTGAGATCAATCAAATAATAATTATAAATTGGGTGATGGGCTATAACTTATAATAATAACAATGCTTTTTTTTTTTCTGTTGCAGTGGCTATCAATGCAGTCTTCATGCAGACATACATTGGAAAAGTTTCGTGCCCATACATTTGCTCAAAGCGATTAGATCATGGAGTGCTTCTGGTGGGATATGGGTCTGCTGGTTATGCCCCTATCCGGTTCAAGGAAAAGCCTTACTGGATCATAAAGAACTCTTGGGGAGAAAATTGGGGAGAGAACGGGTATTACAAGATCTGCAGGGGTCGCGATATATGTGGGGTGGACTCCATGGTCTCAACTGTAGCTGCTATCCATACCGCCACTGAGTAGATTATGAAGTTACCATATCAGGGAGGTACTGAATTTAATTTGGGTTTGTTCGAATGTGTCTGCTGTAAATATGATGTTGTGATGATATGCACTATCAGAAGCTATCATCCTTGATTTTAATCTGCTTGTAAAACTCCTATAATTAAACAGGAACTCTGTCATGCTCTTAGCGGTATTTGTAAGTTAATGGCATAATTATCACTTGTACTATTCTACTATATGCTCATTGAGCCTTTTACATGTGATTATCAATCATATTTTAAGTAATTATGGTAATTATTTGTGTGTGTTGGTTCCGCTCTTGGAGACCTTTTAGCTTAACCCACCTTGTCTTGAAAATAGTTTAGATTTTCTTTTGGAAAGTTATTAAAGCAAAAGAATGGTCATCGGAGAGGGATTCAAACCCATTTGAAATTTGTATGAGCTTTGTTTCGTTTTACCAGTCTCTTGGCTCCGAACGGCAGCGAGAGGGAGATTTGGACTAGGGGGCCTTTATTGGCACATGAAGACTTGCTTTTCATCTTCCACTCATTTTGCATTTTAACGTTTTATGAAAAACATAGAAAGTTTTCATACAAACGGATCGCGTATTTTATTAGAAAACATTATTTTGAATAATTTTTCAAAAGAAATTTTTTCCAATATCTGTCGTTTAAGTAAATTTTTTTTGCCATTTATAGTCTTCGCACCATAAATGATTAGAAAGTCTACTTAAACAAGAGATTTTGGAAAAACTTTATTTCAAAAAAGTTGTTCAAAATTATGTTTTATGAAAACCTTATACTTTTTCCGTTTCATAATAAGTGTCTTACTTTCCTTTTTGGGAAGTTTCAATATAAGTGTTTCATTTCAAAAGACAATGGATTTTTTTTACTCATTTCCTAAAATACCTTTAAAAAGGTTTTTTTTCTTTTTCTAATGTTTTACAAACTTGAGGGCAAAATTGAAATTTCAAAATATATGTATTGATGTGAAAGCATTTTAAAGGGTTTTATTAAAAAACGTGTTTTTTCAAAGAGAACACTTATTATGAAACGGAGAGAGTATATTTTTCATAAAAGTTTAAAAGTATAAAATAAGTGGGGATGAAAAGCAAGTCTTTGGATGCTAATAGAGGCCTCCTTCGGACTAACAGTTTTTCCTATACTAAGGGGCGGGCGGTGGCGTTTAGCATCCCATATTAGTAACAAATTAACAATATCTCGGTTAAAGCGCAAAGAATGGAAGAGCAACATCCCAGAATGATATTATAAAAAAGAGTAGAGATATAAATAAATAAAAACCAACAACCCAGAATGATCACATCTTGGCTTTGAAAACCTGACCCAATAGAGACAGACTTAGGCAACTAGCAGCAGATTTGAGGCCTAGTGTAAAAAACCTTTGCAGGTTAACTGACAACTTTCCCAAGTGGTTTGCAGAATTGGATGCGCGAGGAAGATGTAGTGCGTACTTAGTTGCAACACCACCCAAAAAGGTCAGAAATCGAACAGGACCAAGTTGCAAGCTTAGTTCAATCCTAGCCATCCTACAAGACCTTAAAGCGACATATGGGTTTTAATAATATAGGAAGAGACAATTAACAGCCGTATTTGTTACATCAACACTTAGGAAACGACATCACAACAGTAGACGGCCAACACCGACTGACAACCCAATGGCCCCTTGATTAAAGCATACGAAAGAACCAATGCCAGTGCAAGCTATGACTCCACCAGCTACTCTATATTTCTCCATCGTATGGCCATGCTTTGAATCATATCAAAGACTTCTAGCGACTACAAAATTGATCGGCAGAAGTGCAGAAGGCATACAGTACGTGGCTAAACAGAAAATGGACATATAAGATGAGGTAGGTTTCTAAAATTAAATATGCCTCCCAGCGAACTGATTTACAATTTCAGAAATTTATCATATCTTATCCAGTCATCACATTGATGCCTTGTATTAATTCTCATCCATAGCTCTAGCAAAAAAATTTAACCATGCATATACTAAAACAATGGTTACAACCCTCCTTTGAAAACATGAATATTTAAATTACAATGCAGGATTTTACAACAATTTAAGAACAGTTTTTCTTTCCCCCCCCCCCCCCCCCCCCCCCCAATAAATGGTACATAAAAACCTATAAAATACACCAAAAATCAACCTACAAAATCAATAATGAATTACGCAAAGAATAATTTTAACAGAATTAAATTGTAGAGACCTATTGAGTATTGACTCAACTGATTTTCCAGGACAAGAAAAGTTTTGCCAGATGCAGTAAACCTCTTGCCCACTATTCAGCAGGATGCTTCTCATCAATGTTGTAATTACAACTACAGAAACTCCCGACCAGAATTCTAATCAATCTAATCCAACAACCCACATACATCGATGGATATTAGCAGCCTGACTCTGCAAGGCTCTTTTATTCCAATGAACAATCACAAATGTCACATACAACCGGAAAGAAGGTACTGCACAGGGAGAAATCTCTTCCACACTTCCCAGACTCTTGCTCCATCATGCATTCTAAACCTCAAAATGGAAGAATTAATAAATCTCTATACTTCAACATCTTCATGATCAATTTTTCTTTTATTTACTTAATCTTCTAGCCTGTAACTAAACTTCAAGTGTATCATTCATCCTCCTCACTAAGTAATGCAAATGAGAATGGGAAGAATTTGTAACCATCCCCCTCATAGAATTTGTTTTGGAACTCCACCCAGTGAAGCCTTAAGGCATGTAGGAATGCACTCAAGGTTTCCATCACTAGTAGCACACCAACGGTCGCACATATAAATACAATTATGCCAACAATAAGAATAATGACATTGTTGAACCTGCAGTCATTCACAAGACATTCATTAGTTGGCTTTCTTCGGATCTCAAGCCATTCCACTACAGTAAAGAAGTGACAAAAAATCTTACCCCCAGGCAAGAAGTAGAACCTTCTCATAGAATACACTCGACAACTCCGAATGGGCAAGACTGGAAGACAAAACCAAACAAGCAAATGATCAACATTAAGTACCAAAAACAGAAGAGCAGATCATGCAATTAAAGAACGTGTGTTAAAAAATAAAACAGATGTATGAAAGGCCTATTTGAAAGGCCTATTTAAGTCCAATCATAACGATCTGATCAATAAATATTTTCTTCCAATCATAACAATCTGATCTATAAATTTCTGCAACTTATGTCATGCACATTAAAAGTCCAGATAACCAACAATATCACCTTAAGAAATAGAAACTGGCCTGGAAAGGAAAGCCTTTATGCATGATACAAACAATATCATGTTTAGAGCCGGCCAAGTCTTACTAGTGCCCACCAATCCGAACCTACTCAAGTTTAAAAGAATTGGATTTGGCTCTTGCTTGCACATTCAACCCAAGAATCAGTTTTTAATCATTTGCAAGTATTCTAAAACTGAATTGTTACGCACTACTAGTAGATGTCATTTTTTACCTTTTTTTTATTTTTTAAATACAAATAAGCTTGTGGATTTGTTCTAGTTGCTTTGGAGCCAATGTATATGACCCACCTCAAACCCAAATACTGCATGACTAAAAAATAAGTGAAGATTTACTCAAACATGGGTCAAAATTCAACATATGAGAAAATTTCTGGTTCGAAACTCCATGCACATAATCCCTTAAAATTTTCATAAAATGAACTTAAGTATATGGTAGCTATAGTTTATGAATATATATATATATATATATTTTTTTTTTTGAGGGTGGGGGGGTGGGGATGAACTAGTTTAGGAATACTTAGGAATAATAAAAAAAAATAAAAAATTAAATAATCTCATTACAGATTGTCTGGGTATACAGGTGATTTGAATCATAAGAATAAATCAAGTTTTATTATAATACCAGAATATCTTGTTGAGTCCATGAATTATGAATAACCTGTTTTCCAGTTTTCCAAATCCTACAATCCTTATCCATGTCCAATTCTGACACTCATACCCACACCGATGTGAAATGTAAATATGTAATGCTATAAATTATAAGAAAACTATGAAGAACATCCATGCACACCCATGCATATTAGAATGCCCATTTTGACCTGGATGCCACAGTTGTTAACTACCTACCTGAGGGCCCATAAACGAAGGTATGAAGCCGTATTAGACACTGCTCCAAGTACAAACTCAATGGTATGTATAAGTTGGTGTACAAAAACTTCACTGAACTCAAATTCCTCATGACCGTGGGAATCATGATGAGGCTCCAATTCAAGACAGTCATCAGTGCCGAGAAGCATTGTGTAGGATTGACCTCGGTGCCTCTGAGAAAACACGATATTAAGATATGGCCCCGGGGGGGTGGGCAAAAGAAAGAGATAATATTCTAGAAAGCAATCAAGCAATTTATTTGGAAATAAAGGTTTGAGCATACTTCCTGGTGTTGCTTTTTCAAAAGGAAAGGCTTTGGAAACAGCATCCATGGTACGGCAACAAGGGCCAGCATAAGTAACACAAGCTGCAAATCGGACAGGAAAAATTGTTGGAATTAGTCTTTATGCCTTGTACTCCATGAGAAACTCTAGGTAAATATTTAAGGAGGAAATAAAAAAGGAAAAACCTGAAGCATTTTCTGGCCAAAAAAAAGCTGATTTTCGCCCAAATCATCAGTAGGGCTCAGGAACATGTATATCATTACATGATACAGATCAGCTTGTGAGCCGGTGCACCATTTTACAATTATGAGGAGTGAAAGGTAACCAAACAGGCTGTTTAAAAATATCATCTGGGGAACAAATTGGTACCTGAAGCAACGCATAATTGATTCTGATTAAATACACTTGATAATCAACATAATTATGAGTTCTCATAACAGACAAGAACAAACTCTTCACATTTCCATTTTTTTTTTTTTTTTTTTTTTTTTTTTAAGAAAAAAAGTGAACATCCATTCATGCAACTACTACTGCACATGCATGTGTGCAATATGCATATCCGAAAAATCACTCTTCAACAGCTTTAGAAAAGATCGAAAGGGAGCATAAGAACACATTTTGCTGACTATTGTACAAAAAAGGGGCTGTAAACTTATGCAGTATGCATTCCTGCAAGATCAAGTTAAGTAATATAGCTTACCAGATATTGATGTTATTTCCAAAGAATTTTGCATTGAAATAGCTCATTATAATTCCAAGATTCATTTGAGCTACTCCTAATAGAATTGACATCTTCATTTTCAATGAGTTAAGAAATGGTAACTCAGAGCGGGTACCGTGCCACTTAGGATCCACACCAAATGGATAAGTGGCACGAACCTTAATTAAACCAACTGTAGAAGCATCCCTGCAACAAAAAGGATTATTGGAAATTATGTCAACATCTATACGTCAAAAAAATAATAATAATAATAATAATAATAATGTATAAAAAAAAAAAAGTCTTCAGTACTTCACTACTTTAATACCTGCAGGAAGGGTCGCGGCATCCATATGCAGACAGGCCAAATAGTTCAAATGGGACTGAGAAGAATTCATTATATATCAATCCTGTGTATATTGAGAACAGTGCCATCATCAAAATAACGTAGCGGCCACCAAAAGTCATCTCTGTGATGTCTCCAAGCTTCTGTTGTCAGCAAAATCATGAGAGCAGAACTCACACACTGACCACTTTTTTTTCTTTTAATCAGCAACTCACACACTGACCATTAAAATGAGTTTTAAATCTTAAGCTTTAAAATTAGTCCTCCATAAGGGGAGATGGTTCATGGAAGTTAAAAACCGTTGACTTGGGAATTAGGTTATGCTTTTCTCAACTCAACTAAGCCTTAATCCCAACTATATGGGTTGGCTACATGAATCCTTTTACACCATTCAATTCTAACAATTAGGATATGATTATGCTAAATAATTATCAAATGTGACTGATTTCAACTGGGTATGTCCCAAAAATGAGTTGTAACAATACATAGGGCTTGGTAGGAGTTCAGAAATATAAACCATCTAGGCAATATCCCAGGTGTCACAATTGGTCTCTTATTTTCTCAGGGTGTTGATATATCAATGCTTTGCTACCACCACCGTCCTAGAGCCTAAGGAAAGTGATAAGTGGTCCATCCATCCGGCTGGGCAAGGCAATGCCTTGACTACTGCTCTCGAGCACTCTAAACTCAGATCTTGACACATTTCAAAAAATTCACATCAATTAGGTTGAAAGTCTAGAAACCACACAAAAATGATATTAGTCAAAGTCTAAAACCACACTAAAATATTCTTAGTCTTCTACTTATATTTCATGGAGCATCTGCCCAATACTTCAAAAGGAGGACGCAAGAATAAAAGTTGTATTATTTGATTAGTGCCATCAAATAGAAGAAAAATGCGTTAAAAAACTACACAAAAAGGGAAACAAAGGATGCAGAGGTGAACATAATGAAACATATAACAAAGTTGATACTATTACTTGAGTATCAATCTGAGAAAAATTGGCTTAAGTTGATCATTAACATGAAACACTGACAGCTTACATTCAATCACTGAAAAAACATGTGGCAATTACCTGGCTGGAAAATTTCTTTTCCCTGATTATGAAATATAATGTTGCTAGCAAGAGGCATATACCATGGCCCCAATCACCAAACATTACAGCAAATAGGAAAGGAAATGTGACAATCGTGTATACACCAGGATTCGCTTCTTGATACTTGGCCACGCTGAAATAGCATCATATTAGTTAATTACCTCTGTAGGATGAATTCATTTGTAAAATGACAAGTAAACTAGTCATATAAAATATGAATTCAGAACATAAAAATCGTGAAATGGAAAGAAATATACGACCACTGTATTACTTTAGGTGCTGCTCAGGATATGGACAGCAGGAGACCAAAAGGTTAAATAAACTTACAAAGGTAAAATATTTAAATGCAAATATTTCACCAACATCGAAATTGGGTCAGGAGTCAAGACCAATTGTAACTACAAACAAACATATAGATTTACTTTGTTATGATTACAAATACAAAGTAAGCTATTACTGCAGTCCTACAACAACTTGGACCACATTCTCAATAATTTTATTTCCTTTGATTCAGTGAATTATATTTAAGCAAAGAGGAAAAGGTTAATTCATTGCATCTCCCTACATAGAGAACGTGAGACAGTTGTAACATTGACCTTTTTATTTCCTAATTTGCAGAGCACAATGTTAACATAGTTCGAGAGACAGAAATACGTCCCTGTCCAAATTCATATAATTGAAAGAATCATTGCAATACTTATATGTTCCAGAAAGTTGGTGATATTACAGGACAATAGTCAGCATTGATTAATTTTATCACCTTGCAAAACATTTATTCCCAGTTACTACATGCATACAGGAAAGGATTCCATTCTCACATATAGGTAGATTATTATCCTTCTGTTGACTTCTGTGGTACAACTATTGACAGCACATTTGTTTGTTTCAACTAAAAAATGTGACCTTTCTCCCACCAGTCTGACTGGTCAATACAGGTGCATGAAATATGAAATAAAGAATAATGCTATAGGTCACCAATTTTTTTCTTTCACCCTTTCATTTAATTAGTCAACTTCCCATTCGCTTAGAATTTTCACTCTCTTTTTCTCTGATTTCTCTCAAATACGACATATTCATCCTATGTGGATAATATATTACTCACTCCATCCCAATTTGTTTGATAACATTTTCCATTTTGGGATGTCTCAAAAATGTTTGTTCATTTGCAAAAGTCAAAGCAAATAATTATCTTCCTTTCTCAAAATACCCTTTGTTATATTTAAAATTACAATTTCCATAATGGCTGTCTCATCAAATAACATTCTATAATTATAGAAATGTAAAATCGGAAAGTTAAAAATTATTGAGTGACAAGGCAATGCATTAATAACATCAACATAATATGTGTGTTGGGTCAAAGTGACTCAAACAAATTGGGATGAAGGGAGTAAGAAACAATTAATACAACATAGTTTTCAAAACAGAAGTCTGCCAATGTCTGGCACCTAACCACATACCAACTATATCCCATAAAATTTCCCTGGAGATATGATGTTATTGTATTATCAATTCATTAATAAAACCTTGAGATCCAGATTTCCCACTTGAGGAAGGGTAATAACATCAGAATTTAGATAGAACAAAAAGTGAACCTTCTAAACTTAGCAAACAAATGCATATTACTTCAGTAATCATAAAGTTTATAGTTTACTATTATCTTTTTATAAGTAAAATGTGTATTAGTAAAAGAGGCCTTCGTCCTATGTACACTACATTTGATGGGTTGATAATGATTAACCTCAAAATGCTATAAAAGGGACTCTTGATACAGGTGTACTGATTTTGAAGTGACTCACCCATAAGCGTCCACGATTTCTTGAAAAGCAGAAGTAAATTTGTTGGTGCGAAAATAAGTAGGAGGTGATTCCTCTGTATGCAAAACCTGAATTATAGCTCCAACTTGTGAATTGCTATCAAAGGTTGCCTGCTGCATGGTATTTTGGATCTGCAAAGATTAAGCCTAAGCTGGTAAAGAAATCGTTAAAACAAAATATTCTACTTGTGAGTTGTGACGGATTCACTGTAAATGAAAAAAGAAATATTTTGTGCAGCATCAAAAAAGAAACTAATGCAGGCTAAAGAACATACCTGATTTATTGCAAAAACAGGACACCAACCCTCTGCCACAAGACACTTCTTCGTCACATCAATGCTGAGCATATTTAAAGTGTGGTAAATGGATTTTTCCTTCTTCACCTATATGGATTTAAAGATAAAAAGTTCATGAATACAGTCAACCCAACTCAACAAAGATTAATCCCCACATCCACACATGCACACATGAAGGGGAAAAAGTAGGTTTAATGTTTGTTCTTCAACAATAGAGGCTTAACACTACTAAATTAAACAACTGAAACTTACCAAAAGGTTCCATTGCTCAAATTGATAGCCAATTGTCTGCAACGAATTCGCCCGGTGCAGCAGTCCAACATCTATGGTAGTCTTCAGCTCTGTAAGTCTTCCAGATACCTAGAAATTAGAATGGTTACAATTTCAGACTGCACTGAAACTGCAAGCAATTACTTGTCCACAATCAACTGAAAAAGGTACTTCACCCACCCACAAGGTGCATTCCAAAATTGGAACAAGCTCGGATATATGTTTGATAACAACTGATATAATGTCAGCAAAAAATCATTTCAAAACATAACCAGTAGTGTGTCTAACTGTTTAGTCATAACTGCTTCTAGGCTTATATATGCTCTAAACCAAAAAAAAAAAAAAAAAAAAATCACTACCATATCTTCTGAGATTATCTCTAAAGGTGAGTTCCTTTAAACAATATTATATTGCTCAAGAACTTTTTCCTACCAAAGTGAGTATTGGGAGAAGTGTCACATACTGACTTAGGCTAGGAGTTAGCTTTATTCCATCTTCAAAAACTATATCAGATTGAATCTAGTCCGTAACTGTTATCTGATTTTTAAATAAACCACCTCACAGTTGGTTTGAAAAAAACTGTGTTTATGCCTTGTTTTTAGAGGAAATATGAACTGATTAGCAGGAAAAAGAGACTTACCAAACAGTGTGAAATCAAAACTGCCCAGACTTATCTTCAATTGGACAGATTTTCAGGTTTACCAAACAGCCCCTTAGCCTAAATATAGACCTCATGCCATCAAGATTCAACCCATTAAGGCTGCGTTTGTTATATGGGAATCAGGAAGGGAATGGAATGGTGATTCCGTTCGCCCAAAAAAAGTGATTGTTTGGTAGTCCAAGAGAATGGAATGACCATTCCTTTGTGGGGGGTCTATTCCCTCCAAAGAAGGTATAGCCATTCCTTCCCAAACCAACAAGAACGGCCATTCCCACCCTTTTAAGGAATGAAATCACTAAAAGTGGGTCCCACTTAATCTTTTCCATTCCATTACATTCCCACCCCTTACCAAACATTGGAAAGGAATGACCATTCCCATTCTCATTCCATTCCCACTCCCATTCAATTCCCTCTCCATTCGATTCACTCAAACCAAACGCAGCCTAAGGACAACTCTTGAAAAATAGCATGATTCCAGGAGCCTAACTACATAGGACAATACTTTTATGTTTCTCGCCTAATCAATCATGAGCTGCAGTGATTCTGCTCATGCCTCATGGGCACTTAATTAGGCAGGAAAACATTAACTAAAATTCACAAAACTGTTTTAAACCTCAATCAATACCCCTCAAATTGTTCAATCACCAGTGGGATTGTCCTGAACAATAAAACTATTGTCACCAAAAATAAATCCAGCTCATGCAAATGCATGTACAACAAAACAAAATAATTTCATTATCATGTTACCAAATCCCCCAACTTACTACAAATGTGACCAACTAATTTATGTGGTTTGGGACTATAAGGGACATTTCCGTATTCTATAGTTGCAAGAGAACCACTATAGTAGTAATTTTATCGGAAATTTTTTTAAGTGATTTAGTGTCCATCATTTGTGCCAACAAAAAAATGAATAAGCAACCCTAGTTCTCTAGATTCTTTAAGAACGAACACAAAATTATCAAAAAACAACACTACTTTTAACAGAAAAAGAAAAAAAAAAAGAAGGAAATAGCCAAGTCACAGCAAACTGAAGGTTCTGATTCCACTGTGAATGAGAGACAAGAATCCAACAGAAAGAAATATGCATACCTCTGTGATCATCTGATATTGTTTGCCAATGTCATCTGCAAACGGGTAACGGTTTGCTCCAAAAGCATCGCATATTTTCAGAATTTTGTTTTTAGCTCTTTCTCCAGAATAGAATACAACAAATACATTCTTCTCAACCTGTAAAAAAAAACTTTATCAGTACCCAAAATATAAGGGCAGAAATCTCTAAACTGGAAATTATAAATGGGATAAAAAATCAACCAGGATAATTTAAATAAAACAAAAGTGTGCAAGTGTGTGTGTGTGTGTAGAGGTTAACTAAGAGCAACAAAAATACAAGTAATAGTGGAGAACAGACTTCCAGAAAGAAGGGTGGGCTGGGGGGGGAGGCAATTAATATTCAACCCTACAACATACTTCTTTAGGTGGCTATCCAATTAGAGAAAATGAAAAACATACATATAGAGAACACACAATTATATCCCTCTAACGCCCTAAAAAACTATAATATATTAACCTTCTCTCCAGACACAGGATCAATGACAGGGTCTTCCACCAAAGCTTGCTTCAGTAACACATTACCCCTGGTCGCACGAAACAGAATCCTTTCAAAAGCCATTGATTTTTCTCTTGGAACAAGGCCACTGACAGATCCCAGTTTAACTTGCTTCGATGGATCTGTTATCATTTCCTACACAACATTAAATCCCTAAGTATCATCCTAAGAAAAAACAAAAGGTTTTCAGCTGATGCTTAAAACGAAAAAATGAAATACAAAAACTACAATTCTGTACTTGCTCCAATAATAATGGACTATCAATGGATCCTTCGCCAATGTTCTGTACTTCAATTTCTCTGTGCTGAGCTGAAGCACTGCTTTGAGCTGAATAGAAAAACTCGCCAGGCCTGGAATGAGAAAATGGAAATATATTTCACTTCACAGCTTGGCCAATTTTTTTTATGACTGAAGAAACACCATGCTAATTGAATTAACACATGGAAAAACAAATAGCTCTTCTAAGTAATACACAATTCCATCTTGAGTATGTCATAAAACTAATGTGATATTATGTAATTGACATATTGCTCCTGATAAAATGAGACACGTTGAACACACACAATTGAAATGAGAGAGAAAGGAATCTAAGATATATATAAAATCATTCAGATTGTGCTGTCAGTATTACACGTAAGCCAAGCTGGTAGTACAGCAATGCCAATAAAGAAGTCCGAACTTCTAATTATTGGAAATGTTATATATGGTAGTAGAATGCTCTCATACCCAAAGGCTATAACATCATAATAAGCCAAACCTTCTGAAGAACAAGCTTATATTCCAATAGCTCACTGTAGGCACGCTGTAGCTTTTCATTGTTTGCATTTATCTCTATCAGTTCAGCTTCAAGTTCTCCAAGTTTTACCTAACCATTACCACAACAAATTGTTGGAAACATAAAATTCTTGCTTTGCCACTGTGGAAACATATAATACGAAAAGCTCATGCCAAGTTATCAAAATCTAACATACCTCCAAATTGTCCAAATCAATATCACCACTTCTTACAGACCTTGTTGAGGGTGACAAACCAGCCTTTGTCATTTGTTCCCTCAAAAAGCGTAGTTTGCGAGCCATCTCCCCACATCTTTTGATCTGCATAGAAATATTACATACACACACACACATCAAAGATAATAGAGTTTGATTCTAGAATTTAATGAAGATATTCTTGAAGTAACTTACAGCATCATGCAAAATATGGAAATTATTCATATGTTATGAAACATACAAGGCGCATATATAAAACTAGAATCCACATAACAAAGTTCATCATTTCATTGATAAAAGTGGAAGGAGAATAGTTTTCCACAATTCTTTTTGTAACCAAAGTTTCTATTCAATTGAGCCATTATTTCTTGGAATCTCCATAATCAACCAGGTCATCTAATGATCAAGAAAAGATTCAAAAAGAAGAATCAGAGCATGAATGGACATGAATGGGCAATCCCACAGAAAAATATGAGCATACATAGGCACTTGACAGATCATGGTAGAAGTAAATGGGATCACAATCTCATGCTTGTAAAATACTTAAGTATTTGTTTTATAAGGAGAAAATGAAAGAAGCCCTAATGTGGCTGTAATTTTTCAAGATGCATATCTAATGAAAATTAAACATATTCAAGGATAAATCAACAAGCATAAAGACAGAACATAAACCGCACCTGAGTAGCATATGTACGCTGGAATGGGCTCTTCTCGGCATTGAGCTGCGGAAAAAGATTATGCACCAAACGGTATTAAATCTAACCAAATGTGGAATAAAAGGAACAAAAAATAAAAATAAAAAAACCTGGGCATTCAGAGAAAATGTCGCAATAACAAAGTGAAAACGTTAAATTGCCAAAACATGTAAGATCAATGTTAGGGTTTGGCAGAAGGATCAATGTTAGGGTTCAATTGTGAAGAAATTCGTAAACGAAATAACTAATGAATGCATAAAAAGCAAAGAACATTGAGAGAGAGAGAAAGCTCGATGCTAGGGTTTCTCCGTAAAATATATCGAATATGAGAATCAACAATGGTCATTGCAATAAAAGAGAGGACTCGATTGTAGAATTGGATGAAAATGGAAGAATGCTCACGTCTTTGAATTGGAAGAGGCCAAGATCACCGAGGTACGAAATCGTTCGATGAGCAGACTCGATAGGGATGATCAGCTGCACCAATTGCATCGGCTCCGACCGCAGCAGATCCATCGTCGGACAACACCTTCCCTCCCCCATTTACGTAAAGATGTTTCTATGTATATGTGTGTGTGTATCAATATATGGAAGATAATGCTACTCTTGTACGTTTCGAAGGTGGCGCAGACGACGCCCGATCGGAAAGGACTCGCCGGCCGGATCGATTCTTCTCAGGCTCCGACGACGCTATGAGATTTGCTCGTTCGCCTAACGAAATTTCGCAATTGCGTCCGACCACACGCTATGATGTCTCTGATTCGTCGTCGTCCTCACACGGTCACGCGCATGTGATGTTTATGCTTACACTACATAAAACGGTGCCGTTTGCTTCTTTCCTACGCGACACCCCTTTTTTCATTTTTATTTTTAAAATTATAACGCTGCCGTTCTATTTCCTCAGAAACGCCCCTTTCCTTTGGAATATCTCGTAATTCAAAACGCACCGTTTCATGATCTCCCCAGAGCACAACGTTTTTGGCATAAATGTTTGTAAACACTAGACCAACAGGGGGAGCCTGGATGTTTTTTTCACGTCTAAACACGACACCGTTTCGTTGATATTGACTGAAAGGGTTCCAAAAACAGTGCGTTTTGGCATGTTCAGTAACTTCTTTGAAGGATGGGGAAGATGCCAGTAGAATTTTAAAAATTGTATTACGTGCTCTTCTTCTCACTTTTTTTTTCTTATTTTTTTTTTAAATCAACATATATTAATATGTTGGCTGATGTGAGATCATTGCATTAGCAGCTTACTTAACATGATGCTTAATATGAAGTTATCCATCCACATTAATTATGTCATCAATGATTAACAAGGTGATAATTGTTGTGTTTAATGGCTGAGGAGCTAAGTCCATTCCCGATCGGATAGTCCTTTGCAATTCATTAATTTGTAGGAGTGTATATGATAGAAAATTAAGTGCAATCTAATTTTGGTGGTGTTTTAGGATTGACTGATTGAGTAATAGCTCAAATCATTTGTCTAAATCTACTTATCTAAATGATGTGATAATTAATTGAGCCAACTACCGTATCCATAGTGGGCCGGATGACATGATGGCTATTACATACATTAGTCATTCAAATAAAATTAGGCAAAAAAGTTGGATTCTTTAGAATTTTTCGATTCCAGTTCAATCTTTTAAAAGTATAGTGATCACACAATTTAGCGGATATATGTACATAATCCTACCGTGTCAGGTTAAGAGAAGGTTGATAGAGAACCCTCATAATGAGTGTGGGAGTACTAAATTAAATTATATATTAAGACAAGCTTTAACCATGTAATTAATTTGCACACCTAGAAGTTTTTGAGTTGTTATAGGGGTTAATTTAATTAATTGAAATCATATGATTGTAGTGATCAAATTAAGTTGATTTTATGCTACTGTCACTTACTAAGCGGAAACCATATGAGGGCATAAGTTTCTATACATTGCAAGGCCTTGGGGTCCATCGATCACCATGGGAGGCAAACAGGATGTGTTCTGGGGAAGTCACGGAGCACAGTCTGAGTAATTACTATGTAATGACTAGGTAAAGTACCCTTTACAGGAAGGCATAGGCCTTGCTGCAGCAATGTGCTAGTTTGCCATGCAAACAGGCTGCCATCTTTAGGCATAGGAAAAATCACAAGAATTAGCCAACCATGCAGACTGCAGCAGCAAAGCTCTGTAACAAAACCGGTTTTGGACCACATTACAGCTCTCAGCAACAAAGCCAAGAAGAAGATTTCTACAGTAGATTCCCACGCGCCTGGCCTCACCCTGCAATGCCTATATAAACATTCCCACACCCTACAGTGCCTATTGCAAGAAACCCTACTGAGTTCTTTCTTCTGCATTTTTTTTTTTTTTTTTTTAATGGGTTTTTGGCTTTTTCATCACTTATTATTAGAATGAAAACCCATCTACCCTCTCCAATTCGTCTTATTACCAATCATAACATGTCATGTCACGGTGTCGAGAAGTGCTTCAATTATTTTGTCAATTCCGTAGATGGCAGCAGCACGCTGTTGAGTGATGTACGTGGCACGCTAGGCTGGCCCTGGGCCCTGGCTATGCATATAATTTCTTTTTCTTTTCATTTTTCATTTTTATTTATTTAAAACTTTAACCTTTCACTGCCAGTGCTTGGATTGGGTTGGCTTCTTCACGAATTTCCTAAGATGGTCTACGATGGTTATGGTGTTGTTTTAGCCTATTTATGAGCCTTACATTATATAGGCAAACTACCAAGCAGCCAGTATGTATTTGCTTCTTGCAGTGACTTCGATCTGTACCAACTATTAATGCACCTAAGCTGCCAGCTAATGTGTCCGTCCCAAGATCTTCTCCACTGTCCAGTGAATTGCAGGTTCAAGTGCACATCTAGAATATTCGTCTTGGACAATTCTAGTAGAGGAACATTTTTTTATACTCTCATTCATATTTCACCACTTGTTCAAACTATTAAGGATGATCAATCCTATATATATATATATATATATATATACACACATCTCGTGTTTACTTAATTATGATCACATTTCACACCATGTCCATATGTTCATGACCACGTGTCCATGGACAATATATAATACTAGAGTGGAGGAACCTCTTACTGTATGTATTCCCATTCATGCCTATTCCACTACTTGTACAAATAATTAAGGATGATTAATCGTGTACATGCATTCTTATGTTTATATAATTATGACTATATTTCACGCGTCACATCCATGTGTTTAAGACCACGTATTCATTTGTTTGAATTTTATAATTTTTTTATGATATGTAACAAAAAATTAAGGGAGGTCAAGGGTAGCTCTTCGATCCACATTGGTGCGAAGGCAAGTACTGTCCTTTGTGCATTATTGGTAGGCTCGAAACAAGTGATTAATGAGAGGTCGTGAAAATTGAGATATATGTATTTCAATAGAGCTAATGTCAAAAAAAAAGGAAAAAAACAAACAAAAACAAACAAAAACAAAAACAAAACAAAAAAGAGATTTATGAAGCTAACCTCATGTAATTGAGATTTTAGGTTTTGTTGTGTTGAGTTGAGTGATATCTTATCACATTTATATTTATGGGTCAAGAAAGTCAAATTCCAAATCACACGTAATTGGCTTGCTCTTAGAAAAGGGGCAAAAACTGACGGGATATATATATATATTTAATGAAGTTTTTGGGTAAACTCCGCGATTTATCGACGCATGCTGGAAGTGTCACCACACCACCTTGACTATCTACGAGACGAATGGGACATACGACCCTCGGGTTTGATTTAATTCCAAAATATATATAATAGTGAGGCATCCAAATCTGAAGTAGGAATATGCTTATATTTCATTAGCATGAGCAAGTGGCAAATAATTTAGGAATCGGTATCAACACAGACCACCTAATAGAAAATTGAAGGCATTCAGCACTCGTTGCAATCAAACCATCAAATCATATATAGGAGTTTTTTACAACAGGAGTACGACTAATACTTATCGGAAGCTGAGATACTTTTTGCTTAAGCAGTAAGATAATTTCTAAATATGGATCCATAGGTTGGTTTTCCGGCAAAATCAGCATTTTCTATGTACCCTGCAACCCTCTATCTGTATGTCAGATAAATCACTAGTTAAAATCAACTAAGTACAAAATAAACTCCATGCATGACTTCAAATGCTACACGAAACATTGTGATATTATCAGACTTTGAGATCGATGATGGGCAAATATCCCCTAACAAGAAGGACTCTACAAATGATAAAGTGTGCATTTTCCACTTCATTAAACACTGTGATCATATGGTAAAAAAGGGGTTAAAGGGGACTTGTAATAATAAGTCTTCCAAACGAAGAACACTCAATCGAATAAAAGGGTACTCCAATGTTGTTTCTCTCTTATATTCATCAAACATGTATAAATTCATGTGTCCATAATGCATCACGATGTGTTTGTCTAACTTCTACTAATCATGTTCTCGTTAAGTGCAATATCATTCCTCCAATCAATATATTGCTCAGAATACAAAAAGTAAGCCATGATCGTATGCTTTATGTGATTTTCCAGCTTATCCCTGTAAAACCGGTCGACCAATTTTTTTTATTTATTTAAATTTAACCACAAATTTTCTCCCCAAATTAAAATTAAATTAAAGTAAGCCATTGCAATGCTTTCATAGTTAGGTCATTTATATTTGTATTTGTTCCCTATGAACAAATGTTGGTTGAATCCTCCAAAAGGCTTGCCTTTCTTCGGGTGTATGGATAACACAATATTATGTGGTTCAAAAGTTTCACTCTCATATCTTTTCCTCTGATTAATGTAAAATTTTATTTCGGTGCAAACCTTCAATCACAAGATTATATATATAACAACAAATTCAGTTTAAGCTACGACATAAGATTATATAGTGAATACTTCAATTAATTTCTTAATTTATCATGGTTGAGACCTAAAAAATATTTCCAAAACCCAAATTTCTGGGAGTTTGCTCTCTGTCAGAAATTGTAAAGAAATATGGGAAGAACAAGCTACAACTTCGCCCTCTGTGACCATTCAAAGCATGTCAAAAAGCTACTCAGAAAAAGAGGAAAAATGATCATAAAAGAGAGCACATATACCCATTCAGAGGGTATTGTCCTAATCATTTGAAGATAAAGAGCAACAAGTCATGAATCAGATATTTCAAAAACTAGGGAAAAAATTTCATCTTTCCCGTTCCTTTCAAATGTACCAAATCTAGCAGTCTATATAAAAGCATCTTTAGATCCTATCATAGTCGTTTGTACCTTAACCAATATATCAATAATATGTTTCCAGCCTACATATTGTATCACATGCATATCCTTGCAGGCCAGGAGCATTAAACATTAGCAGATAATTAGCAAAACTTTCCTACGAGGATCACCCTCTTGCATGTCCACTTCAAGTAGCTCATTTCCTTTGTTTTGCAGGTAAGTAGTTGATATTAATGCCATTATAATTTATCTATTTACATATACATTTATGTCTATATATATATATATATATATATATATATGTATGCACAGAGAGAGAGAGAGAGAGAGTTGCCTTCATGGTTTCACCTTTTAGACTGGGATGAAAGCTTGCCATTTGCCAATATGCATGGAGGACTTGACACATTAATTTGTTTCACTCAATGATCGTTTAGAGAATGGAAAAAGAGAAAATAATTTTTAAAAATATTTGCTTAAGGTGACACGAAACCTATATTTCGTTTTAGTCCGGCAAACAAACAGATAAACGGGGAAAAAGCAGCTTCGAGTTCAAAACCCACCAGAAAGTGTTTTGAATATCAACCCAGAAGAGAAAACCCATATAGAAAAGAAGAGAAACAATATAGGTTGTACAATGCACACATCCACATGTACTGCACCAACAACACTCAAAACAAAGCAAAGATTAAAAATAATAATAATAATAACAATAAATGGTCATCGAGAAGATCAAAATAACTAAGGAAAAATCTGAACTGAAATTCGAACAAAACAACCATCCCCATATCATATCCTCATTCATTCACATTTCTCATTTCTCTGGTTTTTTTCTACTTCAGTGGGTTTTTAAAACTACTAGAATTAACCACAATAGCAAGAAGAACAATCTAGAACTACTAACAAATGTATGGTTTGTTAGACGAAGAGAGCTAAAGCTCAAATGTATGAGAGTTTCTTTCAAGACCTTGGTGGTGGGAAGAATTGCGTACCCGCCATGAAAGCATTAAGCGGAGCGGGGTATAGAGATGGGTCAAATGTCGCAGCTGGGTTGCTCGTGGTGGCTGCGGTGGCGGTGGCCGTGGTGGTGACGGCTGATGTTATGAGATTAAGTTGTTGTTGGGCTCCGCCTCCACCGGAAGAGGTCTCACCGCCAGCTGTATAACGACTTTCGAGGCCTTGATCGTAGAGAATTCCCTTGAAAACATGGCCTCCTATGTTGACAGCCGTCTGATAGGCATACTCCTCATCCGCATCGTCCATTGCACTGACTTTCACGCAACGGAACACCGCCGGAGAACTCACTTCAGATGGAAAGTCTCCCAGTTCCAACCCTAAGAGAAAACCCCCCAAACAAATGAGAGAACAAATAAAGCAAAAACATTTTCAAAAAACAAAAATAAATTTTTTACTAACTCCATCTCCATCAACCTTTTCGTCAGTTTTACTCACTAACAGTATGACAGAAAAGAAGAGGAGAAAAAAAGAGAGGAAAGCAATTCTAGTGGGTGGGTGACTATGGAGAACGACTTCATCACACACGCAAACGATATGGTTTTTTTGTTGGCTAGTGTTGTACTGGAAGACTGAAAATTCCTCACAGATTTCATCAGAAAATCCCTATCTACCCATTACAGTTCTTAGGATAAATCTTCCAATACCTTTTCCCAAAATTTCAACCCAAAAAACCCATCAATCGCCGTATTCTAATTTGTCTTTAGTTTTTTTTTTTTCAAAAAAAAAAAAAAAAAAAAAAAAAAAAGGGACTCTTAAACTTTACCTGACCTGGTGCAGGCTAGAGAGTGTGCACCTGGATTCTCCCTTTGCCGTTTGGGATTCTCTCCTCTTATTAGCTGTTGCTGTTGTTGTTGTTGTTGCTGCTGCAAGGCAGCGAGTTGTTGTTGCTTCTCGCGCCGTTTAGAAGCAGGAACCCAAGTGCTCTTGACGTGGGTATGGCACTGAAACCCTCGGCTCTTACAACAAGTCCTACACCTCAAATGTGGGCAGTCTTTCTTAGCTTGGTTCCCACAATCTTGGCAGTTGATGCCACCTCCTGCACCTCCTTGCCTCATCACCGTCAATCCAAATCTCGACGACTCATCAGAGACGTTCAAGCCGCTTCTTCGACTAGGACTCACTCCTAAGTTCGCGTAGGAGTTGATCATAACCTGGGTTTGATGCTGATGTAGCCTTTGATGGTGATACTGTTGCCATAGCTCAAAACCCTTGTTGTAGATCTCTTCACTTCTGTACAAACACAAGCTGTTTGATGGGATTTCTTCGTTCACTGGGTTTCGCTCCTGCTGTCGTTCTTCCTCTTCTTGTTGTATTTTTCCCTCTCTTCCACCTAGTGAGAAGAACCCAGCCATTTTCTCCACATAAAAGCTGATTTGAACAAAAAATCCATACTAGAAGCTCTACTATACACAAAGTGATTCAAGGATCGGTGCTTTTGATTTCTGGGTTTGAATTGTGGAAAGGCTTTGGTGGGTTTGTCATAAACTATGGACTCCTATGTGAGCTAGTTTAATATTGGGGTGATTTTCTTGTGATTTTGACTTGAATTTTGTGGATGAGTGTGTGTGAGCGAGGTGTTGATGTTGGGGTTTTTATTTTTTTGCAGCTTTTTGAGGACAATTTTGAAGGGTAAAGATGGTTCCTTAACTTACTTCCAATTCCCTTTTCTTTCTTCACTTGAAGCAATAATGGCACGGAATTGGAGCCTCCTGCAACGCCGCCATGGCAACTGCTACCTCAATTAACACGACACCCAGTTTCTCTCTCTCTCTCTCTCTCTTTATCTCTTCTGGTACATACTTTCTCACTCTATAATAACTCCCTTCCTTTCTCTCTCATACAGAGCTCGTTGAGCTGTGGGTTTGAGAGGCACTGTGAAATCTGTCCTCTCACTTCTTCTCCTCTACAGTCCTCTTCCAGTTTCATTGAATCTGTCATCAAAGAATGATCGAACCTTGACCGTTGCATGTTAATCCAACGGCTGTAACTCTTCCACGTGTCAAGTATCAGCTTTTCTTATTCGTCCTTGCACCGGAAAACCCGCAAGTACTTTTTCCTGACCGTCCCTATAATTAAGATTGTTTTTTTATTACTTCTTTAATTAAGGAAGCGATCTACCAAAAAAGGAAACACATCGTCACAAGCAAGCTTGAAGATTTCTTGTGACAGACGGTATTGTGTTGTATTCCTATATGAATCGGACGGTGATTAGGGTACCTGTGATGGAAAGCGTCACCAACGCCGACGATGGCGTGACTAGGGGCATGCTTGAGGTGAAATCGTTGTTTTCGAGTTTCACAAAATTCTCGTGTCTGAATACTGGCCATATATATTTATCCTCGTATTGTCTCTTCTCGTTAAGGCCTCGTATTCTTCTCAAAATCCTTCTTTGGTTATTGAATCTTTGACTTGTTTAACAGACTTCTTTTTTTTTTTTTGTCTTTTTTCAAAAAATAATTAATTAATTATATTAAGAAATTAAAATAAGTGTAAAGGTCAACACTGTTTGACAAACTAGTGTAAGGTGGAAATTAATGCTCCAAGTTACATATTTATTTATTTTTGAAAAACCAAAGTATCCATCCAAGACTTTAAAACACGTGACTAATCTAATAATCTCCGTGTATGTACAGTTCTCATCCCATACAAACGTGCAAATATGAAGATAAATTGTTAGAGGGCAATGCTATATTAACCAGATTGAGTAATCCCATTGGCTAGTTTTATCCAATGTTGTGGCTTAGAAGTATACTCCTCACTCATTAACTGAAAGATATAACTGGTGAATTTGTCATTTTCCATTCCGAGACGTGACTTAAAGAGATCGAAATGATTTGAGCATAGATCCTCTACCTCCTCCACCACACCACAAAGGAATTACAAGGGGAATGTGATAGGTGGGTATAAAAGGAAATTAAAACAAATGATAAAATTGTGTTTTTTCAAACAATAAACGGGTATTTTCGCATGCTTGTGTATAGATTAATTTCCGTAATCAAATATAAATACCCTTGAATAATAGTGAAATCAAGTCACCGACAACATAATCAAATTATAAATACCCTTGAATAATAGTGAAATCAAGTCACCGACAACATAAAAGCCTTCCTCACTCTAGAAACGTTCAACAAATGCCACATGATTCAATTAATAGAGCTCGAGACTGTATGTTTAGCGGCAAATGTACTAATCTTGACTAAATGTATCATAATGATAATAAATATAAGAACTCGAGGTTACTAAAAGATACATGTCAATTAACATTTTAATTGGTGTCGGTGATATATGCTAATTTGACTATAGTTTTGTTGAAAAAACGAGGGGTCCTAAATGACCTAGGTAAAGAGGTCAACAACAATTGGAGTGAACACACGAAAAATAGGGTTTACATCTCTTTCATAGTTGCAATACTATGATGTTCATACGTTTACCCAGAAAGGAAAATAATGCTAAAAAGAAGCTTGTTAATGAAGGTTTTGAGCCTACTGATTTGGGTGCCCTACCATGCATGTGGAGAGTCAACTCCTAAGTCTAAAGTTGTTATTTCTAATTATGACTTTGTTGGGCTACCTTGAATTAACGGGGGGAAAATCGATAAACAATGTAAGGGTCCGTTTGGGTTTCCAAATGGAAATTATATATATATATATATTACATGATGTTAAAGCTACGAATCAATCACCTTGACTGGAAAAATTGAAGATAGTGATAATCATCATCACAAATGATAGTAGAAATTTAAAATGGTTAAATTGATCCTATAAAAATCAACCACATGCACTTATTATTTTAACTTTTTAAAATAGTTCTATTTCAGGCGATGAATTTATACCTTTAATATTATATTTAAAAAAAAATAAAAAAATAAAAAATATATATATATATATAAAAGAAAATTGTTTAGTTTTCATTTGAACTCCGGACGGGCCCCAATAAAAATTGGTTCATATGATTAAAATTTTGGACTTCAAATTCATTATTTTATGAATAAGCTTAAAACCCTACTGAGTCCAAGGTGGCCGGGGAAGGCGCCTCAGTTTATTTTCATGGGGAATTCCTTCTTTATCAAAAGTAAATGCTTTTGTTTTCGGCTTCATGAAAGAACGTCTATCGTCTTATGTTGGGTAGACTTATTTTTCCACTAATAGTTCGCTGCATGCCTGCATCCATTGAATTGTTACTATTGCCCCCTATGCGTTTCCCTTATAGCGTGAAGCAAAACAATCTTCTAGAATTCCAAAATGATTTCTTTTCCCAATTATATTCCTCTTTTTCTTTTTTCTTTTTCAAGTATTCTATTTCGCGTTATTTGATTGAAATCATTACTCAACAACCATCTTTACAAATAAAAGCCTGTGTGAGCCTTGGTAACAGGCATATATAGGGCTAGAATACCTAGCTCATGACGTGGCTTCCTTGTCTACATTTTTATTTTTATCACAATATGTCTTGCATGAGTACCATAACGAGCAATACACTCGACATATCGAGAATACAGCAGTCACCCCATCTTTAGCTATCAGGCCCGCATTCAAGATAAAGTAAGGAATCTGAGAGATAAGGATGGATCCAAAACTATTACAATTATAAATAAATAAATAAAAAATTACACTCAACATATAGTTTGACTCCAATGGTGGAAGGTTCATTTTTAGCTTGGCCTCTTGTATTATTATATATATATATATATATATAAAACAAAATATAATTGAAACTATGAGGGCTTGTTTGGATGTCAAATTCGGAATTAGATAATTTAAGAAATTTTACATAATATTGAAAGTATAATTCATGAAATTGAATTAACAAATTTAAAAAAATGATAGGCCATTGTTAAAAATAAGAGTAGAAATTCAAAATAGTGATATTTCATGAATTTTTAAGAATTGAATTTATAATATCAACTATAGTGATAACTTATAATTTTTTTTTAATTCTAATTTAATATAGTAAATTTGTACCTTCAATATTATGTAAAAAAAATTTGAATTATCTCGTTTAGAATTGGACAACCAGAAAAACCCTAAGTTAATTTCACAAAATTATCATAAAATTCAAATAAAATAAAATAAAGACCCCATTTAACTGTATAGTTGTCCAAACAATCACGTGATGCGCCTAAATTAGTGCCCATTATTAGTTGGGATTTCAATAATAAACCTGTACGGACCAGCCGCCTAAATCCGCCGTACGCTGGCCTCCTTGACGAATCCGGTTTAGGCGTGCCTAATCAAACGTCTTACTACTTAATTAATTACACATCAATTTCTTTTTAAAAAATAGAAAAACAATAATTAGCACAGAAATCCAGTGCGATTTTTTATAATTATATATTTTTAAAATTAGTGTTTGGGGCCCGAGGCAAAAGTTTCCTTCTCGCATTACTAATTACTGTTTGACTCCCTCTCGACATCTTCCTCCCGTGTATTGTATAATTATAACTATTGCATTAATTTATGTTTATTGGTCGCTAACATGGTGCCACCATCCACTAGACAATCTAGTCCCATCTAGGCCATCCCTATCAACATGGGGTCCGCCACATGACCGTAATGTTTTGAAAGATTTTACTCTCCGTTTTTCTTTGTCTTTTTCAAACTTTTGGAAAGACTACAACTGTTGTAATGCATGCAAGGTTGGGATTTTATTATTATTATTATTTTTAAAATAAAAAACAAAATAGATAGTTTGAATTTGGAAACGATCTTAACGGTAGAAAAAACCCCTTAAATCTTTATTTAAAATTGTTATAATACTTAATTGTTCATATCATGTATGACCTATCAAGTATTAATAATTTAGATTTTACTAAACCCTCCATTTTTTTTTAGTTGATTTGTGAATTAGAAACCGTTGCTCTATAGAATTGGCTTGCATGGAAAACAGTGGGGCAATTACTAATTTACTACATTGAAAAGGTTGAGCTGTTTGTATTGGAAGAAAAGTTCTTTAAAAAGAAAAGAAAAGAAAAGAAAATATATATTTATCACCTTTTCCCTCTTTTCTTTTTGAATAGTGATAGCTTAAGAGTAGCCGCTGGTCATGTGACCTGAGTCAAATTTGTCAATTCCAACTCACTTTAGAAAGCATTGGTTATTATATATCAGCCGGTTAGGGCTGAATCCATATGACCGACCATGTCACTGAGGAGCCTAGCCTTCCAACTCACTTTAGAAAGCATTGGTTATTATATATCAGCCGGTTAGGGCTGAATCCATATGACCGACCATGTCACTGAGGAGCCTAGCCTTGAGGAGTGGCTCCACCTATCCTGTTTAATGCCTTTTTTTTTTTTTTTTTTGGGTGCTGAATTGTTGATTAATCAAAATATATTATATGGTGAGCGTGATTAATGACAGAATTTAGACCCACCCCCTAGTACGACGTACATAAATATTTTTCACCTAGTCTAAAAGCATCTTTAACTTCGATTAAAGTTTAATTATAATTGATTTAATTAATTTAAATCATTTCATTGGTTGAAACCTGGCATTGGCGCCCGTCAGGATTGGGCTGTTATTGGCTCATGGAAACAAGCCCGAGGTCTTGCAGGGCTGGATTAACCTCAAAATATTTGTCTGGCCCAAGCCATCGCCAGTCCTAGTGGTTTGGATTTTTTATTTTTTTTTTATATTAGAAGATTTCAAATTTTTCTTACCTGACTGATCCTTAATCCTAATAATGGATGCAATTCACTCCCTTCTGCTGTTACATCCACGTTAAAACATCATAATAGAAAGCAAAAACGGAGCAAAATTGACAAGAGCAGATTCCAATACTCAATGAAGTATTTCCCACTCCCAATGCGAGTAGCAGAGCAGCACTAAAATGTTGTGAGAAGTGAAAACATGTTTCCTTTTTCAAAAGCAGAAGTAAAATCAATTTCTTAGATTAAAGCGTTTTGATTAAGAATTTATTGTACATTGGTTTCATTACTTGAGAGAAAAGTTAAAAAAAAGAAGAAAAGATGGGGGGGAGAGAGAGAGAGAGAGAGAGTGAGTGTGTGTGGGGGGTTTTGGGTGAATGATGGGTTGTGCGATTCCCAATAATTGTGTCCCTGTCTTTCACTCTCGAGCCCTGCGCTCGCTTTCATCCCCGTTGACCCCTAGTCTCTCTCTCCTCTCTTCTCTCTCTCTCCAAGATATTTCCTATTTGGAATTCTCATCTGATTCATGCATAAAGAATCAAAGATGGATGAATTTGAGTAAATGGTATATTTATATATGCGTTAAATTTGAATTTTTCTATCAAATTCAATACTCCTCATGCATGGACGAAGGTTATATATTAGGATTTAGGATGTAGATCCCTAGGATCACTAGTGCATAAAAAAAATTACGTGATGGCTTCATATTATGATTGTTTGATCTTAAACAAAAGCCAAAAAACAAAAAACGGTAGGTTGATCGTCACATGCAGATATCATTTTTTTCAATTATTTGTAAGGGTACACTTGCACAATGATCAACGTGTATCATGTAATATATTTATCCAAAAAAAAAAGTATATCATGTAATATGATAATATGAATCTATCCATATCATCTCATCCTAAAAAAAGGGAAGCTCGCGCAATAATAGGCACAAGAGACAAAGGATTGTGCCTTAAAAATTATAAGTCTCAAATTAGAGTTTTTATTTTTTAATTATCAGATACACAAGTTTACAGGTGATTTTTATATCACACAAATATTAGTTTGAATTAGAGTCTCCCTAAATCTTTTGCTTTAAAATGAGAACCCTTCATCCACAGAACTTCAATTTTAAAGAGTGCTAAAATGAAGAGTTTTGCATTTTGAAATTATATGATAATTGTTGGAGCCTTAATTCAAAGGCTTATCTTTCAATCTATTTTTTATTTTTATTTTTTATTTAATTTGCCAAATTATAAAAGAATGTACACGTGAAGTTGAAATAAAGACCTCTATAAACTTTATATCCAAATTAAGACAAGACGTATCATTAGGCCTAAGAACCATTAGCGGCTTACCTTAATGCATGTGTATAATGTGATGAAATGATACCATGAATTGAGCTCTACTGATGCTTTGTACAATTATTCACCAAGTTTCTCAGGAAGCGTAGAATTTTTCATTTTTAATTAAGATAAGTTATACAGATGGGGCCTCAACAGTAATAATGGACTCTCTAATGGTACTTTATATTTTTGGTATTATCTTTGTTGGCTCCTCTCTCTCTCTCTCTCTGTGTAATAATATATATATATATATATATAAATTGGCTGGGACAATAATACCTCACATTTGGGTATACTTATCACGACACGAGACTAACAGGTAGTGGAAAAGTCTACATCTCGGCTTCGCATGTGGAATTTAGGTGAAAGTCCCATCCAATTTGGGTCCAAAAACTTTGTTTGGAATTTTTTTTTTCTAAAACATGACATAAACTCTATTATGTGTTCGATTTTTTTTTTTTTTTGGTGGGTTAAAATTTACACCATTTTTTGCTAAATCTAAACCATTTTGTGCTAAATCTACATCCCATAATTAATGATGAAAGATGTGTGAAAATAAAGTATAAGGGGTGTCAATTTAGCAAAAAATGGTGTGAATTTAGACCCACCTTTTTTTTTTTTTTTTGGGAGAATTTCAAGTTGGATGGAAAATAATTACAATTCAATATAAATTACTACTAATTTTTTAATAAATAACTATTAACTTAATAAAAAATGACGACTATTGTATTTATTTTCCAATAACCTAATCAATCTAAAATTCTATTCTTCTTTTTTTATTATTTAAATAATGATACTGAAAAAAAGGGATTTCTATGTTGGAGCCACCCGTGTTACCACGTGTGATTTTCAGACTGTCAATATTAAAGTATATGCGTGAGTCCTCATAATATGGATAAGTAAGTGTTTGTTTAAGATTAAAAATTTGCCGGGGTTTGATCCCATGTTGACCGTAAAGTCACAAACTCTATTCCTCCTCCTCTCTTCTTCTCCTTTTTGTTTTTTCTTTGTTTTTTTTTTTTTTTTTTTTTTAGCGGCGGAGATTTGTTTTGTTAAGGCCTTGTTCACTTAAGTTATGTTTGTTATGAGAGAACGAAGGGGGAAATGAAATGGTGATTTTATTTTTCAAAAAATAATGAGTATTTGGTTGCACAAAGAAATGGAATGGTTATTCATTTGTGGGGGTCTATTTCCTCCAATAAGAAAATAGTCATTCGTTTCCAAATCAAAATGAATAATTATTCATACCTTTCAATGAGTAAAAATCATCACAAATCGGTCCCACTTATGATTTTTGATTCTATTCTCACTTCTTACCAAACATTGGGATAAAATGTCCATTCTCATTCTCATTCTTATTCTTATTCTCATTTTTATTTCATTTCATTCTTTCAAATCAAATGAGCCTTAGCTTGCACATGTCGGAATATTTGGCCATGGCAAAAGAACGCTACTTTTGACCCAAAGCTTATTTTCCTTGTGATTTTTGAAAATGAAACAAAGATATCAAGTTGCATCCATCTAAATCTTGTCACACGCTTTCAGTACATTTTCTGTTAATTAAAAAAAATGTTTTTAACTTGAGATAAAGTCAAATTCTTTGTATCTAGATTCCTCCAGTTACCTTTCAAACATTAAAGCCAGTGCCGCCCATGTTCACAGCATGTCTGGATTTGCAATTTAAATTTTTAATTCAAATTTATTTGTCTAATTGATGTGACAATTTCATTAATGAATTAAAAATTTTATTAAACTAAAATTATCATTAATGGATTACCATGAAGGCTCCCACATTTTAGCTTTTAGCTTTTTCCTTATTAAAATCTATCTCTAATACAATCACCCTAAATCAAACTAATTTGTTTAGGGAGACATTATTGAGTATTGACACTCCCATCAAAACTTCTTAACTTCTCGCACTTCCATCGCTCTCGATCTCACTTGAAGTGTACTGTTGGAGGCATTATCTCCCTATGGTTTTTATTTTTTACTTTTTATTTTTTAATAATAATAAAAAATATTGCAAGAACCGTGCATGATCCATCATTAGTCTTAGGTAACCCCGGCCATATCACAAGCCAAAAATAAAAAAAAAATAAAAATAAAATTAAAAAAGGGTGGGGGGTAAGAAATTATACTCAGGTGGGCTGTCTGGTAGGTCAGCGTTGATAACCTTTAAGCTGCTATATATAGCTAAGGTAGCCAGTACTTAAAAAAAGTGGCTCCGCTGGGGCTCTAGGACACTTGGTTTTGAAACTGTTTTTCATTGATTGACCTAACCTATCAGACTTGGCTCCTCTACTAACCATCGCCATATCACCATCGCTTGAGTGCTGATTGTGACTAACCATTTCATGTGTCTAATTATTAGCTCTAATGGCGCCGAGATTCAAGCATCTATGTGGTTTTGGAACTTGATATTTTCTTTATCTCGAAACTCCAACCTACCTCAACAACATGCAGTTTTTTTGTTATACCCACATCTCTCATGTAAAGCCAAAATTAAGATTTTTTGCAAATTTCATATTTTTATTGGGCAGGACATGTTATTAGATTTAAAGGCCATAATAGTTGATGTGAATGTAACAAACCTAAGTTGTGCTCAATTATGTAAAGTAAGAACTTCGTGACGAGAATCATGAAGAAGATATGTAACTAATCATGTATAGAATAACGTTACTTTCACATTTTTTTTTTTTTTTTTTGGGCTTATTTTTAAGACAAAAAAGAACCTCACTGATTCCTCTCCACGTTAAGCCAGTAAAGCAATAGGACTATAGGAGTATCCGATGCAATTCAACAGAGACCAAGGAAAATGAAAAAAAAAAAAAAAAAAAGAAAAAAAAAGAAGGAGGTTCCAGCACCAATGCTGGTAACTATAGATGTATTTCAGCAATGAGTGAAGAGTAAATAGGAGTATAGGAGTCACGTGAAGTCACGGTGGCAATACGGTACCCCGGCAGTACGTTGTAGAATATACATTCCCTCATATGGATGCCAGTGCAAAACCCACTCTAGTCAATTTGGAGGGAAGACTTCAGAGTGTGAGTCTACTTTAGTTGTTAGTAAAGGGTTCGAGTGTTGGTCACTTTCAGCCATCAACTCGGCTATTCACTGATGTTAACTGCTGCATATATAGTCATAACATATTTTAAGAGATGTCTTCCGAACCATGACAACGGTAAGGTAATTACCGTATTAATATAATTTATATCAGTCTTTATATTAAAGGTTGTATCTCAGTGCATCAATAGGTAATTGGATACATTGGATCAGAGATAAACTTCGAATGCATAGCACTAATATAAATTATATCAACATGTGCTCACTTGACTACAATTGTATTCATATATATTCTTATCAAATCTTAATTATCACATTAGATTCGGATCATATCAAAATCCGATCCATTGATAGCTCTACCCTTAGTGCTTATTGAACTAGTGCTTCGTTAGACCAACCCCAGCCTAGCATTACTTCCACCTCGGTGCACACAAAGGGGAGACACTAACCGGCCCGTGGTCCTGCCCATTTAGTGAACACCTTTCTTTCGAATTGTCCACAAGTTTTTGGCCTCTTTAAAGAGGAGCCACCTCTAAAATAAAGTGCCAACTGAATTAGAATGTCATAAGTAAAGTGCAGGCTCTTATCATTTCTCACGTAGCTCTCCAAAATATGTCTAACCACATGCACACAATATGGGACGTGACCACTACCCCAAATATGGAAAAATATATATGTTGTTGTCTTTTATTTTTAGGTCAGAAATATGTTCACATGTCACAATACGTATGTACTACTCAGCTTCAATCACTACTAGAAAAGCAGGAAAAACTTGGCATAGGGATGAGATGAGATGGTCCCCCCCACACTCCCAATGGTGATATCATATAGGGGTGGGTCCAGTTAGAAGTTAGGTGTGGGTACCACTGGCCTTGCATGTGCTCGACATCATGAACCCTTTCCATTTCATAGACTGAAATTTACAGACCATATGGGTTTCCCTTTGGGTAGTATTATTGGTGTGTTGTTCGTTCACATTGTCTTTATGCTTCAAGAAAGGTACACAGGTCTCCTCACCACGTGCCTACTACCACTTTTGACATCCTAATAAGCCCCCTTTTTTCCCTTTTATTCTTATTTTATTTTATTTTAGGGTTGGGGAGGAATGGGTCCTCAAGACCCTTTTAGGAGAAGCTTAGGTTCTCTTAACTAGACGCCAGGAATTAGGGGACAACTGCAGTTGTGGTGATGGTAAAGGCGTTAAAAGTGTCTTAACTCTTTAAGTGCAATTTGATGTTAGGATGCTTCTGGGAAAAATCCATCAGTGCAGGAACCAAAAGCAGCCAAACTAAGTCCTTAAAGCTTCTTCAAGTTTTCCCACTTTTTTAAATAATTATAAAGTTTCACCAGAAAAGAAATTGTTGTGGGCCTTAGCCTTAATAGTTCAAATTCAGGATGAGATGTATGCTTATAAGACTGGAAATAACACAAAAGGTAAGAAAAACCAATATGGAGAATGACAAACTGCCACATTTACATTTTTGCTAGGTACAAATTCTAATATGAATTTTAACTAGTGAAGATGTCTCTAGACTAGGTTATATATAAAGCTTTAATTGCATCGTACCAAAGGCGAAGGTTCAAAATCCGTTCTAATGCTAACCAATTAATATTTAACAACTAAACAATTGCCCAGCCAACTGAGGAAAAACCACCGGCGTATTGACAACAACAGTTCAAAAAGCCCCCTTGGCCCCTATAATGAAAACTTCTATCCAAAGAACCGGATCTGGATTTGGTGCAGTGGTACCCTTTTTACTGCACCGTGCAGTAGCCACTACGATGGTGACACATGGCCATAAGGGGGTATGGACGGCTGAGGTTTTAAACAGCACATTGGGTGGTCGTTTTAAGGGGGAAAGGTTGGAAGACTGACGGCGTTAACATCATAATCAAAAGAGTTCACAACAAGGATTCTCTTTGTGGGTGATGTCACCGGTGAAATCACTTTATTGTCGCCGGAGAAAACCCTTAGCTGTCGCCGGAGAAAACCTCTATTGTCACAGCCGTCAGGCGACAGTGTTCCATCACCGGAGGCTATTGTCTCTACTACTGTCACCTGCTTGCCTTCACCTGATTCAAGCAGCCGAAATCACCAGGATCTCCGACGATGACGAGGTTCCATGGCTGGATTTTGGTGTTACAAAGGGCCAAATCAAATTGAAAGATGAAGAAGTCACGAACCAGATCTGAGTTTAATTAGCCATGGAGTTTGATCAAACCACTTGATCAAAGCCACGGTTAGATTTGTGCTTTTTTTCCCAGATCTGGTGCATAGCCATGGCTCTCTTTATAAAAATAAAAAAAAATAAAAAAAACGAAGAAAGAGGATTACTGAGAAGATATATATTATATATATATATATATGTGTGTGTGTGTGTGTGTGTTTTTTTAATGCATTGGAATTCATTAGATTTGTGCTTTTTTTCCCAGATCTGGTGCATAACCATGGCTCTCTTTTGAAAAAAATTAAAAAAAAAAAACGAAGAAAGAGGATTACTGAGAAGATATATATATATATATATATGTGTGTGTGTGTGTGTGAAAACCAATATATATATATATATTTATATTTTTTCCCCCCTCAGATCCGGTGCATAACCATGGCTCTCTTTTTTTTATTTTTTTTTAAAAAAAAAAAAGCACGAAGGAGGATTACTGAGAAGATATATATTATATATATGTGTGTGTGTGTGTTTAATGCATTGGAATTCTCATTAATGCTCCCTTTAATTGCTGAGAAGATGTAGAAAAAGTGAAAAGTTGGAACTATATTACTGGTTGGGATTTTAAATAACTATTGTTATGAGGAGATGGTGGCTGGCGTGAGGGTGGGTTGCAGAGGTAGGAGAAGATGCCAGCATATCCAACCAAAAGGGGGATCCCAGAGAAAGGGCCAAATCCAGATTTGCAATTTTTTTTTCTCCAAATTACCTTGTTCATGCTTCATGCCCCTCGCCGGGAAAAAATGTATCTGTTGGTTGGAGATGCTCCCATGTTCAGAGAAGGGTTTAATCCAAGGCTTGGAGATGCCGGAGTTGGGTATCGCCTGAGAAGATGACCGGAACCTCGAAGCTCGTCGCCGATAACAACCATTGCAGGCCAAAACGCCGGTCGCCGAGAGAGAGAGGTTAACGCCCGTCGGGAATTGACGTTCAAACATTTGGACCTTAAACCCCTGCCTTTTGCTGCGTTTTGGACTTCAGCCGTCTATCCCACTTTATAGCCACGTGTCATCATCGCAGCGATTACTGCATGGTGCAGTAAAAAGGGTGCTACTGCACCAAATCCGGATCCCAAAGAACCCAGCCCTTCGTGTTTTTGTTTTTTTTTTGATAAGCAAACCCAGCCCTTCGTATTTAGTAGTACGTGCTGTAAGTTACTTCTTATTATTATTTTTTTTTCATTGTTTTTTTCTTTTAATGGACATTGATTCTTCACCAAATTTTTCAACGATGACCACTGTAAGGAAGTAGAAATAGTACAGTGACATTCTCTGGTTGAAGAGAGAATGTCATGATACACTGACATTCTCTGGGTAAAACCCAACTTGCAAGAAACGCTGCGGGAGCCCCCCCCTGGCCATTGGATCAGGAAGGGGAAGGGGTGAGGTGAAGTAGGAAAAGATCAAGGGTTCAAATGTCATGATATTATTATATGTACCAAAAATATAAAATGGCCGTAAGTACTGAGGAGTGGGCTACAAACAGAACAAAGCATGGCGTACTTTCCCTCGGGCCAGGGACGAGATGGAATCGTATTGTTTCAAGCCCTTAAGAAACCCCATGGGTCCAGCAGAGTTATGATACTGCAATATAATGCAGAAATATTACAATTCAATGGTATTATTATTAATTATCATTAATAGTTAATTTATTTTTTTTGACAATTGATAGAACCTACCCTTGTCCTTAATAAGCCTCTTTTAGCGCAAAGAATTTCAGCTTCTCAAAGCAATGCAAAACCAAAGCATGAAAAAAAATGCTCTATTACTGCCAATCAATTGAAATTCAAAACTCAAGCAACTCAGTGAAAGCATTGTATAGTAGTGCTAGTTCATAACAGATCAAAATGATTCTTGAACTGGCTCACAACGGTTTTACAAAACTTCCCGAATTCATAATCGTACTTTCACATACATATAAAATAAGACAAGCATGGAAGGATTTCAGTTTCTTGAAGAAAAACAAGATAATACAAAGTTCTATAACTATCAACCATCTGACATTTCAAACTCAACCAACCTAGTGAAAGCACTGAATTTGCCTCCTTCAACTAATACCACCAATTCTCATAAATCACAACAAATACCTTAAGCCAAACTTCTCAAGTATTTTATTAAGGTGAATATCATAATCATAAAAATTAAAATGCAGGGACAGAAAGTGATAGTGAATAATGGCAGTAAAAATAACAGTAAAAATAAAACAGAAATACAACCTGATGGAACTCAACTCTTTGTTTAAAGATCCTACCTTTTCTGGCAGCTGAAACAACTAGCAAAACCAACGCTACTGCAGAAATTTGAAAATTGCTCCAGAGCAGCTAAATCATCTTATCTGGGATGGAGAACAGAGCAACCCAGATGCATCTGACCCCACCACCGCTAGATCACAAACAGTACAAAGCTGCCCTTCCTGGGCTGGAACAAACCGTGAACTACAGTAAGGGCATGATACATCCTTCTGTCCCCTGTATATAGGCACATATGTTGCTCCACAAACAACAAATGGATTTCTAAAATCATAATTCAGCTGGGATGCATCTTTCATATTCCTCTCCGCAGCCTGCAGGACTTGCCGAGCTGTTTTTGCTTGGTTTTCAATGGTGGGATTGGTCTCCAACAGTCGCCTGGCAAAGTTAGCTGCTGTGTTAAGATTACCTGCCTTATAGCAGACTGTCATGGCATTCAACAGTGCAAGCCTCAAGTGAGGCATCTGCAGGTTACAGTGGGTAAAGTATGCGGCTAGCTCCTGCTGCCGAACTAGATTGTCCTTTATTTCCCTCCTCTTAAGTTCCATCTGCAAACCCAGGACATACTCTTTTACGATGATAATCAATTCCTTAACCTCATCTACCTCTCTCCTTGAATCAACCACAATCAAAGGAATGGTATGAAGAATACTGAGAAAAAGCCGCAAAGCCTCCGTAAACTTCCCAGTAGTTGTGGCCTTGTAACCTGCCTTAAGCTTCTCTTCCAACAGAGAGAATTTGAACACAAGTGCGGGCGGCCCCCTAACATTAGGGCTTGCTGAATCGCTCCAACCCCTCTCCACGCCCAATGAGATTACTGGAGCTGAAGAAAAGGCGCGCAGATAAGTATGGCTGCCCATGTTTAGTTCCAAAAACACCTGGTCTCAAGGGAGTGAAGTTCCTTATACCCAACTGTCGGCTCAACAAACGCATTGCGGTATCAAAGTTGCCAGCTGCTGCATGCTCAGCAGCAAGAGATGACTTTTGGACCCAGATTTGACTTATCGGCATACCAGGAGTTGGTGCAACGAATACCGAAGAACGAGCATTGCTAGAAGTCTTTGGAGTATCAATCTCAGGTGGAAGATCAAGATCCTCAAGATCCCATCCTCCCTCCCCATTTTCTTCATGCACTTCCTCATCCTCTAGCACCACACTAATGTCTCCATTCTGCAGGTTTTCTACGTCGACAATATCCAAATCCTCACCCCAGTCAGCATCGGCAGCCTCTTCATCTTCTTCCTGTCCATTCCTGCCCACATTCTCAAGACCACCCTCAAATATTCCTCTCATGACCCTCAACAAGGGCCAATCTCCACCACAGTACGATGGGGCTAGGGGGCATCAATAGAGATGGTGATTTTCCCTCAGGCAAAGAAGGAACATTATCTCCCAGTTCAGCAGCTAGACGTTCAGCAACATCATGAAGCCCATGCACTGAGGCTGTAATGTAAGCAAGGGGCAAATGGCCAGAGTTCTCCAAGATCTTAATGCGCTCCTGGACATCACCCAGGTAAAGGGCATTGTGGAACTGACCCATAACATCATTCTTGACTTCAGCAATTTTCAGCATTGTTGACAGTTTATCCAGATTCCCTGTTACAAGATAGAGGAAGGACAACCTCTCCAAGTTCTTTGTCCTCTGGTATGCAGTATTCAACAATGCTTGCATTACCCTGACGAAGGGCCTCCACTCCCAACCTATACCAGAGATCTTTCTTGTCAATTTCCTTAGCGGAAGCAACAGCAATCTGAATGTTACCACACTCTAATGCCAAGTTGAACCGAGTCCTCTCATCCTTCACGAAATGGAGAGCAACCTCTGGGAAACCTTTCTGCTGGAGATAAGCAATCATGGCCTGCCCACAGAGCTCTGAGCTCCTGATCATGCTCATAACTTGGTCGTATCTCTTCTTCAGAAGGGACAGCTTGAAAACATATTCAGTTGCATCGATTGCAATGGCACGGTTTTTCCCCTCCCGGTCCAAGCAATAGATGGTGTTTCCAGATACTTTCGTGATGTATACCGGCACATCAAGGGTCCTGATGATTCCACTGTCCCCATTAGGCAGGCAGTATTTGATGTGAGTCAGGGTGGTATATATGAAGACGCCATTGTCATCCCAGGCTCCACTCTTTACTCGGATTGTCTCATGAAGTGTGCATCGGTGCACAAGCTTCTTATCAGCTATAATAATAGAATGTTTGCTCAGCAAAGCAACACTCTCCATGTCACTTGACCAAACAACATATCTAACAAAAGAAGTTTGAAGTTCACCAAGAACAAGCCTCTGCTGGAGGTCAAAGATAACTACTCTATCCTCTGCCCTGCACAACAAGTTTCCTGTTCCAGCATAGAATATTGCATCAACAACAACAGGAAGAGGACTCTTCTTGACCGTCTCGTTTTTAAGGTTCTTGATTAACGCTTGATTGCTGCTCTTTTCTAGCACCGCAAACCTATTTCGAGCCACAAATACTGCTGATCCTCCAATACCTCTTTTTGCCTCCTGAACTGTATCACCCCTACCAATGCTGTCTTTAGGTACAATAAAGAGCTCATAAGATCCCCCATCGATGTCTGAACAAATCAAAACAGCATTTTCTGTAGGACTATAAGAAAGAGTTCTTGGGCCTTGATTCAAGCTGGTAGAACCAGGCCTTCGGATTGGGATCACTTGAATGTCTTTCTGGGTTGAGTACTCATAAAAGCGCAGAAAACGGTCTTTGACGTAGTACAAAGAATCACCACTCACTGAAAAAGCAGGACGCTCTCTCTCCAACTTGAATACAATCATACCGCTATCATGACCAGCTGCCAGAAGGTTCATCTCAGGATGTGACGTAAGAATCCAGAACCTATCGTGCTCCCTGCGAAAAGTCTGAACACCAGTCCGCTTTGTTGCATCCCAGACACGAATACTTTTATCCTCTGAATTGGAAACTATAACATCCTGCCTAGCATGGAACAAAACACAGGACACATTATTCATGTGCCCTCTCAATGTGTCTACTTCCCAAGCCTTTGTATCTGGGAAGACAAAAGAAAAAGGGCAGGTTAGTCGGACTCCATTGGTTAATTTCATGCTACAAGTTCTAAAAGCACAGAAAGACTAATACAAAGTGAAGGGACAGGTGAAACTGACGCCCATTTTCTTTCTGTGGCAATTCTCTCCTAAAAGAAAGTTCACATTTCAGGTTGCTACCTCATCAAGCCTAACCTACAATTGATTTGATTGGTAGCTTAATATTTTGTCAGCGGCAATTATTCAAAACAAACCATAATAAAAATTCTCCTAAAGATCAAATGAAGCTGTTTTCCCCATTTTTTACTTTGCGTCCTGCAAAGAGAAGCACATGCATAATCATAATTGTTGTTTGTTAAAATTAATCTTGCATTATGTGACCCTGCAAGGAGAAGCACATGCATAATCATAATTGTTGTTGATTAAAATTGATCTTGCAATATGTGATTTCTCCAGAAAATGTATCTATTGGAAACAAACAGAGCTCAAAAGGACCAAAAAAAAAAAAAAAAAAAAAAAAAAAGATCTTCACAGACATACCATTCATTCGCCAAAGTTTCACTTGGCGATCATCTGCTCCTGAGACAATAAGAGGAAGAGTGGGATGGAATGAAGCCCAGTTGACTCCCCGATCATGACCCTCCAAGACATACTTGACAACGGCATCAACCCCACCGAAAAAATCTGTGTTCATCTGACTCAAACGCAGGATGTCATCTGCAGGGGCAACTGTTTTCTTCTTAAGGGAACCAATATCCCAAACACGAACAGTCTGATCCAAGGAGGCGGACACGACCAGATCCTCCTTTGGATGGAATAAGGCACACATGACGTAATGGTTGTGCCCAGTTAATACAGAAATACAAGTGCGTGACTGCCAGTTCCATATTCTTATAGTCTGGTCATCACTTGCACTAACGATCCAAGGAGACTCATGGTGAAATTGAACGGTACGGATGTAATCAAGGTGTCCAAGAAGGGTAAACAAACACCTATGCAACTTGTAATTCCACACCTTGATCTTGTAATCATCTCCTGCCAAAAGGAAAAAAAAAAAAAAAAGAAAGGCAAAAGCAAAGATAATAACTACTACCTCCAGAGCCTCCCAAAAAACAAATGGATCATCAACAAATATTCCAAACATACACAAAACTTCATGATTTCAAATAGTTCTTTTGATAGAGTAAAGTGTGTTAGATTTTGATTGCCATAGGATCCCGCAAATCCAACAGCCTACAAAAAAGCTAAGTGAAAAAAAAAAAAAAAACTAACATAACAATGTGGCTGTTGGATCTTACATGATCCGATGTCTTAACAATTGAGTAAAAATTTGTGCCCCATATTGAGTAAAAATTTGTGTCCCCTTATCCCAACCCTAGATCATGTATTAGAGAATGCATTGTCACCCAACTACCCAAATGACAAAACAAAGTTTACATATTTTGATCTCAACTTCCACATTCTTTCGATAAAATAATTTTTTTATTGAAATGGAGAAAAATGCATAATGCCTGTACATGGGAAATATACACAGCCTAAGAGGCCGAGGAAAAAAAAAATCCAAAAAATCTATAGATGGACCCAAATGTTTACAGCAAAATAATATTCTTGGCTCCACCCCTGCTTGTTCAACAGCCGAAGTGATATACAAAATTCCAATTCACATAACAAATTCCACAAATTCATGCAAGCAAACTACAGTGAAGTTCAAGCTAATAAAAGATCACACTGACAGGAATAAGAAGAGTCACAAGCCACAAAGCCGTAAACAAATACAAATGGCAAAATTATGAATGCAGGAAAAGCAAAAAAAATTTCAGATGAGTGGCCGAACACCATACCCCCAGAGACGAAAAGTGGCTGAGACTTGTGGAAATGGACGCCACGGACCGGTCCATCATGCTCATCGAATCGATCAATAAGAGTCCCCACCCTGTAATCCCACAGCTGGATCACACCACTGTGAAGACTCGCCAAGATCCATGGCCTCTTACTGTGAAAACTCAGTCCTTTCACCCTATTGCTCTTCGTCTCGAATTTCGTCAACATCTTTCTCACTCAATTTTCAAAACCCTGTATAATAATGACATGTCATCTCATCACAGACCGATTCGTCTGATCTATTTCGAACTCATTTGCTATTCTCTATTTGGTGACCGAGAAAATGCAGGGAAAGATCGAAATTGTGCGCAATCACCAAATTGTTTTCTTAGAAACCAAAACAACACAAGAATCAGATTTTCTATTCGTTTCTTCCCTTCACTTTCTCGACAACCAAACAGTGTTCAATCCACAAACCTAATTGCACAGATGATCAAAATTGAACCTAATTGTACAGACGATCCAAATTGTTCATAATGTAACATTACCGAAATCTGAATAAAGAAAATGGAATATTATACCTCAGATCTGACGACGAGGACGGCGGATCAAGACGATTTGAACATTGCTAGGGCAATCACCGGCGACTGAATGACCAAAAGAAGGAACGGGAGGCCGGCGGCGAAGGGCGCGCAGGATAAGCGGGGAGGAGGTGGCAGTTAAGGTGGGTGTGTGTAGATCAGTAGTCTATGGGAAGGAAGAAAGAGGGAAAGCGAGGGTCGCTTCGCAGATCTGCTCGATCTTATGGGTTTGTTTTTACTCTGTGTGAGCGCTTCAGCTAGGATGTGCGCGTGTGAAGTTCAGTTTTGTGGGGATTGAGCGCGCCGAACAAAACCCAATGGCGGACAGATCACAACCGGAGCGACGACGTCGTTCTCAAGGGGCAAGGATAAAGAGAAAATGTGGCTACATCACAAAACAGGCACAAAAACTAAAAGCGCTGTTCTAATAATTTCAGCTTTTAAAAAAATACATGAAAGCGGCATTAGTAAAGATTGCTTTCAATTTAAGAAAAAAAAAAAAAAAAAAAAAAAAAAAACCTGAAATGAGTCTCATGTTATCATCAGGGCTTCCAATTTTTTAAAAAACTGAAAGCAGCGTTAGTCCAAGCGCTTTCCACATATTTTTTAAAAAGGAAAGCGGCTTTATTAATCACGCTTTTGAATTTTTTTAAAAAAAGCTCAAATTAATTCGTTGTGATCGTCACACGTGGCCCACAAAAAAGGAAAAAAAGGCTTCCGATTTTTGAAAACTGAAAGCGGCATTATTAAAATCGCTTTTAGTTTTTTAAAAAAACTAGATTAGTCTAGTGTGATCATCACACATGACGTTTTCAATTCTTTTAAAACTGAAATCAGCGTTAGTAACGATGATTTTATTTTAAATTTTTTAAAACTGAAATTAGTCCCATGATCACTTCATCCACGCTCATAGACATATTTTTTAAAATGAAAGCGGTGTTACTAACAACACTTTTGAAACCTTTTAAAAATACGCAAAGCGGCCTTAGTAACACCGCTTTCAAAAATTTAAAATTAGGGATTAATAGCGCTTTCAATTTTTTTAAAAAAACACTGAATTAATCTCATGATCACATCATACGTGGCGCTCACACACACAGGGCTTGCCGGTTTGGCCTAGGCCGGGTTGCTGGACATCTCTACCATACTTAACTTGAGATTGGGTTTGAATACTTTAGCTCAAGCCCAATTTAAAGTAAGAAACGGTTAGCCCAAGTCCTTACGTAGGTCGGTTTGGGTCAGGCTGAACTAGTCCAAATAGCAGACCAAAGCCCCTAATGAAAAGTGCTTTGAAGTTTTAGAGTCCCACAGAAAGGTTTTAGAGTCCTTGAAATATTTCCGTTTTATATTTTAAATTTAATTGGGACAAATGTCATGAGCTAAAGACTCTGTTTTTCCTTCTCTCTCTCTTCTTTTTTTTTTTTTTTTTTTTTTTTTGGGTACAATTAGAGGGATTCGAATCTCTAACCTATCCAAATCTTAACCCTTTATCCCACCCTCCCTCACCACTAATCCTAGTGGCCTCTTTTTCTTCCTATTATGATGTCTTGATATCTTCTAACATTTCTATTCTAATGCATAAGCTTGAAAATTAATTAAATAACAAGTAATGATATAATTAATTAATACACACTAATTGGGTTGAAGGCCTGCAGGGTCCCCGAAAACCTTAACAAGTTGCCACCCATTTATACTGGAGTTGGGCAGGTTGACTAATTTAGGAATGGAAAATACTTAGGGATCCATCTTATTAACCCATATCGGTGACCTATGCATTAACAGGGGTCCCACATGTGATGTGTCCAATAGCATAGCTTTTCAAGATCAAGTCAACAAAATCCTAGCCTGACCCATTTTGCTGGGTGGATTAATTCTCATGTCTTAGGCTGGGATTTACCCACCATCCCCAAATTCTTAACACACTCAATATTTTATTTATGTACCAAGAAGATATTAAAGATATCTCTAATTATTATTACCAAACTTCTTTAACAGGTGACAATGATAAGTTGTTAATTAATGAATTTAAATTTCGAAACTGAAAAAAACAAAAACAAAAAAAAAAAAACAAAAAATACTATATTAAAATTTCAATAGATGTAGCTGCATTCGTAACACCGTCACCATACATATTTTACATTTTTACATTCTCTTTTTTGAACCAAAAAGTGGATATCCCAAGTGTACTCTTATTAAAATTTGAATTTAAATTAGTCTCACATGATGTATAATTTACTCACAACTTACACATCAAATAATAATAAATTAAACTCAAGACCTTCCGTATAAATAAATACCATTGTATTTTAATATTTGATGTACCATCACAGGTTTATATTTGATGTGCAAATTGAAAAAGAAAGAAAAAAAAAATGGCTAATACTTCCAAGCCTGCTAACGCATCTGCTTCCGTATAAACGTCAAAACGTGCTTTCACAACAACGTAACGAGCTATTTTCAATAGATTTCTGATCGATGCGCCTCAGCCCTCAGCTACAAACTCACTAGCCCCGTCCTTGTCCCGAAGCGCTCGCCAAGATTTCAATTAGACAATGGGGTCCCATCCACTACCAGCTAGCCAGTGCCTCGTAGGCTTGTGCGCTATACAGTCTGCAAAATAAAACCCATCCCACGTGCAATTCCGAGTTCCGACGGCCCGAGGATTTCTTTATTTCAAGTTGCTTCACATATCCTTATCACCTCACTCTCACCACCTCCCTCTATAAAACCTCATTATGGAAATGTGCACAAACCCGCACATCAATGGCGGACGAAGAATCTCAATCTCAAATTGAGCTCGTCATCGACTCATCCTTCGCCGTTACCCCAAGAAATCAACGCGGCCGCTCCATCTTCATCGGCCGGCGATCTCTGTCCTCCATCTTGACCCGATTCCATGCGGGTTACTTTAGGATTAGCCTCTCCCTCGGTGGCCAAGCCTTACTTTGGAAGACACTGATTGAACCCACTGATGACTCAGATATTCCTCTACGGCATCTGCTCCACATGCTCCATCCAGCCGGTTTTATCGTAATCTGGTCCATCGCTCTATTCACTCTGATTATACTCTCTCTTCTCTACATCTTGAGGTGCGTTTTTCACTTTCAAATGGTCAAGGCAGAATTCCTGCACCACGTTGGAGTCAACTACTTGTTCGCCCCATGGATTTCATGGCTTCTCTTGCTTCAATCCGCGCCGTTCGTCGCTCCAAAAACGGTGCCGTATTTAGTTCTCTGGTGGGTTTTTGTGCTTCCAGTGGTGGCACTCGACGTCAAAATCTACGGACAATGGTTCACGAAAGGAAAGAGGTTTTTGTCGACGGTGGCAAATCCGACGAGCCAGGTTTCGGTCATCGGGAACTTGGTTTGTGCCCAAGCTGCGGCTCATATGGGGTGGAAAGAGAGCGCTCTCTGCTTGTTTTCGCTAGGCATGGTGCACTATCTGGTGCTTTTCGTGACGCTTTTTCAGCGCTTCTCGGGGAGTGACCGTTTACCGGCTGTTCTGCGTCCGGTTTTCTTCTTGTTCTTTGCTGCGCCGAGCATGGCAAGCTTGGCTTGGGACTCTATAGTTGGGACTTTCGACACAGCATCCAAGATGCTCTTCTATCTATCGCTCTTCCTCTTCACTTCTCTGGTAATGTAGTTTCGAAGATTAGCGTTACAAATTAACATAAAAAATTAAGGGGAAAAAAAAAAAAAAGAAGAAGAAGAAAGAAAGAAAGAAAGAAAGAAAGAAAAAAGTGAAATGTTGCTCGGAGTATTAAAGACAAAGAACATACAACATATCTACATCCATTGACATTTATAGTAGCATTTTCCATAATTTTATTCATGATGATTTCACTAAAGAATATAATATATGGTGGGATGGTGGTGTAGTGAGCATTGAGTTTCGTGTTGCCATATATGATCAAGTGAGTACGTGTTGATACAAGTTACTTATCAATCTCTCTAAGTGTATAACTTCATGTGGTAAATTAATGTAATCCATAATGCATTATGATAATATAAGTTGAATGAGCATGTTACACTAGCTTGATCGAGACTATATATATGTAATACATAATATTACCTGGTCTACTTACTCTCCTACAATGTGTAAGAATCACATAACATCACAGGTCAGGTCTCCAACCCAAAAGGTTAGCCCATTAGGTAGAGTTGCCCTCTCTACTTATATGCCAAAGACTCTTCCTATGCATAGTCCCCCACTTATAAAGCCACTTTGGTAAATTGGTTCTCATGAGAAAACAAGTTTTCAAAAAGTAACAAGAAATTTTGACAACATACTCTTTTCAATAATTTTATAGTTGAAACAGAAAAAGGAATCCCGGAGCTTCATTTTGATGTTCTAAAAGGAATCATTTCAAAAATAAAAAATAGAAATAGAATTTTTGAAAATATATTTTCAAACATGTTTTATACCAGTTTTTCTGTTTTTGTTGGCCTCTGTGAACAGAAAATCGTTTTCCAGGTACAAAAAAATACCTTAGCTGTTAAGTCAATGACCAAAACGACCCACAACACAAGCTCTGGCTAATTTAAGACCATAACCAGTTCGATCGCAAGAAAGATACCCACGCCTCTACCTGGTCATGTTATTATAACTTAAAAGTATGATTATGTGATTAATATGTATTATTATTATTTTTTTCCTTTTGGTGTGGGAAACATTTTTTTTTTATAATTTATTCAATGTGATTGTGTGGTGGTGGCTTCTGTCTTGAATGTATATATATGACATTAAAATTTTTACTAACCTTTAGATTACCTTCTGTGTCCACTTCATTTTCATTTTTTTTCCTTTGAAAAAAAAATTTGTGAACAGGTTTGCAGGCCAACCCTTTTCAAGAAATCGATGAGAAGGTTTAATGTTGCATGGTGGGCCTACTCGTTCCCCATGACCGTCCTTGCTTTAGCTTCAGGAAAATATGCGCAAGAGTTAAAGAGTGACTTGGCACATGGCGTAATGCTTCTACTATCGGCGCTCTCTATTCTGGTCTTGCTTGGCTTGATGGTGTTGTCTGCTCTCAACACTAGAATGCTTTTATCCAACAATGATCCCATTCCAAGTCTTTCTAATCAAATATTACCAGTTGCGGCGTGATCAATGCCTGGGGAAGGAAATGGCAATAAAAATTATCTACAATTACAACCTATGTTGATAAACTCCATGATGCATGATTACTACTTGTAATCTTATTTTCATATCTTTATAATTTGTGACAGCAATTATAATATGTGGGGATGTACTTTTGAGGATAAACATAGAGAAGAAGGTTGACAAGTGCTATATATATATATATATATATACATCCCATCAGTTTTTCCATTTTTTTTCTTTCTTCATCTATATTGCAACCGACGATTTGTGTCATATTAGTAGGTCACTTGATATAGCAGCCGACATAAAATCAGAATATCAACGCCCATATCATCAAAATGAACTTAAAAAAAGGAAAAAAAAAAGAGATGGTCTATTAATTGTCACTTAATTGCCTTCCTTAAGGTTATATAGAAGCTAGCTAGCTTACAGACCCTAGGGAGTTCTAATTTTCTTTATAATTACCCATTAAAATCCTTTTGACATTTGTAACAAAGATGATAGCTACAAATAACCCTTTTTTTTTTCTTTTTTTTTATTTATTTTTATTTTTATAAATATTTTATATTTATTGCTTTTTGTTAGGCAGCTATATATAAATGATTTATGTTTAACATATTTAGTACGTAACGGAGCCGGCAAATGACTGTAGGTGACTTAAGAAATATAAGCCCTAAGTTTGAGTTTTGCATTCTTACTATCAAATGATGGTTTATGCATCATAGGAGGATTAATGTGGACCCAATGACTTAGGATACGTATCCCTGGTTTGACAATAAAAAATATAGTGAGTAGAAAACAGTTGAGAGCCAGACTATATAAGTATATAGGTTCATAAAATATAAAGAAATAATTATATTAACTTAAATTCAGAAAAAGAACAAATGTAGGCACAATCTAATAAAAAATAAAAAAGCTTCCATGAAAATGACCGGAGAAACTCGAACAACCGTTGAGTTAATTGGACTGCATGCGGCTCCATCACGAGAAGATTTAATCAAATCAAACCTATGTGACATAGGCTATATCATTGCCTGCCGTTACCTTTTTGTAAACCATGCTAAAGTCATCGTTTTAATCTAATTACACCAAGGAAAATACTTGCCTCCACCCTTAGGTTGGATGAGTTTTTTTCTTTCTTCCACTCATATTTGGCTACTTGTCCAAATAAAAAAAGAGAATTGATTATGTGTATGCACTCCCATGTTTACATAATTGTGAACATATTTTTATAAATTCATATTTAAGTGTTATATTTTTATGTTAACATGAATGTGTGTTAACGTATTCATATTAGTTTATTTATTTGTTTGTGATTTTAAATTTATATTTTTTAAAAATATTTATGACATGTGTAGAAAATGAACGGAAATGATGAGAAACTCCTCTACCTTGGGTTGGAGACGAGTAGTGTCCTTAAAACCATGTGACAAAGGCTACGTCATTTCCTGCCTTCGCCTTTTGTAAACCATGCTAAAGTCATCGAGTGCCCACATGCATTGGACCAAAGTGTCAATATCAAATGTTGTTTGCAATTACCAAACAATTATAAAAGTTTTGGTTAAACTCGCGAAAGTCAGACTGAATGACTAGAATATATTATCATAAACTTGGCTTAAAAAAATCCAGTCATGTATTAATTGACCGATCAAGTCCGACAAATTTAGATTTGGGCTAAAAAAATATTTGCTCAAAGTAGTTGACCCATAACCAATGGATTGTAGTAACCTAAAATCGCACGTCTCCCACTTATGATAGTGGGGCCGGGTTTGTGATTTTATCTCTTTTTGAAAGCACTAGCTATAGCACACGTGTGTTATACGCAAACATTTTAAATTATAATAATTATATTTAAAAAAATGCATGAAGATTTTTAAATTCTTAGCAAGGTTTTTGTTGGTCGTGATATGCTCATCACACATTGACAAAAACATAATGACCTGCACAAAAATAAAGTAAACTAATTCAATGTTGGATTGTGACTGTAGCTATACAATGACTATAGCTATAGAAAGGAATTAATGGGAACTTTCTTACTTTGATCAAGCGAACCTCAATATGAACAAATAGATATACAACTTCTGGAAGACTTTTTACCCTTTAATTCACCCAAATTTTTAGGTTCATGCAAGGAAGAGTGGAAAACGGTTCGATTCCTTCACTCACTGTAGACAGTTTAGCATAGATTCCAAAACAAATGTGACTTTCTGATTTAGTTCCACTTCTTAAAATCCAACGGCTAGAAAATTGCTTCCACAAACTCTTTAGTACGGTCTCTCACATAGGACCATTACTTCCACTGTTCCACACTATACAACAGATCAGACGAACCCCATCACTCTCCACAAACCCTAACTCAAAAATCTCAACCCCTTTCTCTCTCTCATGGCACCGAAATGCCCTTTACCATTGGAAGAGCCACCAACTACTTCTTTCCTCTTCCTCTGAAGAAGAGTCCAAAGAAGAAAACGAAGAAGAAGAAGGAGACAATGATGAAGAATCCGAAGAGGAACAGCAAAAGCAACACCACAAAAAAGTTTCTTCACCTCCGTTTCAACAAATCAACATATAATATAAACAAATTTTTATGTAGGTAAGGGTATTGGTGTCATTACATTTTAAATTAAAGGTATTTTAGAGAATCAAAAGTTTTTCTAGGATTCATCCTTTTATAGGTAGTATAGATATAGATAGATATATATATATATATGGATATACATATGTGTAAGGAAAAAGTGTCTCCTTTGATTTTTATTTTTTTAGGCTCCATTTGGTTTGCAAATTTTATCAAGGAAAAAAAATAAAATATAAGGAATCGTAATTTTTTTTTTATTTGGTTGCAATGGAAAATTGGAAGAAAAAAAATAATTAGAATAATTTTGGCTTGATATGACTTTGTCTTTTCCTTTCATTTTCTTTCCTCCTCATTTTTTTTTCCTTCTTATTTTTTTCTTTGGTAGAATCCATGAACCAAATAGAGGGTTGAGGGAAAAAAAAAAAAAAAAACGTAAAGAAAAAAAGAGAAGTGTTGTAGCCGAACTTGGGCCTTAAAAAGATGGTCTTACTACAGCATCCTCTCTAGCTTGGCACCCAAAATATTATTCTTGAGATCCACGCTGAAGCTGTAATTGATTTAATCCAAGGTTTGGATATTACACAATGCTAGCTCCATTTTCAATGGTAGCAGGTCCTATTAATGTCCCACTTCACTCCGAAGTTACAACATAAGTTTAGGGAGAGTAATTAGTGTTCCAGCAAATTCGATGTGGGACAACTTAATATATCTTCATTCATTTCTATCCAATCAAATCTTGATGAATTGGATGATTTGATTTCTTTATCTTAATGAATTGCAAGATTTAAAATGGACGTGCTGAGGTAACTTTTGTAACTAAAATTTTTTTGTGCTTGTGATGTTTTCTTGAGTTTTGCCTATGATAAATTCAATGATTAATGGGTCTTTGATTCCTAAAACTTAAACCTTAAGATCATGTTTGTTAAGCTGGAATGGAATGGATGGGAATGGAATCTGATTCCATACTTAAAGTAGTTTGGAATGAAAATGGATTGAAAGTGGCTGTCTAAACACACTATTTAATTCCATTCTCATTCAAATTACCTCATCCAAACATACTGTTTGAAATGAATTAGAATGAGATTCCATTTCATCTATTCCATTCCAACTAAACAAACATGGCCTAAGATTTGGAAAGTCTTAGAATGTGATTTCTTCACTTCTTCTTAATCAATCCTCAATCAAATTTATCATAAATGTTAACCATTGTAAAATAAATGATAACGATACCCGTCGGCACTTGAGCGAGTTTCACTAGACATTCGCTGCCATTGTTAATGGAAAAGCTGGTGGGCGTGGTTGGAGCTCAGTCAAAAATTGGGGGACAAGGAGACGGGATTGTGTCACAATGCCACCAGGCTAATGTTCGACGAAGACTGAAAACATATCATTACACTATTACAGCAACTTCAGGGGCAATCTGGGTCATTTGAGGATTCTCACGGGACATGCTCGAAATATTTGCAAGGGTGATTTCTATAATTTACCCATATTTACTGGGATCGTTTCAATAATTTGCCCACTCTTAGTACTCTGACCCAATTAGAGTCGTGATTAGACCTGTGAAAGATTTGAAATGACGTTACTTCTAGGCTTAACAACGTTAACATCTTCATAATGCTGGGTTCTGGCCAGATCACTCAGACCCCAGCTACACCTTCAGCTATGACTCTATAGGCCTGTAACTGCACTAAGAAAACCAGGGGTTCTACACCAGAAATCATGATTTATTCTTCAGGACAACAGGAAAACTCCCCATTCATACAAGAGTAAAAACTCCCCATTCATTTATAGACCCAATAGACAAAGGGGGACCTATTTTCAGGCCTTTTTCTGTGAACCCATGGGTAAAACTTCAATTCTATATTTGGTAGAGTGGATGGAAAATAAGAAGGAAAGAAAAATGAAAAGAATGAACTTTCTTCTGAGGGGAAGGAAATTTTTTTTTTCTTCTTATGTATTTGGTTTGATAGATGAAAAATTGAAGAAAATATAATTTCCTTCCTTCTTGCGTGTTTGGTATAAAGAAAGAAATGAAAAAAATATATACTAATTTTATTATTTTGCTCTTAAATATGTAGTAGTAATAATAAATTATAATAAGTATAGGGGTAAATGTGTCTTTTAAAACCAATTCTCCTTTTTTCCTCCCCCTTTCCCCCCACTTTTGAGAGGACTCCAAGAAGTTAAAAAAAAAGGATTTGTCCCTTCCCTCCCCCTTTCATTCCTTCTCCCATTCCCCTCAATCAAACACACACAACTATCCCTATCCCTCCCCTTTCCTTCCCTCCTTTTTCCCCCCAAACCAAACACAGGGCAAGAGGGGTGAGGATTAGCAAAAATAGTTGGAGAAGTAATGATTGGCCAAAAAAAAAAATGGAAACAGGTCCACCCATGGACAAATACTTTTGAAAAAAAAAAAAAAAAAGGATAAATACCACAAGACTAGAATACCCGTTTTCTTTCGCATGGCAATTTACTATTGTCAATTGAGTAATGTTAAAAAGATCCATACATATTAATTATATAACAAGTTTTCACTAGTATAACAAAAATGAATATTCTTCATTTATCTGGGCTGATTTTCAATCAGACAATTTCCTTTCAAATGGCTTGCCTTTATATTTTTCTGCAAGATTTATTATCTGGTTAGTACATTATCTAAACATTTGAGACTCATTGGATTTTTTTTTTTTTTTTTTTCCAACAGGGTATTTAGGCTTTGGACCCTACTAATTTAATCCTTGAATATAGATAAAATCATCATTCACTCTCCTTTAAATAAGACTTGAAATAATCTAACTGGGACAGTGACAAACTCCCAAAAAAAAGAGGTGAAATGTGGAATTCAAAAGTTTTCATTTTTTTAGACCTAATAAAATATTATTGGAGGTTTAGCCACATGGACAACTCAAGTGAATTTTAGGCATATGTTTGTTGGATCCAACTCGAATGAGGACCCACTTAGATGACAAAAGATTATGGTTCATAAACCAAATGAATCGAGTTCAAATATCTGTTTCTTCACTTATATGTGATACATAGATTTATGGTTGAATTAGTTTGGGTCCACAACTTAACAAAAGGTTTTCTTAACGTGTGTCTTAAAGGCACATGTTAAATTGTAATTAATAACTCTATCATTGTATGAAAAAATGTGTTTTCATAATTTTTTAAGTATTTTCACATCTTTCGAAGCAACTTTCATTATTTTTTATGTATTTTCATAATTTTTTATACAATAATTAAATTATTAAATGTAATTTAACATGTAGCCTTAAGACCCTGTTAAGAAAATTCATAGAAAAAAATAGAAAAAAATGTCCCTAAGGCACTGGTTCAAGCCCGGACCTTGGGTTCGAATCCGTCGTTGGTCCAGTCTCTAAGAGTAGCCATATCCGTGTCATCTCTGCTGTTCCTGTCAATGTCAAGGTCAAAAGGCAACCCAATCAATCAACGGGAATAGTGGTGCTTCCTTGACGGAGATTGACGGAAAGTGGAGGGCCCTCCGCTTAGAGTGCGGTTCTGATTAAACCTGCAAAAGACGTTACCTCGTTCTATCAATCCCTGCAGGACCTTTTCACCAATTAGGCATCCCATTTCCATTTATGGTATGGACCTTCTCCTCCTCTTTACTTCTTTCTCCTCCTTTCACATGTACAGACGAATCATATCGGAGAGGAACGATCTCGATCGATCGGAGAGACAGAGAGATGGCTCGTGGGAAGATTCAGATCAAGAGGATAGAGAACTCGACCAACAGGCAGGTCACCTACTCCAAGAGGCGAAACGGCCTCTTCAAGAAGGCTAATGAGCTCGCTATTCTCTGCGATGCCAAGGTTTCTATCATCATGGTCTCCAGTACTGGAAAACTCCATGAGTACACCAGCCCCAACACCACGTATGTCTCTCTCCTCCTCCTCCCACCCTCCCTCCCACGCCCTCTCTCTCTCTCTCTATATATATATATACGTACTTCTCTCTCTATCTTCTTTTTTTGATTGTTTCCTCTCTCTCTCTCTCTTTCCCCTTTGAAATTAATGCTCAGAACGAAACAACTACTCGATCAGTACCAGAACACTTTACGGATCGATGTTTGGAGCTCGCACTACGAGGTAACTCTTCCACTCTCTTTCTCTCAGTCTCACGCACACTCCCTCTTTCTAGGGTTATGTTCTATGCGTGTTGATGTGTGTGCAGAGAATGCAAGAAAATTTGAGGGAGCTTAAGGAGTTGAATCACAAACTGCGGTGGGAGATTAGGTAATAGAGAGGAGTTCTAGCTTGACTTCTTGCTATTACTACGTTTTAATTTAGGAGTAGTAAATGTATCCATTGTCGTTTTTCTAAAATTTATTATTATTTTTTTTTTCCCGCAATTAGTAGTGTTTATTTTTTTTGTGTTGATGTAATTATTTTTGGGAATGAGTTGATAGGCAGAGGATGGGTGATTGTTTGAACGGTCTGAGCATGGAGGAATTGTGGGGTCTTGAGGAAGAAATGGACAGTTCTTTGAAGATTGTTCGTGACCACAAGGTTTGATTTACCAAATAGATTTCCTTTTATTTCGTTCATTTTTATTATTAGGAAAATTCGTGACTGCAAGGCATGAACTTCTTTATCTTATCTCAAAAGAAAAAAAAAATGAAGGCATGAACTTCTTTATCAAAAAAAGAAAAAGGAAAAAAATTAGTGCATGAACTTACAGTTTTCAGTATTTTTTACCCTCCAATAAGAGTTGGGAAAAGTGAGGAAGAGAACAAGGAAAAGAATTTGACATGGAGTAGTATTATTGATTTCTAATTTTTATCCATAATTTTCTTTTTGCATTAGAGACATGAGCATGAATTTTTTTGGTGTTTTCTAAAATCGAGACACATTTCATTAGGGAAAAAATGAGATAAGTATTTAAAGATCAATAGCATTTTTCTTTCATATGATATTTAATAAATAAGGATATATCCTTATATATTGTAAGCTAACAGGCTCAATTTTTCCAATGTATGGCAGTATCATGTGCTCGCCAGTCAGATCCAAACTCACAAGAAAAAGGTAAGTATATGTGACAATATATAGTTGTAGCTAGCCCAATCTACAACGGGGCGTACACCATTGGAATTCACCCTTTACAAGTTAAATATTCGGACTCCGTAATGATCTACACCATTTAATTTTGAATGGACATATTCCTAATGTCACAGTGATCAATTATGTAAAATGTTATACACCTTTATTTTTATTTGAATAGACAATAGAACTATTTGCCTAATTCAAAATGTCCTGATCTTGTATCTCAGACAAGAGGTCCTCTATTAGTCTATTCATTGAAATCTCTGTAGAACATTACAAGGGTTCATCTTTTCACATGAAAGTAATGGGATCTATTAATTTTTTATGAGGTGCAGTGGTACCCCATTCTTTGTTTGTAACTTTGCTTCATTTTTTTTTTTTTTTTTTTTTTAATTGGGTTTCAATCTGATCTGGTTACAGGCAAGGAATGTGGCAGAAATACACAGAAGTCTCCTACATGATTTCGTAAGCATGGTGCATTAATTTTATTTTGTTTTTCCTTTTATATGTCTCATTCCCAGCACACTTGAAAAGCAGCCAACAAATTAAAAATTAAAAAGAGCTTATAAATGGGGAACTTTTGATTTGTTCAAGGATGCAAGTTATGAAGATCCAAGCTTTGGGTTGGTTGATAATGGAGGGGATTATGATTCTGTTCTTGGAGGCAGCCGCGTATTTGCTTTACAACCTAGCCATCCTAATCTATATAGTGGAGGATCATCAAATCTTACGACCTACACGTTGCTTGATTAGCGCTTGAGGTTACATAACACTCATCGACATTATTGATGACTTGCTGGTGCTCGTCGCTAATTGAATTAGTATTGTTATCTAACGCTATGTTTGGATAAGGAATTTTTAGGTGGAATTTGCTTTTAAGATGGAATTTGTAAAATTTTTATATGGATTTTGTCCATCTCATCCTTATAAAAGTTTTACAAGTTACATCTTAAAAGCAAATTCCATCTAAATTTTTTTATCCAAATATAACGTAAAGGATTCGAATCTCACCTATCTATAACTGTTTATGATTTCTCTCCTACTTATATTTTGGTGAGAGAAATTTAAGATGACATATTTTTATTTTGATGATTAGTGTAATGGCGTGAGAATTGTGTTTATTGCAATATTTTGTTTGGTGACAGATATTTTGAATGCCCTTTTTCTTGTTGTCTTTCTGCAGAATATATATAATTTTCCTTTCTTTTTTTTCTTTTTTTTTTTTTTTGGTGGGGTGGGGGAGGGATTGATGTGGTTTAGGCTGTAGAACTATTTCTAGTACATCACTACTCAAAACAAAGATCTCACCCTTCAAAAGGGGGAGATGTCTTGTTGGGGCCATTGGATTTCATAGTTTATTATGTACTCTTGTGTTGTTGAAAATAGTCCAAGTTTCTTTCTTTGTTTTTTGGAAAAGTGATAGAAGAACACAAAATCCCATAGAACGCACCCTTTCATATCAAGGTCAAGTTTTCAATTCTTAATCAAAACCATAAGACGATATTTTACGCTTACCTGATGACTAATTGCTACCTGTTAATGAGTAGGTACTTGATAGATGACGTATAATATAGTTTATCACCATTCTGGTAATTATAGTGACTACTCCATTTACCTGAAGAGATTGGGTGTAACCCTTGAGATCAAAGAAGATTTTCTTTCAGATGGCTCTGATTTGGTCCATATCTGCAGGGTTCCATGCACCCACATGAATATCTCACCCAAATTGGAACTGAAAATGGATCTAGCTCCACTTGCTGTCAGTTTAATTTGCCCCATGCCATCACCTAGCGCCTTCACCTAATACTTACTCTGTAGGACAATAAATTTTTTGAAGGCGAAGTCTATGATTAAGTGATTATCTTTCAAAAAATGAGAGATACTGTTAAACTACAAGACTTGAATGTTACTACCATAGCTGCCTACTCAAAGTTAAAATTACCCAAGCTAAATGTGGCAAGCATAGGAGGGAACCATCTTGGCAGCCTCCTCAATAAAATATAAGAGAGTTGGGATTGAGCATGTAGAGTTCTCTAATTAACTTAAGAGAAGTGCTAGCGTCACATAATAATCTTTGTCTCTGTGCCTCTGTGGACACAACGTGCGCATTGTTATAACCTTTGTTTAGGACTCGTACAAAATGTTTACCCAGAAAATATCACGGTGGGTGGGTGGATGCATGAAATTTTGCATGCCTCTAATAAGTAATGGGCCGGGTAAACTGTTTAAAGATGACAAGAAGCAATTCTTTTGGACTTTATTCGGTTTCGTATTCCAAAACTCTAGCTTGAAATACTTCCATTGTTATATGATTTCCTTTCGAAAATACTTACACTCTTCTAAATGTTGTCGCCAACATGACTGGGAAAATGATCATGAGCTTGATGCGTGACAATAAAGAAGAAACGCGCGAATATCCTATTAAAGAAGGAAGAAACAAAAACAAAACGATTAATACACAGAGGATGCCATTTATGTGTGAACCATCAACAATGGCCGGAAAATACTTTTACATCCGTGGATTATCCTCCCCCTAATAGGTGGTGGGACTCGAAGGCAGGTTAATTGGTCTGGGTCGACCAATATCACTGCACTATTAATAACACCTTGATTAAGACTATTGTCTAATTAATGTGTAGGGACCCATAACTTCCACACAAGCTTTGAACATAAAACTTTAATTACAATTAACAAAATTTCCATTTTTGATTTATATGGGAGGATATTCAATCCGTAGACACCAGGGTTTAGATTCTACCCATGTTTATAATTAGGATGAAGAAGTGAAGACAAAAAACACAATGGCCTTTGCATTAATCTAGGTTTTGGACAGCCAAGGTTTATATATCACTTGAATTTTAGATTCAATGGTGACCTAACAAATATTTACGAATTTGTCAGAGTGGTCAAATTCAAATTTATAAAGAGTATTAATATCCATTAATTAATTGAAATTAGGGTTGGAAGTTGGGATAAGATCCATCCTCTTTTTTTTTTTTCCTTTTTGTCTTTTTTTTTTTTTTAATTTAAAAAATTATTATTAATCGTTTTAATTAAAGAATTTCATAATGGAATGATGAGGTGGTTTAGCTTCCACCATTCAGTCAGCGGTCAAACCGAGTACACAACAGTAGCCCGACAACGTGCAAGTCTCCTTTCATATGGGACAGAAAGAAAGAGAAAAGGGATAGTTGCATTGCACGTGCCTCAACTTGACCTAAATTACATTGAAGACCCATGAAATCATCCGTCGCCTGAGAGACCACCGAATAGTTTGTCCACGTTTCAAAAGCCTCCTGCTTGTCCGCCCATTTTTATTTAGGTTTTTCTGTAAAAGTGTAAACCCCACCTTTCACATGTCCCCCTCACACAGACTCACTCCAGAGAGGGAAAGTTTAGAGAGAGAGAGAGAGAGATAGAGAGTTGTTGTGTTGCGGCCATGGGAGCTGTTGCTCCTATCTCAGCTTGGATTCCCGAAGATGACCTTTTGCTAAAGAACGCTGTGGAGGTAACGCTAAACACTCCATTGGTACTCTTTTCCTTTGAGTAGTTTGTAAAGATTGGCTCTGTTTTAGGATTCCGGACGGGATTCTTGAAATCGGGTTTGGGTTTTGCCCTATTGTAGTTCAACCATCCTTTTCGTGTTTTGAGGGGAAAAAGAACCGCGTGCTCGAATGTTTTTTGTTTTTGTTTTTGTTTTTGTGTGTGTGTGTGTGTGTGTTTGGCAAAATCAGGGGATTTCGTTTTTTGGGTTCTTGATCTTGATTGTTGGGTATTTTCTACATATGGTGTTGTCTCTGTGAAGGGCTTTGAATATTGGGTTTTGTATGCTTTTGCATAAAGCATTTGAAACAAAAGGTGCGATTTTGATGCATTACAGACATATTTTCGGTCTAATTTGCTTTTAGCTTAGGATACAAAACAACAAAACAATTGGGTTAAGAAGATTGTTTGTGTTTGAGTTGTAGAACTTTGGAATTTGACTCATTTTGTATATGGGTTTTAAAAATGCGTCTATGCTTACTTCATAGTGGCGCCAGAGGTGTTGGTTTGAAAAGCCTGTCACTGATTGTTTAATGTCCTGCCGGCAACTTATATAATGAAGTGGTGCTTCCACCCCCAATGATTCCACATCTGTTGTTCATTTATCAAGAGCATGGGGTAGGTGCTGGATTCTAAGAGCGTTGTATTTAGCAATAAACTAGGATTGAGGGCATGTCAGAGTGTCATTTTTGGAAGTATTTCAGGTTTTAGAATGTTGATAGAGAGCACCTCCATGTGACTGTGCATGCATGGAGGCAATGTTTTGGAAGTCAAAATAATACTGTAGCCCTTAGATCAATGGAATGATAAATTGTTAGGTTTTTTATGATTTGCTGATGCAGACAAGATGTCGCGTTCTAACATTGATACAGGGTGTTGGTGAAAGGTATAAGATTTTTAAATTGATTTGCTGTTGCATACAAGATGTTGGGTTCTAACATGGACACTAGCTGTTGGTGTAAGGTGTCAATGTGTCACACATGTCGAGTCCCCTAAACTTGAGATGTGTCAATGATGACATCTTCCAATATTTCACATAACTTGATGTTTATTTGGACAGCCTGCCAAGAGTCAAATAATGAGTGGAGGTGAAAGGAGAATGTTGAGATGGCTTCATGGCAATATGAGAAGAGAGCATATGAAAAAATGTATTTGTGAGAAGTTAGAGATGGTACCATTTGAGGATGAGATGTGGGAAAGTTGTCTAAAGATAGTTTGGCCATTGTATGCGCCTATAAAGGAGTGATTTTGGTGACGGATGATTTTATATCAGTTTCTCTGACAGTTGATTTGTGACATGAAACTAAAATATGCTGGCTGTCCCTCATTACCATACTATGTGTATGTCTATCAGAATGATATGGATATTAAGGGATTCTAAATGCATGGCAAAATTTAAAGAGGAGATACTATATTTTTGAAGCAGCGAATGGGTTTTCTTTTTTAAACCTATAAATTATACATTGTTCAGATGAACCTTTACCTTGCATCAATTTAATTATTAGTTCTAACTTTCAATTACTAGAAAGCCCATTAGAATCCTTCTTGCCCTCATTAATATGCCATTCAGCTTTACTACTTGCTATATGTGGTGATATATTTCTCTCATCTCTCAATTACCCTAGATTATCATGTCCCTTACTAATATTTTCTTAAGTACTTGGTGCACTAAGCTGAGCCCTTTTTAATGACTTTGACTTGTGTGTGGGTTACCTATGTGTGTTAGAAAAAAAAAAAATTCACGAGTTTAGTAATAGTAGTAGTAGTTGTTATTGTTGTTTTTGCTCTCTCTCTCTCTCTCTCTCTCTCTCTCTCTCTCTCTCCAAGTTCTACATGAAGAAGGAACTGAATTAATAAAGAAAGCAAATTACTAGGAAAGGATCAACAGGTCCTCCCTTGTTTTATGGTGAATGATATGGAGATGGTATTTAACAAGTAGATATAGTTTCATGAATACCCAAAAAAAAGAAAAGAAAAAAGAAGCATTTATTGAAGCATAAAGTGCTTTTTATCTTCCAATTAAACAAACAATTATAATAGCTGAGTATTGGATGATGAAGACATTCATAGTTTGTTAAACCTTTCCACTAAGATATACACATGCTAGCTAGAATTGGTGGTGTATATGTGCTGACGTAATTACACATGTAACTACATGAAAAGCTCATAGTTTGTTTTTTGTTCAAAAAGTGTGTTACATGTACTAATGCACAAGCACCCGCTATGTTGGTGTAGATGGATTTTTTTTTTTTCCCTGGCAAAAAGAAAGAGTAGAGAGCAGTAAAGAGTATGCATACCATGATACTGGTGTATATGGATTTAATTATCTCATATTCCCATAAATATCATGGGTCCAATATCTGTGCAGAATAGCATCTTATCCATTATGACTGATGATACTTATCTGTTGATTGTTGTCAAACTTTATGTGAATTTTATTTGACACTTCTCTTAAATTAGGACTGCACCAGATGGCTTGGCTACTAATAGCTCAAATGTTATCTTTGATGCAATGATTTTCTTTCTGGGTTTTATTGTTTTGTTTCCTGCTAACTTGTTTAGATTTTAATGCCTCTAGAAAACTGAAATAGGAATGCAGCAGATTAGTTTTTGTTTCTCGTTCATATCTTCTGTGCGCAATGATACTTGCAAATTAATCAGAAGTTGAAAATGTCTGGAAATTCAAGATGGTATTAATTGGCGCATCTTATATTTTTGGATCATTGATGTTCAATTGCATATTAATGAATTCTATCCAAAGTTGCGTATTACTGAAAGCAATCATGTGCTGTTTTCAGCCCCATAGTTTACACTTGTGTTCCTGGACTTACTGTTTGGATTTATTTCTATCTTCCTTTATTTTCAGGCTGGTGCTTCATTGGAATCACTTGCTAAAGGTGCTGTTCAATTTTCTCGAAGATTCACTGTTCGAGAACTGCAAGAACGGTGGCATTCTCTCCTCTATGATCCAGTTGTTTCTGCAGAAGCTTCCGATCGCATGATTGAATTTGAGCGTTCTGCTTTGAATCTTCCATCAAAATCTAGTAGATTTGGAAATGCAAAAGAAAACAAATGTGTTCCTGGGAAGAGAAAAGCTGAAAGTGTCCGCAGCTGTTACTATGCCATGCGTAAAAGAATCTGTAATGAGCCTTTTAACTCTATGGATCTGAGTTTTCTTGTTGCACCTGGTGATAATAACTGCCTTGGAAATGGAGATGAGCCTCCATCTGCAAATTGCATGCTTGGAGATCCGATCTCAAATCATTACGAACTTGAGCAATCAAATTTGGATTTGATGCATCGTCCTTTTCCACAAGTTGTGACAGATGGTGCCGCTGCCAGTAGTGTTGGTGGCACTGCCTATGCATTTCATACGGAACCCCAAAATGGAATTGAAGGAGAGTTTCCAGTTGAGCAAAGTAATATACATAAAGAAACTCCTCATATTCTTGGGGAGAATCTGTCACTTATTGGGAATTGCTCCGGGGTTGAGGAAATGGGTCGATCTGAGGAAATGCCAGTTTGCAACCTGTTTGAAGCTGATCATTTGGAGGCAAAACCCCCAACTACTTTTGATCAAGTTAATAGAAATTCGGGAAATGTGTGCTCTGGTTTTGGAGGAAGCCAGGTCTTTAATTCACCAATTTCAGATTGTGGTGCTCCATTTCACAGCTTGGGGTATTCATCTCCACTTGCTGAGATGCCTATCTGGAGAACGATTGAGGGCATTTCGGAACCAGCTATGCCAGTTGATGTTGGCCTTGCAGAAGAAGATCACTGCGCAGGAGATACATTTGCCTTTCCTGATGATGGGGGTGCTAAGAACACAAGTACATCAGGGTATGATGTTACCCACTCAGATTCCAATTTGAAAAACCAAATTCCATGTGGTGAAATGAAATGTTCACCTGCTAGCACAGAAGGTTATTTAGTGGAATTGTCTAATTCTCTTTTGAACTTCACCAATGAGGAAGAACTCCTTTTCATGGACGTTGATGGAAAAGATGTAATTGATAAGTCTTATTTTGATGGTTTGAGCTCGCTTTTGTTGAATTCTCCAAATGATGTTAACCAAGATCAGTTGCCAAATATAGCAGAACTTGAAGCATCAGCATCTCGAGATTCATATCTTGTGATTCCTGATGGTGCATATCCTGGTGTATTAAATGACAATGGGGGGTCTCAATATGTTGATGGAAATATAGTTTGCAATTCTGATGTCCAAATGTCATCATCTAGTTTGGCTTTAAATTCTCAATTCCCTGAACTGCGTGATGGAGTTATATGCTGCACATTAAACACTGAGGACTCAGAAATTCCATGCAATGATGATGTTTTTCTACCCTGCCAGATGCCATCATCTCTTTCCCCTGTAACAAAGCAAAATTTTCATGAAGCTAAGATTCCAAATTCCTCGATTGTTAATGCTTTTTCAGATAATGGAAAACCTAGTGAAAGAGCTCCAAGCCTGGTGAATAGAGAACGAAAAAACCCTGGACAATCCCATATGTCTTCCCAGCTGATAGGTTCACAGGTTTTGGCAGAAAGTGACTCTTCACATTTGGTGTCTAGGAGTGCAGGTATTGCTTATGGAGGTCCTAGTCAAATCAGTTTAGAAAATGTACGTACAAACTCTCTCCTACCTAAAACAGTGAAGGAAGAGCCTTCAGAGATTGAACTGGTGAAGCATCATAGTTATAATTCGACTGATTGTTTTCTAGAAAATCCAGGTCATGGTTCTGATGGCTTTAAAAGTTATCCACAAACAGGTGTTAGTTGCGGACAACAGGAAGTAAATAGGCTGGCGACAATTCAAAATCATCAAGCATTGCCTGTGGAATTGGAGTCTGTAGATATGGCTTTCCCAGAAACAGTAGTAAACCCTTCAACATCTGATCAGGAAGAACAACCTTTAGGGAGTGATGATGACATACCTTACTTTTCTGATATTGAAGCAATGGTAACTCTAAAGATGATTGATAGCTTCTTTTTTTTTTTTTTGGGGGGGGGGGGGGGTTGGGGTTAGGGGGTTTGGTTGTGTGTGTGTTGACTACTCTTAAAAATTCCTTTGCAGATACTAGATATGGACTTGGGTCCAGATGACCAGGATTTTTATTTCAGTGGAGAAGGTAAACTCTATTTTAGTTTGAATTCATCAAATGAGTAGTTGTTCACGACTTGTTTCTCTGTCCACCTGGAATTTTTTGCCTTTGTAGTATGATAATCCTCTGCAGTCGCTGGCATCCTTTATCATACGTTAATTTCTCTGTAAATTTTTATAATGCTCTGCAGTTTTCAGCATGCTTTTCCATCCATTTATTTCTCTTTAATTTCAGACAGATGTAATGATGATAAATTTTAATGTCAATTTTTAGGTTGAAAATTTTCTACTATTAGTGACATTTATTAAGATCATAAGATGTAATACTCAATTACTCATTGCTTCTCAGGGTGATCAATGTTTTGCAACGTGTTAAGGTTTATCTTTGATCCATGAGTAGTGTAAATATTTGTTAGTTATCTGTGAATCACATCATGAGCTGGGAATTCAGACATATTTGTGGGTGTTTGTTGTGTGCATTACTACAAACAATGTGCGAATATGTTAGGTCTGTTGCAAGTTATGATACGAGTTAGGCATGTTTTTCCTGTTTCTATATATCATGTTTGCGTACTGCTATTGTATATGTCATTTTTCTAAGGTTATCATTGTTATTATTATTTTTTGTTTTTGGGTAATTTACTTCTGTTGTTTATTCTTTGTAAACTTGTCTTATGACCTTTGTCCAAATGATTGGGATCAGGGTTTATTGAATTATGTGAAACCCTTCTTTTTTGTCTATTTGTTACTGGGACACTTAACATTTTTGACACAATCTTTGTACAAATAACACATGCACATTATCTTCTACATATGTTATGTGGTCGTCAGTTGGTTTTCTTAATTTCTTATTGCAGTATCAAGATATCAGCATGAGGACGCTAGGAGGGCAATCATAAGGCTGGAGCAGAGTGCCCATTCTTATATGCAAAGAGCGATTGCATCTCATGGGGCATTTGCGGTTTTGTATGGCCGCCATTCAAAGCATTACATTAAGAAACCTGAGGTATTATAACCCTATAAAACCTTACCCAAACTATGTGTGGTTAATTATGAGAATACTTTGCCAGATCTCTATTTAGGGCAATTTTTACTATTAATAGGGTTTTTGATGTGAAAAGAACTTTTAGTTTATTAAAGCATATGGTGCATCTGTTACTACAATGGCAGATTATAGGTAAGGTATTACATTTTGTTTGAACATGAAGTTTCAGTCATCCTGAAATGTGAAATATTTCAAAAACGCAATGGAAACTGTAAAAAAATTTAGAAACATGGAAATGCTTGGAAATTTGGAACAAACAGTATTACATTTTGAGAAAAGCTTCTTAAATGATTAATTGAATATGTTTGTGGCGTATACACCCGTACAATAGAATAATAGATATATTATTCAAAACATGTTAATTTATGGTACTAATATACCATTTTGATACTAACTTATAATTATATTGTTGTCACAAATATTTAGTGCTCTTAACTACACATTTCATTATTATTTTCTTGGTAAAGACACATTAGTTATAGTGATTGTGATATCTAAATATTTAAATGGTTAAAGTTAATATGACTTCCATCTTTGGTGGAATTTTTTTGTATAGTTCACCATAATAATCTGGACAGCACTCCACTTGATAAAAAAATAAATAAATAAAAATTTTCAACTGTAGAGAAGAAGGGTGAAGAACACATTGCAACGAAGGAGAGGAGAAAGGGGGAAGGGGGCTTTTGTTTGTAACACGATGAAACTTATCAACGATGGAGACAACAATGACAACTTTCCTTTCTTCTTTTTAGTTCTTTCTCCTCTTTCCTCTTAGGCAGTTCTCTTTGTCTACTCAATTCTTTTTATCATATCTTCTCTTCTCTGAATTCCCCCCCCCCCCTCAGTTTGTTAGATGTCTCCCTCTCATCTCTCTCTTCATGTATGTATGTATGTATGTATATATATATATATATATATAATTAAGAACAAAAATTTTCAAGAATATGTTAGATTTCTGTATTTTTTGAAAAACATTTTGGTTGAAACTGCCTGAAATGTTAATGTTTTGGATGAAATCAAGGAATTTCAAGATTCTTATGGTGTTTCATTTCGGTTAGCCACAAAATTGAGACATTATGGTGAGCTACAAAACTAAAATGGTATGGTCATTTCGACCAAGATGAAGAAAAATTTTGTTCCTTGATTTTAGGATGATGCTGTTTTGAACTTTATCTGTGATATTAAAGGGGTGGATTTCGGCAAATTTTTTGAGCTTGCGAGAATCATTCATGTTTGTCTAACTATTCTTTTTTTTTTTTTTTTTTTTTTTTCTGAATTTATATTATTTGACTGTTTAGGTTTTACTCGGAAGAACAACAGAAGATGTTATTGTTGACATTGACTTGGGAAGAGAAGGGCGTCCAAATAAAATATCTCGACGGCAGGTGAGATTTGCTTTAGCCACCTTAAATCATTCATCCTTGTTAGCAATAATATTAAAACCTATACCCTAATATTCTATTTTAGCCCATGAAAGGGGAAGGAGGACCATTGAAGTAAAAGGTACAATTATTAAATGAAAGCTGGATAACACTGGGAAAGAAAGCCCCTAGTTGCACACTGCTTTTTTTTTTTTTTTTATCAACAGCAAACAGAAAATTACAAGAGGAAGAGGACAAGATGTCTACCTACAGAACAAAAAAACAAACTAAAAAACTAAAATCTACTACATATTACAAACCAGTGTCCAATCTTGCTTAATAAGAAACAAAGGAATTCCCTCAAAGGCTTTAGAAGCTGAAGCCCAAAACGACGCTAGAAAGCACACACTGCTACATTTTGATTGATAGTTATTCCACAGGTGAGCAGTTAACCCTTTGATTCAAAGAGGAGCAAGGCCCTCAATACAAGTATTACTCTAATGCATGTAAACCATAACAACAATGACAACACCAATATGCAGAATACATGATCAAAACTTCTCCTGAGACATATTTTGATGATACTAATCTCTAAAATTAGCTTCTCTGGAATAAATGAACTGGCTTGTTGGTTTTTTTATTGAATAATCTGTTTTTTGTTGGTGGTGTTGGTGTTTGTGTATTTGTGTGTTAAGAAATAGTGGAATATGAATCTAGGATTACCAAGGGATTTGTTGTTCATTGCAGCTTGTATGTAAACCTTTGCTTGTAGGGTGTAACCGTGTAATATTCATGCTTTGAAATTTTTATTTACTAAAGCAAAGATGTATAACTATTCACACCCCTTGGCATTCATGCCATTTTACTTAGTTCCTTAATAATTCTTAATTCTTGATTTTAAATTTGCTTGCAATATCTGGTTTGAGCCAAGATATAAAGTTCTACTTGTTGCTTATTTGCTCTAACGGGCAAGCATTTCGATTTGTTAGAAATCTCTTACATACTAACTGTTACTTTCCTTGTAACACTGAGTGGCACACATTCTGCTAACTTGAAGTCGTTTATTTATTTTTCCCTTTTTGTTTAGGCAATCATAAATATGGATAAAAGTGGAACTTTCTATCTGAAGAATCTCGGCAAGCTTTCAATCTTAGTGAATAACAAGGAAGTAGCCCCTGGACAGAGTCTAAGCCTTAATTCAAGTTGTTTGATTGAGGTATGTTTCTATCTTTCTTCCTCAGACATGGAAATGAGTAGTTTTTTTTTGCTTTGTTGCAGATTTCCCAGGTTTCTAAGATGTTTACTAGGTGCAAATTATGCACTCAGATGTAGCTTTCTGATAGTCTTCTCCTGTAACCCTCATTTTTGTCTTATTTGGTTATTGGTGGTTGGAAATTTGAAAACATGTCATCTTTTTGTATTAAGTTATATCTTACTTTAACGTTATAACCGTAGATCATCTCAACTCTGTTGGTTTGAACCTTATCATGGATCATGTTGGTATGTTTCGTAGTCTTGGTGACAGTAACCCTGTGTTTGTCATCATGATATTAATTTTTTCCTCCGCTGTTTGATAAAGTTGGTCATGGGTAAAGTTAAATTAATTCCGTCATTTTTAATGAAGTGCACTATTTTTTCCAATTTCAAATGAATTATTGACCTAGTTTCTTTCTTTCATTGAATGATTCGTACTCAGTTGTTCAGTCTTAATCCCTCATTGGATATAGGAGGAACATTTGGGATGGTCACTCATGGTTTATATTTTCGACCTTGAGTCCGCAATCTACACTTATTTACTCCATTGTCTATTGCATCATTTGCTCCACCAGGGAATGATGGTTTTTTGTGTTATAGTGAAAAAGGTTTTTTAATAGTGTTATTACATTTAATTGGTTTATTTTGACTTTGACATTATTAAAAACTTTACAGTGATTGTATTTTAGACCCCATAACGTTTAATTATTTATAAGATGCCAGGGGATTCCAGCAATCTCATATGAAATGTGAAGTTGAAAATATATTTCAACATGAATAGTCTAGTAAAACTTCAATGATTTGCTGTGGCTGCTGTGAGATATTGATGGGGGTGCATTTGACATTCTAAAATTCACTTCGAAATTGACATTCTCCCTATACATTATATTACATTTTGCGCTAGTACCTCTTGACTTTGAACAGCAAATGGTGAATTTGCAGATAAGGGGAATGCCATTTGTATTTGAGACAAATCAAAGTTGTGTGAAGCAATATATTGATAAGATCATCAGAATAAGCCAAACCGAGGAGAACAAAGTTTGATGGTTGCAGAGGTTCCACGATTTGGAATGCTGGCAGAAGGTGCTCCTTTTTTGCTGCGCTTTCTGGGTTACTTGGGTAAGCTACAGTCAATCTATTGTAACTATTATCTCTTGTTGAAGGGAGGATTAGAATCATTTACATGTTAGAATACATACGTTGTAGGTTTTAAAATTATATGATATAACATTATCTCCTCCTTGAAGCTCTTGTGCAGTCCAGTAGAAGTGCACTCATTTAGCATGACTTACAGCCTTACAGGGTAATTTGAGCTCTGAATGCGTTACCCACAGGGGGAGCTAGCTCCCTCATCTTTGGAATTTTAGTGGAAAACACTGCTACATGACATGTGGATGCTTTTGTTTCCCATTCTACATTATAGGCCCTTGGCACTGTAGCACTTCTGTGTTCAAGCCTTGTTGCTTCTCCTCTGTAACCTCCCTCCCCCTCTTTTTCCAAATTATGGGATCCACCTATCTTCTCTTTAATTTTTTTTTTCTTTAAAATGTATTTGAAAGGCCAACCAGTTGTGGACACCACCTCCCTTCTCTTTTGAGAAAAAGTTCAGTTCTTCTTGGACCATGGCAGTACATTGTCAGTTGACGCTGGTGCTGGTGCTGGTGATGGCTGCGACAATGGCAATGGGCGACAGCAGTAACGGTGGTGGCAACCTGACACACGAACATGAGTGCAAAAGATGGCTTCTGATAAGCCTTCGTTTGGATCAGGGAAAATATGAGGAAACCTAAAGAAAAACACTAATATATCCATTCTTGGGCAATATTTGGTATTTCCCTTTCCTTTGTTCCTTCCTATGTCCAAACAAAGCTTGGGTTCGAAGAAGGGATTTCGGTTAAATGAGGGAAAATTTCAACTCATCCCCCCTCAATCCCCTTTCTCTCGGCTGTAATGAGTTCATTTCAAATTTCACTCAGGCCCCTTGAATTTTACTTTACCCTCTTCCCTCTGGTTGCTTGGTATCTGCTCTGCCTAAATGCGAGTGCGAGCTGTGTATTTGTAGAATCAGTTTTCAATAAATTTAATTTAATATATAAAAAACAATTGTTAAGAATATAAGACACAAAATACAGCAATTCATAGAAAGATATTATGGAGCAACCTAGCAATACAAGCCGAGGAAAAAACCCCACTTTTTTTTTTTTGTGGATCTATTTTGGGGTTTTTTTTTTTTTTTTTTTTTTTGTGAGAATGGTTATTAAAACCCTGCTTTTTTTTAATCAAACCTCCCTTTTGTTTTGGTTTTTAAGATTTTATGCAAAATATAAAAGATTTTTGTAAAAATCGACCGCGATATCCACTAGAAAACATCATTTTGAACAATTTTGCAAAATAAAGTTTTTTCAAAATCTTTCATTTAAGTAGAATTTTTGTCAAAAAATAAAATAAAATAAAAGCTTTAAATGGTTAAAAAGTCCACTTAAACGATAGATTTTGGAAAAACTTTCTTCTACAAAGTTGTTCAAAATGATGTTTTTTAGTAGACAACACGACTGATTTTTGTAAAAACCTTTTATATTTTGTAAAAAACGTAAAAAATATGGGGATGTGATAAAAATAAGGGTGGCAATAGCCGTTCCCTTTTTCGACTCTTCATAAACAATTAGGCAAAGGCCCATATGCTGACCAACCTTCCATGTAGCTTGTTGGCTTTGAATGTTATTTGCTAAGCCCAAGTCATGGGTTCAAAAATTTGAGGAGGGTGGGTATTGGGTTAGTGAAACTTTTTTAATTTTATTTATAAATCCCACTTTTTTTTATTTTTAAAAATTTTATAAAAAATATAAAATAGTTTTATAAAAACTGGTAGTAAAGTCAACTAGAAAACATTATTTTGAACAACTTTGTATAATAAATTTTTTTTCAAAATCTGTCATTTAAGAGCACATTTTGACCATTTAGAGTTTCTATATCAGGTTTACAAAAACGAAATTATAAATGACTAAAAAGTTCACTTAAACGACAGATCTTAAAAAAAATTTCTTCTACAAAATTGTTTAAAATGATGTTTTCTAGGATAGTTTGCAATTAGTTTTTATAAAACCTTCTATATTTTTCATAAAACCTTAAAATGCAAAAATAAATGGGATTTACAAATAAAGTTTAAGGGTTGCAATAGCTCCCCTCCAAAAAATTATATAAGAAAAAGACCCATATGGCCTCTATTTGCATTCAAGAACAACTGGTTCTGTTTTCAAAAAGCGGTTTGGATTCTTCTACGAAAAAATATAATTGGAAGTGGAGGAATGATAATTGGTGTGGAATAATAATAATTGAAAAGAAAAAAAAAGTGAGTGAGCTAAAAAATAGGTTTTTTTGCATTGGAACAATCTTTTTTAGTCAGATTGCCATTTTAACTGTATAGAACTATTTTTATACTATTTGAACTAAAATAACTTTTATCTCATCAAAACAACTCTCTCCCATCGGAGATACTCTAATTTGACGCATAAAATGAAAAGATGGCTGCCTACCTTCTTCTTTTTCTTCTTTTTTTTTTTTTTTTTTTTCTCCTGTCTATGGCGCAAGGCAAGAAATAAATTGAGGTGAGGAGGAAGTAGGAGTTGCTATATTTTTCTGACTTAATTTAATGGACCTATCTCTCTTAAGGAGAAAAAAGAGGGCCCATACCAGATCCGAAACGAAAAGGCCATCAACATTCCCCCTTCACTTTCTCAGTTTTTCAGTAGCCAACTCCCAAATCGTTGTTAGTCAATTCCTCAGTCGTACGGTTCTCTCTCTCTCTCTCTCTCTCTCTCTCTCTCTGAGCTCCACTCAAAATCCTCTGAAAAAGTGCAGTAAACACAGAATGAGAGAACACATAGGTACCCCCTGCATCTCTCTATCTTCTCTACTTCTGGTAATCACACTCTCAAAAATGCTCATTGCAGCAGATTCAACTACTCATCCAGGAGACATACAAGTTCTCAGAGATCTGAAAAATGAGCTCAACCCGAGGTCCGTGACACCCGGATCCTGCCTCAGCTCATGGGACTTCACCGTCGACCCATGCGACCACATCTTCAGCGTGCGCTTCACGTGCGGTTTCCGATGCGACCTCGTTATCTCCAACTCATCCCGAGTCACTCAAATCACCCTCGACCCGGCGGGTTATCCCGGGTCAATCTCTTCTATCACCTGGAACCTCCCTTACTTACAAACCCTTGACCTCTCCGACAACTTCGTCTCCAGTTCGATTCCAGACTCGCTCTCGAACCTAACTCGCCTCCGCCGACTCAGTCTTTCTAGAAACTCGCTCACCGGTGAGTTACCCAACTCACTCGGGTCCCTCTCTCAACTCGAAGAACTCTACCTCGACAACAACAACCTCCACGGTCAAATCCCTTCAAGCTTCAACGATCTCGTGAACTTGAAGAGACTCGAGCTTCAACAGAACAACCTCTCCGGTGAGTTACCCGTTCTGAGTTCACTCAGCAACCTCTACTTCCTCGACGCCAGTGACAACGAGTTAACCGGCGCAGTCCCCACGAGTTTACCAACATCCTTGATTTCGCTCTCGATTCGAAACAACAACTTAGAAGGAAACCTCCCAGATGAGGTGGCCAATCTGGAATTCTTACAAGTGTTGGATCTCAGTAAAAACAAACTCTCTGGGGTGATACTATCAGTTTTCTTCAACCACCCATCTTTACAGCAACTCACGCTTTCCAACAACAACTTCACGTCCCTTCAAGTACCAGACAAAATGGGTACAAACAGTAAATTAATAGCCATTGATTTAAGCAATAATGAGCTTCGAGGTTTGTTGCCAGCGTTCATGGCTGCAATGCCGGAGCTTTCTGCTTTGTCGTTGGAGCATAATATGTTTACGGGTATGATACCGTCAGAGTACGCTTTGAAGGCTGTTGTTCCTGTGGTTGGTACGTCGCGGTTTCAGAGGCTGTTGTTGGGTGGGAATTACTTGTTCGGGCCGATACCAGGTCCGTTGATGGATCTGAAGCCGGGTTCTGTTAATGTGAGCTTGGTGGATAATTGTTTGAACCGGTGCCCCGATACGTTTTTCTTTTGTCAAGGTGGGGTTCAGAAATCTTCGGCGGATTGTAAGAATTTTGGGGCTGCAATTCCTTTGACATAACGGGTCAGAATTGTATGATATGATATATCTCTCCTCTTTTATATCAAATTATCAAATATATTGAGTTAATTTTCAGATTTGATTTACTCAAAAATATTCACATGCTGAATATTGTGAATGAACGGCATCCATAGTGACTGTTCCTAACAATTATATATATACCTGTGAGCGTGTAACAAATATAAAATATATACTAAATGAAAATTGATATATACTCTATTAGCAAGGAACTGTGCGATGCGCGGGAATTCCAAACTCTCTATATATATATATATATATATATATTGAATGGTCAGGGTGTTCAGATTAATTCGAGCGCAGCTCGATTAAACCCTTCCCTAAGCGATCTTAAAGGCGTACTCACTCACATTAGCTTAGTGCATTCAGGAATTAATTTTTATAGTTAATTCCTGAAGTGATCTCCAGAGTAATCGAACTCAAGTTGATAGATCTCTAGATATTTTATTAGCCAAAAGAAAAAAAAAATGCAATTTATATGTTTAGTGACAACTGATGACATTTTAAGAGGGGGTTTCAAATTTTAAAATAAAAGACATTAAAAAAATTACTATAAAAAGATAAGGAAAAATATTAATGTGATCAGAAATAAGGTGAGAAGAGAGTTTTGAAAAAAAAGATTTTTAGACTAATATATCAACATAACTCCTAAATAATATAAAATAGATAATAGAAGAAATGACAAAACCAAGTAAGAGGAACGACAAAACCTAAATTTTTATTTATTTACAAATACAGGATGCTGGGTAGCCCATGTGGGCTTCCCACATATTGCTCCTACAGAAAACAGTCTTGCACGTTTTTTTTTGGTCTTCTGTCTATGCCAATAGTGTATTACAACTGTCTTTGATATTATAATATTTGGTATGTTTCTTGATATTATAATACTCTCACCTTTTTCATTTTTATTTTTTGACTTTAGATTGGTCCGTATGGCTGTCTCTGGTTGCTGAGATTTGGCGACTAAATTCTCCCTACGTAATCTTATGTATTAAAATTAGTTAATCTATGTTAGACTAGAAATAACAAAATTACTAGTTGAGGATACATCTTTTATATATTTTATATAAACGCCAAAAATGGCTCCAAAGACAAAATTTTATGAAAACATATTCTTACCAAGAGATGCTCATATATCCTATTGTTGCTGAGAAATAAATAAATACAATAATTTACAATATTTCTTAGTTTTAGGTTTGGTAATTGGTGGGTAGCGTGAAGATAGGTCTCAAAAATAGACTTTTAATAGACACTAATAAAACTTGAATATCTATATAGTTAGTGTGTGGAAATATCTCTGAACCGAGGTTTCAGCTCGGGATGGAAGGTTCAGGCCTGAAACGCTGACACGTGGCGAAGATTGCTCAACCTGGCCAACTACAACGCACGTGATTCACCTCCTAAGATCCAGCTCGGGGCAAGGGGTTAAATCACTTCACTTGACACGTGAAAGGCCCTCACGCTAGGACCCGCTGCAAAGCACGTGATCTTCCAACTCGGGACCTGACCTTCACCTCGGGACACCTCTCTTATGACTCACGCTACAATCCAAATCCTACTACAGTCCAAAACTGTCCTAGCAGCTGTAATTCCTGACACAGCGGTTACAAAGAACCACGGTTCCCTGGCCAACCATAGTCAATAAACTATGGTCAGACGGTTATGGGTAAACCATGGTCAGATCTGACCTAACCCAAGCAGTTATCTGACCTCACATGGTCAGTCCGTACAGGTGGGTATAAAAAGAATACGATACAGCCTAATTGGGTAAGCTACAGTACCCTAATTCTCTGAGATTCATCTTCTTCCTTGCCTCATTCTCCCCAGTACAGCTTTCTGACTTAAGCATTGGAGAGGGCACGGCCAAAACCCACCTTGGCCTACCCTCTGACCCGTTTTCCAAGCTTGTGATTGCAGGTCCAGGCGAGGGAGCAAGCTCCATCATCAACACGTAGTTCGGGGAGCAGATTTTACCCCGTACAATTAGTAATTTCAATGTTATTTTGAAGGGAATTTGACACATTTTTTTATTTTGGGTTAATGAGGTTCTTGGGTTGCATATTGAAAGTAATTTGTCCCCTTTCAATATCTCTTTACTTCGGATCTAAATATTTGAATCCAAAACCTTCACCTCTAACTTGTGGCCTAAACGCATTTAGATCACAAGGACCAATAAAAATTTCTAGATTGATTATTTACATATATATATATATATATATATATATATATCAAACCAAGTGAGATTAAGTGGGGGAAAAATACAATCAACACCTTTTTTTTTTTTTTTTTGTTATTTTTCTAAAATACACAATTCACCTATTCGAGGTTCTTGCTCCTTACCCCCAAAAATATATATATATATATATATATATAAAATAAAATAAATTCAGATATCCATTGATTAACTTTCCATTTTCCAATGCAGTGCCCTGACCTCCATGTGCACTTTTTGGACTGCCCGCAACCCCAATTAAAACCCCTCAACATGGGCCTTCAAATGGCCCTTCTTTAAACAAGATATGATTCTTGCCCGGGCCGTATAGTTATGTTGTACCGTACAGTAGCCCTACTGAGACTGGACTTGAGGTCTGAAATGGGCCGCCCACTCTTTATTTCCCATTTGTTTTGGATTGGATCGCAATGAGCTACTTTAAGGATTTAGGAGTCCAAATGGAAGCTACACAATTATTGGTATTTTATTTAGGATTAAATGCATAAATCACACATCTTGAAAAATGAAAATTCAAAATCTTAGATGGCCATTGTTTCAAACGAGAATGAAAATTCAAAATAAAGTATTTTATGAATTTATAAATTTGATCCTATAGCATCATCCATGGCGGTGACTCCAAATAGTCTTATTAAAGATGACCTTCAAGGCTTCAACACTATACAAAATACACTAACGACCTGTTTAGTTGTCTAATTCAAAATTAAATAATTCAAGAAATTTTACATAATATTGAAGATCCGATTCGTCCTATTAAAATTAAAAATTCAAGAAAATTATAGTTATCATCACAAAACATAGTGGAAATTTTAAATAATTGTATTTCATGAATTCCTTACAATTGATTCTACAACATCAATTATAATGATAACTTCCACATTTTAAAATGGTCTAATTCAAGGTGATGGTTTAATACCTTCAATCCTATGTAAATTTATTGAATTGTCTAATTTTGAATTGGACACCCAAACATTCCCTAATTGTTTAATTTCCATTTGAGGGATCATATGGGACCTCAAGTGCTTGTTTATTTGGTTGGAATCGGGAGGAAACGCCACTCCATTCCATTTCGTTTTCCCCAATTGTAACCAAACAAGCAAAGTGTGTAGAAGTAACTCGTTTAACAAGCAAAGTCTTCTTGAAAAAACACGCAGATTAAGAAAAGCAATTAATGCATTGATTTGTCATTCGCTCAATTTTTTCTTTCCAAAAATGTCATTATCTTATTATCAATGCATTGATTGTGTTTAAAATAATTATTGGTGTAATAAAAGATAGTATGGAAAATTAAAGAAAATTTATAACTTGGCCTATCAAAGTGAAAAATATTTTGAGAGTGCCAAAAAAAAATTTAAAAAAAAGGACCCATCTTTATGGGACGGAGAGAGTATATCATAATACTTGGGTGAAGAAATCAGACTTTAATCAATTAGTAACTCATTTAGTATGCGATCATGCATATCAGAATCTTAAAAACCAAGAGTTGATTGTCGTAAATCAGCAGAGCCATTCAATTGCTTCCTGCTTCATAAATAATGGTTTTAGGATCCCAAGCATTGGCAAGAAAATGCCCAGAAAGAAAATTTATTTTACTGTAAGGCCATGTTTGTTTGGTTGGAATGGAATGAATGAAATGGAATCTCACTCCAATGCATTTCAAACAACATGTTTGGATGAAATAATTAAATAAGAATGGAATCAAATAGTAGTAGTGAATTATAATGATATTCATTTCGCAATATTTATTTAAATCTCATTCCATTCTAGACTATTTTGAGTATGGAATCATATTTCATCCCCACCCATTCCATTCCAACCAAACAAACATGACTTAAAAGTAATCATTTCATCAACGAGTTTTTTGGTCCTCTGCAACAAACCAAACCATAGCCCTACAGGCTATAACCCACACCGAAGGGTATAACCTGCTATTATGTTGCCATTTACCAATGGGATATGTGGTTACCTTCTATAGTGCATTGAGAATAATTTAAAATTAATATATATAAAACCATTGCAAATTAACTTAACAACAAAGAAGTGTTGTCCTTTCGTAATCATTCGGAACAATTTAAGAATTTAAGAAATAATTCAATAATTATTCTTAATATTTAGAATGTCAAGGAATAAATCGTGATTTATTAAAATTAGGCTTCAATGCTTCATACGTTGTTTGATGAAAAAATCAAGATAAGCTTGGGATATTTGAGAATAATTTGAAAATTTTGTTATTTTGGTTCCTCTGTTACCATGTTCCCGTAAGTCCAAATAGGCCACTCAATAAACCTAGATTAGGATTACTTAGTTGGCCAATTAATTATATAAAAATTGCCACGAGGCAAGCAGGCAAGCACGTGTGTACATATATTATTCTTTTTTTTTTTTTTTTTTCCCTTGTGTGTCACCAACAGTTTTAATATTGTTAAAGCTTAACTTCAAGTTCAGCTTTCATTAAGAAGTGGTCATTCTTTTAAGAATTGATTCTTTCTTTAAATTGATAGTGGTCCGCATAAGGGTTTTGCGTGAATATGGGATCTTTAGAGACCAATATCGACATTTTCCCAACCAAATCCCTCTTGGTTGCTGCACGATTGCACGATCAACTAATCTAATCAAACTAATCCTTTCAATTAGTATTCCTAATGTCATTAGTGTATTCTTGAGATACCCAACAAATAGTCGCCAAATATTAAAGATCGTGTTTGGACGTGGTGCGAAAAGTTCATAAGTTAGGGGGCATAGCACTGCTCTAGCCCAATAGGCTTTAGAATAGGAAAACATCGTTAAATTTCTAGCCAAACCACCCTTGAGAATTGAGAGAGGCAAAAAGGCAGGAAGCGAAAGTGGGCAAGTGGGGAAGCTTGTTGTCGGTAGTAAACCCGTCATGGCTCCATAGATAAACCTTATCCATCGCATCCAATGTTCATTATTATTGAGAAGATGAGGACGAACCTTTCTAGTAGCAAGTGCTTGTTCCCCCATACTTAACCAGCCAGTCCTAGAATTTTTGTTTTTTAATATTTCCACTCTCTCCCCCTTCCCATACTCAATCAGCCAGTCCCATAATATTTGATCCTTATGCATCTACACCTCTCTCTCTCTCTCTCTCTCTCTCTCTCTCTCTCTCTCTCTATCTATATATATATATATATATATATATATAATATTTAAAGAAGGGTGAGGATTGGGGAACTTCTTTTGGCATTTTTAAAACAACCCAATGATATGCCCCTAAAGAGACTGCTCCCAATCTATATATATAACAGAAGAATGGGATTACTATGTAGATGTCACATGTCAACATAAATACTTTTCATTCTTTTTTCTTTCTTTTAAAATCACTGTTGAAAAACTTTTTTTTGGAAACATTACTTTTTAGAGACCACTTTTTAATTTAATATTGAACAAAGGATATTTCCAATCAACTTGCTACAAATTGACTATATGTACTTCTAAATGACTAATAATTTCCTTTTTTTGACATTATGTTGAAAAGTAGTCATTAAAATGTAATGGCCAAAAAGTCTACCATTTGTTATTTCAATTATTACTTTCAACACAAAACCCAATACAAAAAAGAAGATGGTATTTTTAGAAAGGTAAAACTTAATAAATGACAAGTCAATGCAATGATAACATTTTTTTAAATTCCATGTTTTGTCATGACTTATCTTTATGGGATAGAGGGAGTATAAAAACACAATTGTTTTTTTTTTTTTGTTTTTTTTTCTTCTATGTTGTATGTCTCATATGAAGAAGGGGAAAAAAAAAATTGAAATAAAAGCGGTGTTAGTAACACTGCTTTTCTCACACTGAAAGCGGTGTCATTGATGCCTCTTTTAATACACGGAAAGTGGTGTTATTAACGTTGCTTTTAATGCAGGGAAAGGAGTGATTCCGCTAATACAATGAAGCGGTTTTAGTAACATCGCTTTCTGTGTAATAAAAGCGGCATACTAATACCGCTTTTATTTCAAGTTTTCTTTTTCTTTTTCTTTTTTAACATTGCACCAATGATTATTTTGATTTAATTATTTAATTTATTTTTTTTATATCTTTTAAATTTAATTGACATATTATATTAACAAAAACATTTTACTATTTTAGGAAATAAGTATTCATTTAATCCATGCATTGCACAAGTTTTGAAGCTAGTTGGTTGCTAAGGCTAAGTTGGCAAAGGGTATCTCCGTTTGCAATGGACTACATTTTAGGAAGAGTAAGTCCTGAATTAACTCTTGCTAAATCCTTAAAATTACTTACATAAGATTTAATGGTTCTCATATGCATTGGAGTTAGGTGATCCATATGGGTTGTGGGGTATTATATAGGTTTGAGGTTAGCCCAAAGAGTTTCCCCATCATAATTTTTTTTTTTTTTTTTTTTTTGAAAAAATGGCCTAAGTAACTTTTTAGATTTTTATATTTGTTTCTGCTTATTTAAAAAAACACAAATTGTAAAATCTCCCAATGAGACCCATGTAAAAAACTTATCCCAGTTGGCTTCTTCCTTTTTGGAATGACACTTTAGGTCGTATCTAGATATTTCTAAGACTAACTATACATATGAAATATATATTATCTTTATTGTTCTAGAAAATAAAAAAATTATAATCTTGAAGTTGCTCGAACAAGACAGAAAAGTATAAAAGATTTGCCATCATTCTTTGTCATGTTAGACCCCTCATTCTTTGAACACGTAAGCATGCAGGTCCACATATCGGATATGTATCAAACACATGTCAGCATGTTCAGTATTAGAAAAAATAAGCAATTTATTATCACAAAAGTAATGCCTAACTTTTAATTTTTTTGGAGCAATAAGAGGGGTTAAAATGCCTAACCTATCTTACTCCTATCTTTTATTTCACTCACCTTCATCACTAAGCTAGTCCACTAAGCTAGTCTTAATAGCTTAATTTGAAACTTTTATGTTAATAAACTTCCAACAACAATGAGTTCCTAAAACCCTAACGAGGGGATGTTTCATCAGAGATGATCTATTAGTTAGACCTCCACCATGATACCTCAAATAGTAACTTCATCCAAAATCTAAAAAAATAATAAAAACAAAATGGCAAAATGGCGGTACAGTTTTACAAATTCCAATCCTAATATACAATTCCACTTTTAGTAATTATTATTAATTTTTTTTTATGCAAAAAAAATCTATGGTCTTTAAAGTAATTTTAATTTCCGTCTAATATAGTTTATAATCATATTTAATTTGTGTTTTTCCAAGGATCCATTACAGCTAATTCGGTCCAAAATTTCGTCCACATGAATTGCATTCGAATCAAACAATGGCCAAATATTCCTCTCTTAAATCAATGGGAATTTTGGCCAAAACCCCCATGTATAAGAGTTCTAAGTTAATAGAACCTATTAAAACTGACGTTTAGTAAAAACCCCATTTGATAGTAAAAAGACTAATACACCCCTGTTTTTACAAATTGCCTCAATTTACAACCGTACCATCTCCCACACCCGGGCGAAAAATCAGGCTTCTCACCTTCCCACGTTCCATATTTTCTGGCGAAAATATAGAAACATACAGCACAATCAAATCTTCCAAAAACTCACCTTCCATCGTTAGAATAGCACCAAACATCTATTATAGGGTTTTTTCCTCACGATCAAGCATCCCCCAACAGAAATACTGCAAGACGGATTGAAGAACACGGATTGAAGACCTAGGGATTTTGATTGTAGAACAAAAGTGCTGAAAAGAGGTGAGTTACTGTTTCGAAACTGATTTTTCTGTTTATTTCCATGATCGAAATAGTAAAATGGTATGTTTTTAGATTAAATCGTGTGAATAATATTACTAAAAGTAAGTTGGTATGTTTTTAGATGAGTTTGATCTTGTTTAAATGAAATTTTGTGAACAATATTACAAAAATTTAAACCCAACAGTGAATCAGTCCGTATTGAAACTCCATTTGATATATTTGTCATGTAAATATTTGGATTTGTAAAGTAATATAGAATCACGACACTATTTGTTGGGTTTGTATGGGGAAATTTTGCGCTCGAAACCCCATTTGGTCTTGGTTCTTGTGTGGTTTTGAAAAAATATTAATCTAACTATATATATGGTACTGTTGGTGTCCATAAATTGACCCCAAAATTTAACTAAATTATAGAAGACAAATTATACACTTTTAACAGCATCACCTTACTGTTTCACATTATTATTTCATCTTTCTGATCTTTGTTATTGTGTGGTTTTGAAAAACGATTGTTCCAACAGTATATTGTCACTGTTGGTTTGTATATTATGATTATTTGTGAACACAGTAGTAAACCAAAGGCTTTTTAGTACTTGTTGGGCTAATGAATTCAATTTAGAGTTGGCTATTTGTTACTCACAAAATTTTTTATGTGCATAAGAACCATTTAACAACATTGACTGCCTATATCATTTGAAATAATTCCGCATGTATTGTGTTATAAAATAATATTGACAAATTATACACTTTCAAAAGTAGCAACTTACTATTTCATATTATTATTTTATCATTTACGGTTTCCTTATAATTATTGATGTATGAACAGTAAACTGGTAATATTGAAACTTATATTTCCAATTGTGTGTAATTTGATATTGCTTGAAATCATCTTAAAACCATGAAATGTCCACAAGTAATGTCCACATTGTACCTTTTCCTTTCTCTCAAAATTATTACAATACTATTGTAGATACTAACATATTAAGTTGCATTTATAACGTGTAATGTATGTCTGTAGTTGTGTTGTGATACAATATATACAATTCTTCATTACAAAGCAGTACCACTTCACTATTGTACAATATTTTTTGAATAGTTCAAGTTTGTAATGTTTTTTGTTTTGCAACAGTAAACTGGTACTGTGTAATTATTTACAGTAAACTGATACTTTCTGCTGTTATTAATTCATTAAAAAACAGCATTCAAACTGACAAATGATATTGTCTGAATGTAGTTGCATTGTTGTGCAGACTTGACTGTGGTATCATAGTGTGCAACCTCATAATGGATTACTTATTTGGTCATCGCATTACGGAAAGCATGATTGTTAAAGAAGTTCAAAGCTGCAGAAGGGACATCATGCAAGAAATCATTAGGGATGGACCACAAAGCATGGTCGCTAAGCTGGGCCAGAGAAACAACAACACCAGATGCAAAAGAAGCAATCACAATCAAGCCACTATCTATTGCATATCCAAAAACAAAAGGGAGCAAGAGAAACCAAAGAGGAGTGGGCAAGAAGTAGTGAATATTGGTTTATTGTACAAAAGTATAGTTACATTTGAATATTGAACATGGGTTTGCTGATTTTTAATTGTTAATATGTCAATTTTTGTGTTATGAAATCATAACAAAAGGAAATTCATGAATGATATTACAGATTTCTTTCGCCAAATATGATCACTGATGTGTACAAGATTGCCAACAGGTTAATTCAATACAATAACTTGTAATGTGGTAATGATTATTGGAATGATTTGCAGTAGTACCACTTTACTGTTGATAGGTTAAAATACCAAGACCATGAACGCAAATGCATTAAATATGAACATCATTTTACCGTATGTCTAACAAAGTAATCGACATTGTGGGTTCATATTGAAGATTACAAGATTGGAAAACATGTCAAAGCATCACAAATAAGATGTACTCCAACTGTAGTTTACCATAATTCATTTTCCAACAATATCATTTTATTGTTGACAGCTGAAAATACGAAGACCATGCCCTCTTAAGCATTAACTACCTCCAGTCAATGAACATCATTTTCACACATATCTAATGAAAAATTAACATGGTAGTGGCATTTGCGTAACAAACTTAAATTGGTGTTGTTTGTTATTTTACATTACGAACAGTATCACTATACTGTTGTAAATTTGAAGTAACATTTGACATATACTCATTGGCTTCATATACGCATCTAAGATCATATATTCCAACGTGTATTAGGAACAAAAACAATATCACTCAGTGTCCATAAAATTGGACGTTTTAAAACAAACTATAACAAACTCAAAACATTTAAAACTACTAAAACTTATAAAAACAGCCACAAAATTATGCTATATCGGTTCTTGGCATGTCTTCTTATTAGGGGTTCCGAGCCTTCCGCATCTGTCACATTTTATTGGCCTTATCTTCTCTCCTCTGGAAGGTATCCTTCTATTCTTTGGTCTCCCCACTAGCCTCCCCGCAACTGCCTTCCAATGGACAACATGGTTTTTACATCAACATCATTATCTATCATAATCTTCGTATGACTAGGAAGAGAATAAAACAGCCCAATCATCCTCAACCTCAAATTCCTCCACTTCGATAAAACAAACCCTTGAATATCATCAAAAGATGTGTGTGCATCTACAGGCATAACAGCCGTCCTCCCACCAAAAATACACATTAAACATATATTTTCGTCCATTGCTATCCAAATGTGTATATTAACCTGAATTACAACGCAAACAGTATCAATTTAATGTGTGAATATAACCAAAACAAACACATATGTACTAAAAACATAATAGCATGTATGACATTTTCACAACAGTACCACTTTACTACACATAAGCCATAAAAATATAATAACAGTATACAGTATCATGATACTACTTACAGCTCAATTTTAACGTACCCCTATTTCCATCTACAAACAAAGTAAAGCAATTCGTGTGAAAACCACCCAACGCAGTACATTACACTCAAAAAACTTTGAACTACTCGTCTATTTGTGTGATACACATAAACTAACTATAAACCACTTTACTACTCATAAGGCATAAACATGTAATAAACCGTAGACAGTATCATGATACTGTTTACAGTATAATTTTAACATACACCCATTTCCATCTAAAAACAAACAAAACAAATCGTGTGAAACTACCACACCTAACACAGTACATCACACTCAAAACTCTTTCAACTGCTCACCTACTCATACAAAGCCCACTCAATGCTCGAATGACAAATGCATAAAAACATGTAAAAAAATCTCAAAACAAACAAAAATATATGTATACAACTTACATATACAACAACGGTGTCCGTATATTGAAATCCACACAAACCTCCATGATATTTCACGAAAAACCTTTAAATCAATACGTTGATCTTCCCCAAATCAACACTTCAACACACTTTCACAACTGATTTCACATCTACACTCCAGAAAAATCAACAAAAATCTAGGAAAACTATCAAAATAGACGAAACGAAGAACACCCTCAAACACGAACCGAACCCCGTGCAACCGCCTGAAGAGAGAGAAAATTTTGGAATTCAAATTTGAATTCCCTTCATCAGCGCTGGATGAAGAGAAAGAAATATGATGGAGCTAAAATCTCTCTCCCACGAAATCATATCCCCCCAAAAATAGTTACTTCATGTGTATCTTAAGATGGAAATCTCATTTTCCCATATTTGTTATACAGGAGATACGGAATGGTAAAAAAAAGGGTAAAAATGGTATACAAAATCACCTATTTACCTTACCACAAATAAAAACTTAAAAAAAGGGGTTACTAAATTACTAAATCTTAAGTAGGGTTTTTTGCTAAAGTTAGGCCCCTAATAGGGGTTATTGCTAATTTTCCCTAAATCAAATCTATCTCATCTTTACCCCCAACATTTGTATATAAACTAAATAATTATATGTAATCTTCACCAAATCTTTGAAATAAAAAAAAGTGATATTTGTCTTCTAGCGTTAGCCCACCTGTCTTTGTCCAGTGTACCCCACCTACCCTTTGTTAATCATTTTAGCTTTAGGTTTCCATCAAATCATATTTTATTAATTTATTCAAACGATTATTGAGTCCACTTGAGGATTTGTCCCAATAATCATTCAGTTATCCTTAGTTAAGTTTGTAGTCATTTACTACGTAGTTAATACTTAATAGTTGTTTGTATTGAATTGTAATTATCTATCCATAGCTAATGGTCATTTGTATTGGATTGCAATTATTTATGCATAGCTGGACCAATCTGTAATTCCTCCTGCGTCCCCCATTTCATTGATTCAGATTCCCCCTACCATCATCATCAGATGGCACACATTTCTTTTCTTTCTTTATGCTCTCATCAGTGACATCATGTCATCTAACCAATTTTTGGAATCTTTACCCCTCTATTTGGTCCATGAATTCTAACAAGCAAAAAAAAAAAAATAGGAAAGAAAAAAAAATAAGGAGAAAAGAAAATAGAAAGAAAAGATAAAATCATATTAAACCAAAATTATTCTATTTCTTCTTATTATTCTATTTTTTTTTCCTAATTTTCTATTGCAACCAAATAAAAAAAAAAGTACAATTCCTTATATATATATATATATATATATATATATTTTTTTTTTTTTTCCTCGATAAAATTCACAAATCAAATAGAGCTTAGGGATATATACATACTAACATTCATATTTATATATAAAGAATTGAATTTATGAATTTTTTTTTTTGTAAGAGTTGGGTAGATGCCATCAAACTGTAAGGTTATTGGCCTATTGTAAAAGAGGTTTCTATAATCCTATCATCAATGTGATGATGTAAAATTAGGAAATGCTATCTATAATCGTGACGGTTGAACTGTCGCACTCTGAGTGAGCTGTGTACAACACACAACATGAACTCTACATGCGCATATCGTGTGTTGTGTACAGCTCACTTACAACGTGATAATTGAAGTGCAAACCATTGCGACTGTAGCTAGAGAGGATATCCCTATATAAAATTCATGTAATAGGGAGATGGAATCAATGCTCAATTGCCGAGAGACATTTGATTGTTCATACACATGGATCCTCATTGCTAGCTGGAGAGCCATTACCCCAAATATTATATATTATTGCTGGTGGAGGAAGTGGGTGAAGAACCTTTTATGTCCAAGGCCTAGGCTACATGCCGATCATTGCAAAAACACTTAGAAAATGTAAATAATTTATTATTTTTTATTATTATGTGAAAAAAAATTTATAAATAAGCTTTGGATTCAATATAAGGCTTTGCAATTCACATGAATTGGTTAATTACAACTTTAATGAAGAAGGCAACAAGAAGTTGGCAAGTGTTGAATAAAAGATCTTATTATTTAAGACGTGATTTATTGTCCATTGAGTTATCGTAAAGTCGTAAATAGATGTTGAACACATAAATTATAAACATAATAAGAATCTGGTGTTTGACGACATGCATATACGGCATTAACTGTGTTTACCACACACGCGTTTGCATCTCATCGTCATGAATGATTTAGATCAACACGGTAGTTTGCAAATCACATGTGATCCGCGTGCTTTTATTTTTGTTTAAATTTGCAAGAAATTGTTAGTCAAAGGAGCGTGTTTTCAAATAATACCAAAAAGTGCTCTATAAGTAGGAGTAACCCAATCTGTTGGCAGCTAACCTACGGTGAACAAAAATCTAGGAGCCCTCGCACCTCCCTCCTATGTTTGACGATCAAGCACCTTTTAGGTATACTTGATTGGATTAAAAAATTGGACTTCAAATTATTGAGGCTCTTCAATAATTAATCATCTCTCACATACATGGCCTTTATGATGCAAAGAGTAAGTAGGCCTGGGCTTCATCATCTTCAATTTCGGCACTAATTTTAATTTATTTAAATGAATTTAGAAAATATTGATACTCATTTGTTCGGATAATGTTAAATTTTGTATCCAAATTTTATTGACAACTTAATTAATCACTCAGAAATTTAATCATAATAATAGTTATCTATAATGAGTTAATGTAATGGTCACTCAAAAATTTTATTTTAAAAATAATTGCTTATAGTAATCCGAACAATTAATGACTGTCACATAATTTGAGTAAATAGATATAAACAAAATACAGTTTAAAATTTTTGTTCAATTTTTTAATTCAAATGACATGACAATTAACCTAATCAATTAAATTTTTTATCATAAAGTGATTATTTATAGTAATATATATATATATATATATAGGGATAGGTCCTAGGTCCTGGGTTAGGGCGTCACTAGCCGCAACGAAAGAAGGTCATCCTTCAGGCTACAGAGCCCATAAATCTGGGTTCAATTGACCTCACAGATCTTGACCCAACAAAAAAATAAGAATTTGCCCCCACAGTTTCAGGTGTAGGATTGTGAGGTTCGGCTCTTTGCACACGTGTCCCTTATTAACACTGGTTATATTCGGGCCTTGTCATTAAATGAAATGGACAGATGAACAAACTACCTCGGTCAGAAGTGCTTGCTTACTTAAATTATTATTCGTATTTAAATTAAATATTAGCCTTTATATAAAGATTAAACAATCATAATATTATTTTACATAATATTAAAAGTAAAAATATATAGCTCCGATCGAGATTATTAAAATTAAAAAAAAATTGAATTATCACTGAGGTTATTGAATTAATTTTAAAATTCCTACACTATCAATGTTTTCATTTAGGACAATGATCATCATTCTTTACATTTTTGTTATTCGAGAACATGAATTCATGCTTACAGTAAAATCTATTACAACCGTTTAATTTTCATTTAATTGTCCAAATGAATCCTTAAAAAGAATATAAAAAAATAATAATAATAAAATATGATCAAACTTGAACCTATATTGGGTATCGGGTTAGTGGGTAATTATTACACTAAACCCAACTTTAAATATATTCTTATTTCCCAGTGGAGGGAGAAGGTTGATTAACATCGATGCCATCCTCACGAATATTCTTACTCCATATAATGCTAGATTTAAAGAGAAAGATTCATTGGAGTGTGGGGCAAAAGTTAAAGTTACATTAAATAAATAAATAAATAAAATAAAAAATAAAAATAAAAATGGGCAAAATGCAAAGGAGAAAGCAACAGGGATTGGTTGCCCATGAGCTGACACTGCTGTTCATTATGAGACAACACAGCAAAGCCGTCAGGGAGAGTGGAGAGTCTTCCCTCCAACTTGGTTCTTATGATAAAGACAGAGACAAATGCTCGAACTTATAAATGCTTGCATTTAAAAATTAAAACTGTCCCATGCTCTCCCCATCTGTGGGTGCCTCCTTGAGATATGAAAAGCTTATCAACCCTAGTTCGAATCCAAAGGAGAGTATGGTTAAATTCGTTCAGGTATAATCTTTACTGGTCAGGAATACTTGATAATTTTTTATATAATTTTTAAGCTGTTGGATCTTGTAATTCAATAATTTTCCAAAAATTGATGCAGACACTTAATACCATGCTCCCCATTTGTTGCATCTCGCAGAATAATATGATGAAAAATTTGTTACATCTATTTTTATATTTTTGTGCCTTGATTTAACTGACTTTGAGTTAGTAGCAAGGATTTATAAGAGTTTTTTTGGAAGAAAAAGGAAAAAAGAAAAAAAAATGCATATTGGATTCTATAGGCTAAAGAACTATCCTTAATTTCGTATAATCTAGACTTTCTTAATTTTTATTTCATTATTTTAGGGGCATAGGGTTATGAATTTATCGTAAACACCCTTTACAAACACTTGTGAATCACCAAAACACATGCTTTACATTGATTCGTGGCGTCTCACAACAATTCATAACATGCCACGTAATTTGATAAACACGTATCAATTACAATGTGATTTAGTAACTCATAGAAAAAGTGAAACTTCCGCTGGAATGACTTGGAGGATGTGTTGTTCAATTAATGGGAAAACTAGTCTTAAATGAATGGATGTGTGATTCAATTAAACTAGTTCTAAAATATCAAAGATGTGTGATTGGTTAGAGGGACAATAGGAAAACTGGTCTTAAATGAATGGAATGCCCAAAAGTAGTGGTGCTATTTGGCACACCCTTCCCCTCGTAAGTTCCAACTGGAATCTGGCCCAAAGAAGGGAACAGTGTTTGCAGTTTGCACTCGTCCAAATGACAGCAATCGCACGGACTCATCCCCAAAAGGGTAATTGCCACTACTACCATCCCATGTTTCAAAATTCAGCTTCCTACATTCTAAGTCCCTCTCTTTTCACCTTTTTGTGGGGTGGAAAAAGTTTATGTCGATCCCACCCATTATAAGAAGGTGAAGAAGAAGAAAACTAACACTTTTGCAAAATGCATTTTACTTAAGAAAATACTTACACCACCGTTTCTTTCTTTCTTTTATTTTTATTTTTATTTTTAACGAATGATAGATCAATGGTAAACAAGTGAGTTCCTCATATTTAAGGAAATGTACGTCACCACCCTTCAACACTCTTCATCACATGAGAAAGGTTAGTATTGATGTATCATTGAACCTATCTCCCATCACAGCATATTCACCTGGCCATAGAGATTAAGGATAACACTATATGCGCTGATTTCATACTCTAACTTTTAGTTCAATTTGCTCCTGTTTAAGTACCCCAAAAAAAAAAAAAAACCCCCTTCCCTCCATGACATCGACTTATTTCAAACTCAAACATTTATCCCAATTTTCCCATAATTTGCTCAAGTTGAGATTGCAGGGAGAATTTAAACAAAAATTAGAACGAGATATTGCCACATGTAACACTTTCCAAAAATTAAAAAATGAAACCATGTCGCTATGTCCATACGGCATGTGATCTGCTTAATGACACACACCGTAAATTCTGAACCCCCGATCGCCCTGCATCTATCCGATTAATTGTTTTTTTTTTTTCTAAACAGAAGTTCTATCTCATGATATAGCCCTCTCTCTTCCTCGCCCTCCAAGTTTCAACGCCCCCACCGTCCCGTTCCGACCCCCACTCCACCCCTCATTCTCTCACTCAGTTCCTTCTCCTTTCTCTCAACTGCTGACCCGTACGACCTGTCCTTAGCAATCAAGCCAGCAAAAGAAATGAAGATCCAGTGCGACGTTTGTAACAAAGACGAAGCCTCAGTCTTCTGCTCGGCCGACGAGGCTGCCCTCTGCGACACCTGCGACCACCGCGTCCACCACGCCAACAAGCTCGCCTCCAAACACCAACGCTTCTCTCTTCTCCTCCCTTCCCCTAAACAATTCCCTCTCTGCGATATCTGCCAGGTACTCGACCTTTAGCCTCCATCATACAAAACCCACTTGGGATCATTTCCTTTGTCTAGAGTGGAGATTCAATTGATGCTAATTCAGTGTTTTGGTTTATGGGTTTTGTGTTTTTTGTAGGAGAAAAGAGCCTTCTTATTCTGTCAACAAGACAGGGCAATATTATGCAGAGAATGCGATGTTCCAATACACAAGGCCAACGAGCATACCCAGAAGCATAACAGGTTCCTTCTCACAGGGGTTAAGCTCTCTGCTACCTCGGGTCTATATTCACCCACCACCACGAAGGCTTCTTTAGCCGACGGTTGCGATTCCGTTCCTGATCTTCAATCTCAGCCCTCCATCAAGAAGCCCGTCTCTGTTTCTCCCCAAATTTCCCATCCGCCGTCATCGATCCAAAAGACTTCAAATCCAACAGTATCAGCGACAACCGTGAACAAGGCTGGGTATAATCCATTGACAAGCGATATGGGTTCGACGAGTAGTATATCAGAGTACTTGATTGAGATGCTTCCGGGTTGGCACGTTGAAGACTTTCTGGATTCTTCTGCCCCCTTTGGTTTCTGTAAGGTTTGCATACTATACTTTGCATTGATCCTTCCTTCTTTTGTTGTCCCAAAACACATAAAAACACTTCTGTTTTAAGAAAACAAATTATTTTCCATTGATCTAAATAAATTTTTTTATGTTATTTTTGGGCAGACTGATGATGGTGTATTACCGTTTCTGGACGCTGATTTTGAGAGCAATCTGTCATCTTTCAAGTCCAAAAGTTTGGGGATTTGGGTCCCTCAAGTCCCGCCTCTGCCACAGACTCCTCAATACTCTTCACTGATAAATGGGCAAGTCGGGTTCAAGGAGGCAAAGGAGGCTACAAGCATGAAAGCCAGCAGAAGATGGACTGACGATGGTTTTACAGTCCCACAAGTTAGCCCTCCATCCACAGGCTCCAAGAGATCTAGACCTTTTTGGTAGATTCAAACACTTATCTCATCAAGAACAAAGCTTTTTCCCCACAATCTTCTCATCTTGTCCTGTAATTTTCTTCCTTTAAAGTTGCCTTTCTTTTTCTTTTCAGTTTGATCTTCCTTTTTTTCTCGAGTGCTCAAACTGGGTTTTGTTTTTTTGATCCTTTTTGTTTCGTCATTTTGTGTCTGTTTTTCATGTACTGGAGAGATGTGCACGAAATCTTTGTAAATATCAAGGAAATGAAATCTAGAGAGCTCTTTAATGCTTGTTTGTTCAATCAACCAATCATAGAAAATAAAAGGTGATTCCAAAGTAATCTATAGTGGAAAATAAATGGTTCAATACCATTTCAAGGGAAATTTTCTTTAGGAAAGGAAAGGATGATGACAAGCGAACTGAAGGAAGTGACAGTTCCACCTATGGTGGAGGGGGATGTATCGTGTGTAATTTGGCATTATGAAACTGGTACAATGAAGAAAGGACGAAGAAGGAGAGGACGATGAGGATTATCGGATAAGGGAGAGGGGCAAATGGGATGGTATGAATTTTGTCTGAATTCGGAAATTCAAAGAGAGAGTTACCATCATTTTTATGAGGGAGTCTTCCATGTAACTGGGCAATAACTGGGCAATAAGAGAGGAGAAAAGTAGGATCATAAGGCCAAAATATACTTTAACAATCTTATTTTTTTTCATTATCCTATTAGTTTGTGATACCACGTCAGTCGATTGTATCACTTACATGCAAGTTTTTCAAGTTTTTTTCCATTTTCATTTCAAAAATGGGAGTTTTGTTTGGTATGTGGGGGCAGTGATTCCACTTGCCAGCCTACGTTGTCACCCACTGTTGCCAGTAGGCCCAATAATGATATGGCTAATGTATTTGCTGTAGTAAAAATTTTGACGACACTATGGGCGTTTTTGTGAGTTTAGGCCGGCCTATAGCTCAGATGGTAAAATTGATTGACGTAAAATTTGAGTCCAATCCTTATATCTGAATTTTATTTTTATTTTCTCTCTTCTTTATGATCTTTAAATAGCTCTGTCCTCATTTTATGGAGAATTGGAAATGGTCATGGAGTTATCCTCCTGGCTGGAACTTGGAACGGTCATCACATTCACACCAACCGAAAATCTTTTGCGCCCAATCGCTCATCGAAACTGTGCATCAAATATTGTGTGGACAGCTAATTTATAATTAAAAAGTGAGGCACATACGTCAAATTCATCGAAAAATTAAATATTATGAAATTCATTAAATTAATAAACTCAAAAATAAACTATTGAATCTAACATAATTGTTTTATGAGCAAATTTAAATAATTTTTTTTGCCGATCCCATCTGGAGTGATGTTGGAATACCATGATTAGCCTCATGGGTCAAATTAGCACGCGGATAGGATAGAGTTCAAAGGGATGACGCAATGAACATGGTTAACCCCATGGGTCAGTTGGTTTCTCAATTTCTATACGGTCCATATTTTGACATAAAATTAGTTTATTGTTGAACAAACATTACAACTGAGTCCGCTGTAGCACACTTGGTTAATTCCCTCATATTGGAAAATCCGGGTTCAACTCCCGGCAGCGGAAAATAACCGTTTTTTTTTTTTTTTTTTTTTTTTCAACCCCCCCCCTTCCACTTTTCTTTTATTATTATTTTATTTAATTGGCTTGCAATATGAAATCTGTACAAGCAAAGGAACATACAAGAGGGAGATTAATCAACAAAATTATAGTTTCACTTGGAGAGAAGGGTTAATGTAAGAAAGAATGACAATGGAACTCCCCAAGCTTCCAATTTCATTATTTCACCATGAAGGTTCTATTTGGATCTTAGAAAGCATGAGGGATTGAGGGAAAGGAAAAGAAAAAGTAGAAAATTGCTTACAGGTGGACTGCCTTCCTAGGCATTTTACGTTTTTTAAAATAAAAAAATTAAAATTTAAAATTTTAGCTTTTCCCTTTCCTACATGCTTGTTGAGATCCAAACGAAGGCTAAATTACCTTAAGCATAGAACATTCCATGGATCAAAGCAACTATGACTTCCACTTTACAAGTTGGTTGACAGGACAGTGGCCTTTACAGAACTGAGCAATGCAAATGTGTACAACTTCTACATCTCGTAACTAACTGAGATAACAATGAGAACAAGATAACATCTAATAAACCATACAAACAAGGAACAATTGGACAAAGCATTCCTTTGATTGTAATATACACACACATATATATGTTAATTAGGGCAAGACAAAACAGTTACAAAAAATTTGAACCAATATACAATGCAGAACGAAAGCAGAAATCCTCCTCTTCCTAAAAGGAAACACATGCTCTACCTCTAGGTATGTCAGAGCACACAAAGCCCTGGAAATATTGGCTACCAATAGATCTAAAAGACTTCAGGCACCTTGCTAGCAAGAACACGTTCACGTCTCTCTACGTATCCAAATGGGAACCAACCTGCTTTGCCCTTGCATTCACCTTCTGCCCAACCGCTGTTTGACACCTAGAAATCACCACAAGAACCAACCTTCCAGAATCAAATAAAAGTAAAGCCATAAATGAATAGAAATCCCTACAAAAGATACAACCAAAATGCTGAAAAATGGATCCACAGCATATCAAATAAGAACTGTATGTAATACATGTTAGATGAAACATCTTCATTCAGACCACACCTGCTTAATTAGAAGAGATTGGAAAGCAGCAGCCAAATTGATGACACAAAGGGGCCATTAGACATAACACTACTACTCACCATAAATTGGAGGTAATCCTTCCGTTACTGCCTAAAGTAGAATAGTATGATCAGCAACACCTAACGCTGCAGAACCAGAACCATTACCTAGTTTCTACCAGAACCTCTCCCTACCCTATATAGTATTGAAACCAAGAGTGGGCTTGGCATTGTCACACAAGCTTCCAGGTTTATTTAGCTGACTGAAGCTAGTCGTGATTGAGACCTTTACTATCATGCTACTTTTTGATCTAAAAGAGGCTGCTCTGCCGACGCTTAAACTGCCAGGCAGGGGACAAGCTATATATATATAGAGAGAGAGAGAGAGAGAGAGTCCATCTCAACAAAAAAATTATATTTAGGTGAGCGGTTTTACAATCAAAGCAGACACTATACCTACTTCATGTTTTACATTAATCCTAACAAACAAGATATTAACAAATATACAGTAGAATTTAACATGATGAAAAACAACACTGAATACAAAGACAAAAAATGGTAGGATGTAAGATGGAAGCAGATGATAATGAAAAATGACAGAACCTTTCGGACGACAATGTAGTCACCAACCGACAAATTCAACTCCACATCAGACACACCTTGAAATGGATACATAACCTGCAGCAAAGTAAAAGAAACCATTATGAAAACAAACAGAGCCATAAAAGTATAAAGGTTGACACACTTCATCAATCATAGTTACAAAATGGAAAATAAAAAAAGCAATTACTTCTCCTAAGAAATAGCCCATGCTGTCTGTTGATCCATCATATGTCTGAGAAGCAGAGAAACCATTGACTTCATCATATGATGGGGGTGGAGGCATAGTGTTATCTGCAGCTGGACTAGGAGAAGCTTCAATTCGTTGACGCTCAGACAACATCTGTGGAAGAGAACAAATAATTCTATCATCACCATTTGACGCAATAAACATAGAAGGGCTCCAAAAGTTATTCCATACCTCGCCTTCAAGCTGATTAAGTATCTGCAGGACTCTCTGATGATAGTTGCGCTCTGATTCGACCTTCAATGCAGCAAACAAAATAATAAAAATGGCAATTCTCCAACTCTGATTCCTGAGATATCAGTATTGAAATTATAACAAGACAAGCCCTACATTAGAAGAGAAAAGGCAAAATACATTACCATGGCAATTAGTCGCTGAAGAGTCAATCTTTGTTGCTGGCCTTCCACAGCAGCCATCGCTGCTGCAGCTTCTTTACCCAATTTTGCCACATTTGACTTTAGCTGCTGAAGGTTGGCTTCAGCAGCTTCCAGCTTCAAAACATTATCCGCATTAACAGTGGATTCTCTCACTTTAGCTTGGCGTTTGGAAACTTCAATAGCCTGTCTGGGTGCAGCTTAGAATGTGAAAAAGCTCAAGGGAATAATAAAAAAACAAGCCTCAAATTGACATGCAAATATATTAGGACATTTCTATTCAAGCCACCAGCTCCCACATGGATGCTGCCTGATGGTGAAAATTATTTTCCAATATATTATAGTTGGGTGTGAAGCCCACCCCCTTGTGAGAGGCGGTATACCACCTAATGGTGAGACGATCCTTCTCCAACATATTATTGTCTTCCTAGGTCATCGTTATATGTTAGTTTGTTAGAATGAAGACAATGCCCATGAGGCTTTACAACCTAGTCTAGGGGAATCTTCATCATACAGTCGTATTACTAGACTTAAGATGCATTCAAGGTTTCACATTCTCTTAAATTGCAACTTGAACCTGTGATCACTGAAGAATTATAAGTTCATAAGTTCAAAATCTTTATGATAAATCACCCATAATGGATTTGAGTGGAAAGAACAAGAATATGGCAATGAAATGAACACCAACTGCATAGATGCAGCACAAATTGTAAATGTGTGGTATCTAATATTACCTGAGCTTCAGCTTCCTGTCGCATTCTATCATATCTTTGAGCAAGATGCCGAGCATCCTCCAATGGAGCTCCCACTACCATTGCTCTTAAAGGCTCTGCAACCTGGACACAATGATTGATCACTAAGTAAATCGCATAATTTGGAACCTAAACCACTCATGGTGAAGTGATATTTGAAGATAATTGAAAAGAAGAATTTAGAATAGTATATGTTGGATTTGAGTTGCTTTTTTTTTCTCCACCGCCGGGGGAGGGTGTTGTGGGGCGATTTGATTCGATTTAATTCTATAATTTCATGAGTTAAAACCAAATTTCACAACTTCACAGTAAAACAGCATTCTATGGAAAATTTATCACGTCTCAAAAAGATGAGAATGCTACAATATTCAAGAAACAAAGACTAAAAGAAAAAAAGAAAAGAAATTAATATGAGATTGTATGAAGATGAAAGAATCTTCATTTCATTTTCAGGAAAGAAAAAACATTTCATCTCAAACCGAGTGATCCATTGATGTGTGTGTGTGTGTGTGTGTGTGTGTGTGTGTGTGACAAAGAGAGAGAGAGAGAAAGGGAGAGAGAGAAACCAATGACTCCTTAAAAAGTCTAAAGAATTCCAAAAACTGGCTTGAAGACGGAACATAAAGATGGATATGTGCAACTAGTTTACAAGAAGAAAGGTAACATAAATAAGACAAATATGTAATAATCAGTGGCTTGCAAAATTTTCTAAATATAATTGAATAGTTTGGATTTTGATTTTTGTAACTACAACATGGACAGCAACATTACATGTATAACACAATTACTTCTGATTAACTATTTGCATCTCATTACATAAAGATCTTGCCCATGCAACATACAAAATATAATATTCTTACTTAATAGTCATACAACAGAATTCACTCAAACCTGTGTGCCAAGGGCTTTCAGAAGATTTCCATGCTCTTTTTCCATTTGAGCGCGAGCTCTCCCAAAACTTAATGCAGATCTGGATAATGTACTACCACTGGTGCAAGTGTTCTCAGCACCATATTTCCTGCTGTCTTCTGACAACTTGGTACCTGTTGAAAGTATTCCGAATAGATAAATTACAATAGTAAAATGAAATTAAATATCAAGAAATATCTTTTGTAACTCACCTATTTCAACTTGCTTGGACCCAGCAACAATATAACCTTCTACACCACGGACAATATCCCTCTGGTAATGCTAGTATAAAAAAGAGACAGAATATACAGGTCAAGAAAGGGGGAAAAATAGAGGGTGAGGTTCCTCAAAATCAAGAGAATTGCAAGAAACCTTGCCAGCACGGGTTGATATGTAAAGCTTCTCAAGTTTTTGATGCTGCTGAAGCTCAGTCTCATCAGTTGCAACATTATCAGAACCTCCATATCCACCACCACCAAACTGCTTGAAGACAGCCTGACATAGAATTCAGCAAAAATCACAACCAATTTTTCAGCAAGGTCAGCAAGGAAAATTCATAACCCCCCCCCCCCCCCCTTTTTTTTTTCTTTTTTTATAAAAAAGCAATTAAACATAAAGATGAGTCCTAAAATTAATAAATATATCATACAAAAATAATTTACAGCTAGAAAAGCAATCATTTCCAACAACAATCAAGGAAAAACATCTTAGCCAATCCTCTGTCTACTTCAAAACATCAATGGACAGCGGCCAAAAATGATAAAATGTTATAACTCTCAATGGATCCATTGACCTTAACAATACAAACCACACTAAGAATTAGAAGAGAAGCACAACCAATCCATGGTTAGTGCTCACACAGATACTTTTTGATGGAGCTAAAAATAAATTCCATGTGTAAAATAACCTCTCTCTTTTTTCCCCAAAGCTAACTAAAGGGACATGATTAAGTTTCCCAAGTTAATCCGTAAAATATCCTTGAGATAAATGGACCCTTAATCCCTTATGCGAATAGAAAACTAGAAAAGTTTAAGGGTTTGTTTAAGAGCAATTTGAAGGAAGAATGTGTTCTAATGGCCATCAGAAAGAACTCTTCTGATCTTCATAAATGTTGTCAAATCGAGAATCAAATAAAATGACCAAAAAAAAAAAAAAAAAAAATTTGTCAAAGTAGTGCTATTCATCCCTAATGATGTGGCTGCTGCCACGTCAACTCACAGTGATTTTTATATTGTTTAAATGTATGCCACATAAGTATCCACATCATCCTACCTAAGTAGCCACATCACTACGGAAAAAAAAATTACGGATCAAAAGTATTTGCCTTTTCATCAAGGCAGGTGACCTACAAATGCTGCCCCACCGGAATTTTTTCTTATGGCGCATGTAACATTTTGGTGTCTATTATAAGGAAACAAAACTAGAAATAGAAGTCATAAAAATAAATTTAAAATAAAGTTAGGGCATTCCACGTCGCATCAGATGTATTGACTCGAAATAATTCGAGCGAACAATCTAACAGGTTACAAAAATTTGATTACACACAGTAGGGTTTTCTCTTTTTAGGTTATATATATATATATATATATATATATATATATCAGTTATGTTCCCATCAGCACGTCTTAATATAAGTTATATTAGCACCATGCTTTGGGGATTGTATCATTTGCATTGGTCCAATGTACCTCATATCCCACTAATGCACAAGGTACAACTCCCAATACAGGTATTGATATAAGTTATATCAGCAAGTGCTTACCTAATTATCATCCTATATATATATATATAGTCCATTCAATAACTGTTTCATTATTGCATACCAATCTGATATAAAAAATAAATAAATAAATAAAACCAAGTAACAGTTTCACACAGCTAGGGATCTTGAATAACTATCATCACGATGAGATCATAAAAAACCTAGAAGGCTCAGAAAAATCAATGAAAGCAAAACTACTTTGAATCACCCATTAAATGCATTGAAGAGTTTTAATTATTATACCGTAACAAGAGTGATGACAATTACAGATTTACAATGAAATAAAAAGAAACCTATTCGGGTAAATAAGAGAGGTTCGACCTACCTAGACTGAGAAGTCCTTTAGAGAGAGATCACGGAGTTAGGGTTTGATTGCGAAAGACAGAGAGAGATTAAGATTTACCTGCTGCTGCTTGGAGACCTGTTCTCTTAGCTTGGAGGCTTGTTTCCGAATCGCATCCATTCACGGAGGATCCAAGCTCCGAAGAAGAGGAATGAGACAGAGAGGGGAGAGGGGGGTTTTCGAATTTCGACTTTGAAATGAGTTTTGTCGGAAAAGAAATGGCTTTGGAAGGTGGCTCGAAAGCTCAATAGCATGTCCACCTATGCCAGAGGGCCCGACTCATCATTCTTCGTTTTTCCCTAAATCTAAAATTAAATGAGTTTCATTTTGAATGAATCTTAGCTTTCACTTCAAGTTAAAGCGTTGATTTCTATTTACGGAGTACTAATTGGTAATTACAACCGCATGTCTACATCACGGGGTCTGCATGGGGTGGCCCATGAAGCATTTAACAGCCCTTTTGTCGATTGGGCCAGAAACAGACTGGTCCTAACAACACCTTTATACATTTTAAGGGCTTTAACGAGAACGGCTAGGTACGGATAGGGCTGCAAACGAGCCGAGCCGAGCCGAGCTTTGGAGTGTTCAAGCTCGGCTCAGTTAAAAGCTTGTTTATTTATAAACGAGTCGAGCTTTAAACGAGCTTAATTTATTGTGTTCAAGCTCGGCTCATTAAGATTTAGAAAAGCTCAAGCTCGGCTCAGCTCGGCTCATTTAACTAAACAAGCCGAGCTTGAGTTCTAGCTCGAACTCGAGCTCATGTTCAAGATTGGTTTGATCTCGCGAATGTGAGTTTTAAACATTAAGATAAAAGTACACAGACCTTAAAAATCTTCCTTGGATAAGTACAAGATATAACTACTAAGGAAGTATTATCTCTTTCATGTTAATTGGTCCACTTAGCTAAGAGAAACCAAAAATAAATTAGGGTATTTATACAAGCCCCTTAATGAGCCTACTAATAAGCTATTTTACGAGCCTTTTAACGAGCCTATTTACGAGCCTATTCAAGAGCCTTTAACAAGTTTGTTCACAAACATAAACGAGCCGAGCTATGGTCTGCTCAAGCTTGGCTCATTTAATAAACGAGCCTCGTATTCAAGTTCAAGCTTGGCTCATTTATTAATCAAACGAACTCGAACGAGCCTTTATCGAGCTTGTTCACGAGTTGTTCACGAACGGCTCAGTTCATTTGCAGCCCTAGGTACGGATATTACAACCTTTCAAGTGATTTCTCCGTTTTAATAATTTTATTTTTTTAATATTTAAGAAAAATATAAAAGCTTTTTTATAAAAAGTGGTCACGTAAGCCACTAGAAAACATCATTTTGAATAATTTTTCAGAAATTTTTTTTCCCAAAATCTATCATTTAAGTAGACTTTTTGGTTATTTATAGTCTCTATTTCATTTTTGTCCAAAAAGTCCACTTAATTTATAGATTTTCAAAAAACTTTCTTCTATAAAGTTGTTTAAAATGATGTCTAACCTTTTATATTTTTCTAAAATTTTAAAAAATCAAAATTGGTAGCGTGGGGAGATCACTTGAAAGGGTTGCAATATCCGAACTCAGAATAGCTATTACCCCCCCCCCCCCCCCAATTTTTATTAGCCCAAGCTTTAGGTTTTTAGGGTTTTATGCAAATTATAAAAGGTTTCTACAAAAATCCGTCGTAATGTTCACTAAAAAATATCATTTTGAGCAATCTTTTAGAAGAAAGTTTTTCCAAAATATAATATTGTTTAAGTAGATTTTTTAACCATTTATAGTCTTTATTTAATTTTTTGCTAAAAAACCTGCATAAATGATAGATTTTGGAAAAACTTTTTTTTACAAAATTGTTCAAAATGATGTTTTCTAGTGGACATTGCAACTGGTTTTCATAAAAACATTTTGCATTTTGCATAAAATCTTAAAAACCTAAACTAGAGAGGGAGGGGGGGGGAGTGTGATAAAATTTTTGTTTTTGTTGGGTGGGTGGGGGGGGGGGATACCTGTTCCCCTCCTACCCCTAATACCAATGCTATTCGACTGATAACTTTTTTTTCAATTTTTGGTAACATTCAATACATAAACATATATCTATACTAAGACTCGAATCTATGAACCCCCACATAAGGGGGAGAAATCCCACTAAGCATTAAGACCAATATTGGCAAGTTTCTCTTTCCTGAAAATTTCTAGGACTCATTGCCCGCATATTAATCTCAATATTGTTCATATTTCTCTGATGGGCGCTTCATGATAGATCGATCGGTTCATATGCAAGGGTTAATTGGTTAGTTTTGTTTGCATATAACGCTAGCTTCCATCCGGGCTAAAGCCATGGTTCAAAGTCTCGGCAATCTCGGACGAGATCTCGCCGAGACAACACGGTCTCGCCGTCAACCGATCCGAGATTTCCCTCCGGTACAAGAATATAAGAGGGATTACCATTCTCGGCCGAGAACGCTGTGATCTCGTACGAGACGAGACGATATCAACGAGAAATCGACATCTTGGTGCGAATCGAACGAGATATCGTCCGGAACGTTCGAGACATGCTTTTGCCCAAGTGATGTTGCAGAAAGATGCCTGAATTTGACAAAAAAAATCCTACGCAACATACGGCCTACCTCGATTTCTCGTCGACAGTGGATACCCAGCTCCTAGGCTTCCCATATTTCTCTATCTTGCCTTTATTTTGCCTTCGATTGGTTCTCCATTCTCAGCTGAGTGTCGTCGTCTCCGTTGGAGGAATCCAAATCTGGTGGTGTTGCCGGCATCGTCTTCTCTATCGTCTCAGCTGGGCTGTAGCAGTGGCGGCGGCAGCAGCTAAAGTCGACGTTTCCTGCAACGGCAACTGAGGTCGGCTGCGGGAGTTGAGGTTGACTGTGCCGGCAGTCGAGGCTCTCGAACAGGGGAACCTCCCTCCCTCCCTCCCTCCCTCCATCGCACTCTTCCTCTTAATTTCTTTGTTTTTCCTGTTTTTGTGTCGGTGCGATATTCTTTGGACGAAGGCTGAGTGCGAGTGGCTGGGCTTCTCATAAAATACGACATATTTTTTTTATTTTTTTGAACGTATAAGGCTTTGACCCATTGTAAATTACAATATGGTCTCTTTTTTTTTCCATTTTTTTTTCTAAAAATGAAACATTTTATTATTATTATAAGATTGTTTAATTTATAAAAATTACTCAACAATTTTAGTATTTTCAAAACATTATTTTTCATCTTTCATAAGCAAGTAGGTAATTTTTAAAGGTTATCATCTGTGATTTATAGGTTATTTTTAATTTACTTCTTTTTAATATAATAATAAATAA